>CM050167.1:402884103-403020251 GCA_027410445.1 Discoglossus pictus
TTAAATCTTTTAGGTGTCTTGATACACTTAAGTTTCTTTTTTTATGCTTGTTGGCTGAATGGGAGGAAAATTGAGTCAGCTGAAGTTAGCTTTAGAATAATAGTTTTCTAATCTGATGTTAGGATCACTAACAACATTTTGGGCTGGTGGAAAACATCATAGTTGATAAGGTAGGAGATCTATGTAGTGGTGGTCTAAGGAATAGTTGGGGTCACAAGACAATAAGTGAAAAAAAATCAATGTATCACATATAGATTTTGTCAATAGACAGGTGCTCACTGCGCTGGTGGAGATGAGCACCATAGGCGCTCATCCCTACGGCCTGCTGGACTATAGTTCAACATAAATCTACGAGCCACGAGACTACAGTTCAACACAATTCATTATCCAAATCACACTGCCAGACCTGTAGCACTTTGAAAAAAACGAAAATGAGGCTAAGCACGTAAAATTGAACACGTACTCAAACAAAAAAAAATGTCAACATTTGCATTTCTGTCTATCTTTTGCAACAGACACTGCATGAAGAGTGTCGCAGGAAGATTGGCAGCAGGGGACCTTGGTCATTTATACACAACAAATTACACAAAACAGGTACAGTATAACAAGTAAAAAAAAGAAACATCTATCCTGTTAGGTGAGCGCCAATGTCAAAATGCACTGCAACATAACTAACCCTCTAAGCCTAACCACATAACCTACAACCCTAATGCCAATAGGGCCGCACACAAAAGATTACATCACAAAAAAATAAAATAAATCATAAGCCCCTAATGCCAATAGTGGCGCACACAAAACATTAAACTACAACAAATGTTGTTAACAGACATAAAATGGAAAAAGATATGCTGTTTTCTGTGCCACAACCTATAAGCCTAACTCCATAACTAAAACATATCATGGCAACAGTGGTGTACACAAAAAAAGATACTACAACAAATGTTGTTAACATATACAAAATAGAAGGAACTATCATATTTGCAGTGCGCCTTTCACAAAATATGCTGCAACCTAACTAATCTGCTAAATTGAACCTCATAAAGCTAACCTCATAATGCAAACAGTGGTGCACACAAAACAGGATATGATATTTTTTTTTTAACTTAAAACAAATAAATAAACAAAGGAGAAAAAGTACTAATGGACTACTTTTATTTACAGATTAATATGGCAGATACTGACAAGAAACAGGAAAAGAAAAGACGTTAAACTAGACTACGTCAAAAAATATGGACAGATCATCAGACGCCAGAGCAGAAGGAAATTCAATGACAAAACAGCTCAAAACAGGGCTCTTCAACTTTTTTTTTTTTTTTAATTTTGTTAAACGTGTATTTCCCTTGTTCTTATCCCCTGTACAGCGCTACGGAATATGTTGGCGCAATACAAATAAAAGATAATAATAATAATAATAAAAAGGGAGAGACTCGCAATCAAAAGATTTGTGGCTGACAAACTAACATCCAAGCCCAAGAAGGCAACTAAAAAGCCAAAGCATTTAGAAAATGTGGATGAACAATCAGATAAGAATTCTAATGAGGATTTAGACAGTCACATGGATATATCTTCTCACAATTGTCCTTTACTTAAATCTTTAGCAGTAGAGGTTCATAATTGTGGTATTATGCATATTGTCTGTCAGTTTTGTGCGGCTTATCATTTCCAACAGGAAAGACCCAGAGATGGCCAGTTCGTTAGTTCCTGTCAAAAAGGCAAGGTAAGACTTCCACAAAGACAACAATTCCCAACATATTTACAAAGCATTATGATAATAATAGTGCCATATCCTTTGCATCTATGGGTGCAACATTAGCTGCTAATGTGCCAGGACATGGCCCTTACTGCTTCAAAGTACAAGGACAAATTTACCATCGTACTTCTCATTTACATCCAAAAGAAGGGGAGCAAAGAAAGTTTGCTCAACTATATGTCCTAGATACAATGGAAGCTGTTGAACAATGTATGCAGCTTCCAGAAATTAAAAAATGCTTACCCATTGTGTTTATAGAGCTTGCTAAAAGTATGGCCCAAAACCCATACACTCAAGCCTATAAAAAATTGTCAGAAATAGAACAAGAACAAATAACTCATGCACAAATTCATCAATTACCAATCCCAAAAGTCAATATGGTTCTTAAAAGAGATCGCCATACTGATAAACGCCGTTATAACTTGTCCACATCAAATGAGGTTGCAATGGTCTTTCAAAATGATGAGGGAGAACCACCATTATTAGAATATGTCCCAGAAAAGATGAGCAACCATTCATTAACATAAATATCTTAAGTACTAATTTGGATCCAATGACATATGCCATATTTGTTCCACATGGGGAAGCAGGTTGGCAACACAAATTAACCCTTGACAGTTACCTAAATTCAAAAGTACGTCTCAGAAATAATATTTCCATGCTTGAATTTAAAGTGTCTCAAGCTGCCATTCGAGATGGGTTCAATCCCATTTTATGTGGAAGAAAACTGACATAACAATGGATAATTGATTCATATTTGCAAGTTGAGGCAAATAATGTAAAGTTCATAAAATATCAACAAGATAAACTATGTGTAGAACAGTATTGTGGACTGACGGATTATGTTGCTGAGGTGGCTACAACCAGAAAGCTGCCAGCTGGCAAAACCATAATTTTACCATCTTCTTTCCAAGGATCTCCTCGCAATATGCGAGAAAGATACAATGATGCCATGGCTATTGTAACTAAATATGGCAAACCAGATGTATTTATTACATTTACATGTAATCCCCAATGGCCAGAGATTGTACAGAATATGCTAATTGGACAAACTGCTTCCTATAGACCAGTTTTGGTGGCAAGAGTCTGAATTAATAATTGTCATAAGCATTACTCAGTTATTTGGCAAATGTCTAGCTTATGTTTATACTATAGAATTTTTGAGAAAAGAGGCCTTCCACATGCACATATTCTTATAATCCTTCAAGAGAAAGATAAATTGGATACTGGTGACAAAGTGGATTCAGTGATTATTGCTGAACTACCAGATCCAGAAATACATAGTAGACTATATGAGATTGTAACTCATCGTATGATTTATGGACCATGTGGAGATTTTAATCCACAGTCACCATGTATGGAAAATAAGAAATGTACTAAAGAATTTCAAAAAGATTATAGAGACAAAACTTATGCTAATTGTAATGGATATCCATAATATAGAAGAAGAGAAGGCCAAAATGCCATTATTAGTGGAAAAAAGGTAGATAACTGATATGTGGTACCATACAATCCACATTTACTCATGAAGTATAATGCACATATTAATGTGGAAGCTTGCACTTCTATAAAATCCATTAAATATGTCTACAAATATATTTACAAATTCCCTACCATTATGTTTTCGTTAATGGATTATGGCGAAAACAAAAAATCTGTGGAAATAAAATAATACCAAGAATTTACACTGTAAGTCCAAGAGACCTTGACCATTTCTGCTTACGTTTACTCCTTCTAAATGACATAGTTTATGAAGTTTATGACACATCTCATTTAGCTACGTGACATAGAAACTTCCTGGCTGATACAGCATGGGAAAGATGTCTAGAAGAAGCAGCACTGTGTCAAATACCACGGCAGATGAGAGCATAATTTGCTTTCATTTGCATCTTCTCAAATGCTCCAAATGCATTAGCTCTGTGGGACAAACTTAAAACAAATATATCTGAAGACTTTTTGCAATGATAAAATGAGCCTATTGCACAATTAAAAGCATTACTGGAAATTCAAGAGGTCTTTCTTTCTCATGGATTAAGTTGTGCAAGTTGTAATCTGCTGGATCCAGGACTCATAGACGAAATAAACTTTGAAGACTATGACACCCAGCTTCAAAAACAAAGAAAACAAGAAAGACTTGCAACTTTAAATACATTACAATTGCAAGCATTTAATGCCATATTCCCGATCAGGAAAAATGTGAGTTTGATGAGTTTTGTTTGAGCACAAGGTGAAATAGCACTGCGATTTGCAACCACTGGAAGTGCTGCACTTGTGTTAGAAGGTGGAAGAACTGTGCATAGTGGATTTAAACTGCCAGTTCCTATTCTGGGAACATCAGTGTCGGATATTCGAAGGACATCATTACAAGCAAAAAAAAAGACAAAAAAAGGAAATTAATTATAATAGGTGAAGCTACAATGATGTCATGCCATGCCCTATAATGTATTGAGTGTTTGCTATGTGAAGTCATGGATAATGATTTGCCATTTGGTGCAAAGGTAATGTTGTTAGGTGGAGATTTTAGACAAACATTGCCTGTCATTGTACATGGAAATCGAACCGACATTAACAAAACAAAGTCAAGTACACTATGGAAACTATTTACCCATCTTTAATTACAACAAAATTTGTGAGCAGAAGAAGAAAAATAATTAAATGATTGGTTCATTAAAATTGGAGAAGGAAAAACAGAGCAAATGCAACATTTACCCGATGATACCGTGGAAATTCCATCTCATATTATTTGCAAACAGGATCTCATATCAGCTATATTCCAAAATACAATAAATAAAGAGGATTATGCAGAGCTTGCAAACAAAGTAATACTAACATGTAAAAATAAGGATGCATTGCTTCTCAATAATGAAATATGAAAAAAAATAAAAGCACCACAAACAATCATCACAGTGCTGATTCTGTACTTGGTGATGACAAAGAAAGTCAGACAAACTTTTCAACTGAATTCATTAATTTATTAACTCTTTCTGGAATGCCACCACATATTTTGCAGCTAAAGAAAGGTGCAATTGTCATGTTACTGCAAAATATGAACCCAAAAAAAGGCCTATGTAATGGGACCAGAATTAAAGGACCATTTCCTACATGCTGAAATTCTAACTGGTACCCATAAAGAAGAGAGAGTTTTCATACCAAGAATAGATTTGGCACCAAGTGAAGGTAGCCTCCCTTTTGTACTTCAAAGGAGACAATTTCCCATCATCATGGCATTTGCCATGACCATTAATAAATCACAAAGACAAACTTTCAAATCTGTGGGTATCTTTTTAGAAGAACCCGTATTTGCACATTGGCAGCTGTATGTTGCATTCTCAAGAATCCAGAGGCTATTAAAGTTTACATTGAAAACAACCAAAGTCAGGGTGATTTATTAGATGATGGCCGCATTTTTACAAAAAAAACATTGTCTACTATGAGGTACTTTAAATTACGTTAAAAAAATGATAACAATACAAGACAAGTAAAAAAAAAAAAATGCCGCCCAAGGACAAATTTATAAGAAAAAAAAATATATATAGAGAACAGTGTTTTTATTTCGAGGACAAACTTTTATGTCACTCTGACTCTTTTTAGAGGACCACTATTTCACTAAGAAACTCTATAAAATTGCAAAAAACATAGAGAACAGTGGTTTTACTTCCAGGACAAAATTAGATGTCTCTGGGACTCTTTTAAGAGGACCACTATTTCACATAGGAAACGCTATGTGCCATTTTCCAACAAGACTTTCATCTCGACAACAAATTTACAACAAAAATAACAAACAAATATAGAGAACAGTGGGTTTTTTTCAAGGACGAAATTTTATATCAGTCGGACTCTTTTTAGAGGACCACTATTTAACAGAGGAAACTCTATGTGCCATTTTCAAGAATTACAACAATAACAACAAAAGGTCAACAAAAAACAAACAAACAACAAAGACAAAGTGACATATTGAAATTTCTTGGAAGTGGCCTTTTAGCGTGGCCATTAGCCCCACAAAACACTTTGCTTGCAATACCTATATAGTTTACCAGTTTTTGATCTACAAGTTGTATGTTAGAAACCATTATGTCATGTTTACAATACTCATTCATACAACGTTGACCTATTCTTACATTAAAATGTTATTATTCTTAAAAAAAGATGGTTTAACAGTTGGTAACCTACAAGTTGCATGTAAAAAAATAAAAATTACAAGGTTGCAAACATACGATGGTAATGGCTGAAACGTGTACATCTAAATAAACCAAAAACACTGGAAAAGAAAAATGGTGGATAAAAAAAATGAAAACGAGGCTAAAGGAAAGAGCCGCGAAAATCACCGCCAGGCAAGTACGAGTTAGCCAGGAACGTAGCAGATACAAAATATACCATTACAATGGACGGAAAATGCTCGTGAGCCAAGTAACACATTGACAAAAGACTCCATTTTACAACACTAACTTACAACTCATAACATTAGGACTCTAAAATGCCGCTTTACCCGCCTAAACAAACGGTTTGGCCTCGTGCACGCAGCCTATTTACACTGCACACTTGGCACATTGCTGATACATTCTCACATGATCAACAGTCCAACTGTACATTTTCAGATGCAGGAAAATCCAAATAGATTGTTAGCTCTTTAGGATATTGATTGCTGCATATTAAATATAAATAGGTAAAGTATATTAATTTATTAATTCATATTACTTCATTAATTCACATACTCACATTTATTATTTATTTTACACTGTACTTCTAAATCTGTCTTCACGATGAGCGCCAAAGGTGATTGTTGCAAAGTTGGTCCACAGAGGAGCAAAAGCCTTACATTGTGTGGCAAACAGCATTGCCATGGCTTTAAATTTTATTGCCCCGTCATTTTTGATGGGCAAGTCGCTAGTTTAATATAATTGTTGCACTTCTTTATAGATAATAAAAAGGTTAAAAGTGTCAAACTCTCATATTAAGTACAAAACAGAATTCAAAACATACACATTTAATTGCAGTCATTTTTTGACGGGCAAGTCACTAGTATTTATATAGTATATTAAATTATTATGGTGTGTGTCTCCATCTACTGGTGTGTTTGGGGTTTCTTATTATGCAGATCCTTTCTTACTGTTGATCATCTCAACCTACTTGTTGTCTGAGGGGGAGAAAAGAGATAATTTTTATGGGAAGACTGACTCCACCAAAGACATTGTGATGGAGACCCATCGGGCGTTTAATTTAGTTGGGTGTGTAGGTGAAAGGATTTACTGCAAAACCACTTATCCAACCATTTTGTCTCCTACAATCACTGTAAAATCTCCTTGAATCGTCAACCACATCACAAAATCTAAATATCACTGGGAAAATTATAACAATTTATCGGAGCGTTTGGTCATCTAGGACTAGAAAATATATAGGAAATCCCCAGTCTGGTCATAAGGAAAAAAAGGAACCCCTTTAACACTTTATAATCATTTCTAATGGGGGATCCTTAAGACATTTGCTTAACATTGTTTAACCTAAATAATTTATTGTATTACTATATAAAAATAACAAATATATATGCACTCTCCATCCATTGCATAGGGTTCCCATTGTTAAAAAAAGTAGTAGTAATAGTTTAGGCTTCAGCGCCACAAAGCGGTCTGTTTTTTAAAAAGATAATTTGATTCCTCGTCCATAGACCAAGTGACACAGTATAGCGCCATACTGGTGGTACCATGCTCAGCTCTGGGTATACCTCTGTACTGGTGGTGCCATGCTCAGCTCTGGGTATATCTCTGTACTGGTGGTACCATGCTCAGCTCTGGGTATATCACTGTACTGGTGGTGCCATGCTCAGCTCTGGGTATATCACTGTACTGGTGGTGCCATGCTCAGCTCTGGGTATATCTCTGTACTGGTGGTGCCATGCTCAGCTCTGGGTATATCTCTGTACTGGTGGTGCCATGCTCAGCTCTGGGTATATCACTGTACTGGTGGTGCCATGCTCAGCTCTGGGTATATCTCTGTACTGGTGGTGCCATGCTCAGCTCTGGGTATATCACTGTACTGGTGGTGCCATGCTCAGCTCTGGGTATATCTCTGTACTGGTGGTGCCATGCTCAGCTCTGGGTATATCACTGTACTGGTGGTACTATCTGTATTTTGGCTGCCATGTTGGTGATACATTAAATTAACTCATAATAAAAACTATTTACATGATCTTTTCTAACACTGCATGAAAAGGGGAAAATAGAGAAAAATAGAGAAACTAACATGAAGTTCCTGGAAGAATCTAATTCAGATGAAGTCAGAAATTGGTGAAACGTGAAGAGCGACGTGCAGGTTGGTCACATGATACACAAAGTCCAAGTAACTCACTAACACGGGAGGGAACAGGGAATAACCAGAGCAGCCTGGATCAGCAAGGATGGCTGGGTCTAGGATATGCTGTTAAAATACTAATTATATATTATCTATTTATGATATAATATAATATATATATCACATCTTATAATTGTCGAACGCTATGCGTGGTGTGTAGGACTTAGCAATGAGCGCCGAAGGTGCTCATCGCCGGCAAGCCTCGCTTAGCAAGGTGACCCGTTAAACTCGGAGAACTAAGGTGATGAGTGCCGAAGGCGCTCATTGCCAGCGAGACTTGCGTAGTGAGGCGAGCAGTTAATTCGGAGCACTTAGGAGATCAGTGCCGAAGCGAGGCGAGCAGTGGAGGGAATGAATCATGCGGGACTTAGCCTACAAACACTACAAAATGCGGGTTCACCTTAGGCTGCAAGTAGTTGACAAACGCAGGACTTATAAAAAAAAAAAAAAAGAGACGCGGGACTTAGAAAAAGAAAATAACGAGACGCGGAACTTAAAAAAAAAAAATACGACAGAAAAAAAACAACAAAAACACAAAAAATAAATCACAAAATACAACAAAAACATCATCGTTAGCACGGGAGAACAGCCAGGACTTCTGGAAGTGAGATGAAACGCAAATTTATGTCAAATTTAAGTAGTTTCAGCATTTGAAAATCGGCTAAGCAAGAGAAAAAATGGCGGCAGAAAAAAATTAAAACGACCCTGAACTGCGCAAAACACAGCCTGCTACGTACGCGGTAGAAAAATACTAATAGGAAGGACGTAAAATGATTGCGAAACGCGTAAAACATAGTCTAGCACCGCCATTTTACAATACTAACTTACAAATTTACACATTATGATTGTGAAATGGCGGATTTCCCGCCTAAACCAATGGTTTAGTTTCGTGCACGCAGTCTATATATAAGGCACACTTGCCAGAGAGCTCAACCTTTCTCCTCAAGTGATGACAGTCTGACTGGACATTTACTGCTGCCAGAAAATCCAAAGAGATTGTTAGCTCTTCAGGTTACTGATTGCTGAATATTAAATACAAATAGGTAAAGTATATTAATATTCATTAATAAATAATTAGTTAATTAATTAATTATTAATAAAAAAATAGGATTAGTTAAACAAATTGAGCAACAAAGTCAGAATTTATGCTTGCTTAAGTTTAGCAATACTTTTATGCTTTGCTGTTTGTAATATATTAATTAATTGAATAATTAATTAATAATGTACTTTAATTTATTAACTAGTAATTAGTAATAATTAAGAACATTTTTTTAAATGGTTTAAGTTTTTTAATACATTAATGCAAAAATATTTCTAATACATTTAGACATTGATTCATTAATTATTAATGTACATTATTTTATTAATTAATTATTAATAATCATTATGAACAACAAATATTAAAATGTTTACAATGCCTTTAGTTTAGTAATATATTAATGCTTAGCTCTTTAGAATATATGTAGTCAGTTATTAATTGGTTATTACTGTACATTCATTTATTAATTATTAATTAGTAATATTACCAAAAATAAAAAATAAAGGACCACAAACAATATGTTATATTTTAATATGCACTGACATATGCGTGATGATGCTGATTGCCTCATAGGGAGGAATCCAACTATTACAAATGATTTCCCTCTTATTTGACAGTTTCAGCATCGCTGCAGCTGACTCAACACAGAGAGTGATGTTTGCAGCCTTTCAACAGCATAAACATAACCTTTACAGGTATATCATATGTTCTATGTTCTTATATTATAAAAAAAGGATTAATGTGTTTTTATTTGGAATTGATGACAGTTATTTATTAATTATTGATTAATCACGCAAAGTGAGCTCGCAAGAACTGCATTCCTCACAAAACAAGGGATGCAGTTTGGTGGGGCCGGATTTGCAGAAGGTGGAGGCTTTAAGGCGAATGAGTTGCAAACAACATCGCCCCACACACCTCTAAACTCACAGCACTTAGTCCTCTCCTTCCCCACCTCCTCTCCCTCCCCTGTGTCTCGCAAAACACTGCACTAACCACCCGAACCGCGCAAACACAAAAACACTAAAAACACACAAAAAAAACAATAATTAAAAAAAAACACTCATTCACAGCACCGGGGGGGGGGGGGGGGGGGGGGGTCGGGGATGGGGGGGCTCAGCCAAGACACCTGGAAGTGAGGTTAAACTCGAATTTAACCCCAAAATTCCACTGTTTCGGCACTCAACAAACGGCTAAGCGAGGAAAGAAATGGCCGCCGGAAAAAATGAAAACGAGGCTCCACGACCCCGGCCTGCCCAGCCACGTACAACTTAGCCAAGAAGGGATCCGAGATAAGCTCGAAAACCCGCATTAACCCCAGATTAACCCTCGTAGTGGGGGTCCCCGATTAACCCCACATTAACCCTTGCAGTGGGGGTCCCCGATTGCTCGCGATTGGGGACCCCCGCTGCAATGAAAATTCAAAATTCCCGCCTTACGGGTCCTTAAAGGGCCGTAAAGGTCCTTAAAAGACCCGTAATAAAAAATAAATTAACCCTATTACTCATGGGGCTATATACAGAGCCCCATCAACCTCTAAAAGACCCTGTTTCAAGGAAAATTTGAATCTTGGACAAACTACTTCTGACCGACAGATTTAGTGGCAAGAGTATTCAAAATCAAACAATTCATTAATTAATTAATAATTCATTAATTCATGATATAACTAAAGCACAGTTATTTGGAACTACATGAGGTTACCAAGTCTGTGACTCACGTCTCTCTCTTTCTCAGGACACTCTGTCTGTCTCAGATTACTCTCAGGTCACTCTTTGTATTGTTGCATCATTCTTTAAATGTTAATACCTGGCCCTCAGACAGCTCCGCCCTCTCATCTGGTACAGACGGTCTGCACCTGAAGAGAGACCTGAGCCTGGAAAGAGGGATCAGAGACTGGAAAGAGATATCAGAGACTGGAAAGAGAGATCAGAGATTGGAAAGAGAGATCTGAGCCTGAAAAGAGAGATCTGAGCCTGAAAAGAGAGACCAGAGACTGGAAAGAGAGATCAGAGCCTGGAAAGAGAGATCAGAGACTGGAAAGAGATATCAGAGACTGGAAAGAGAGATCAGAGATTGGAAAGAGAGATCTGAGCCTGAAAAGAGAGATCTGAGCCTGAAAAGAGAGACCAGAGACTGGAAAGAGAGATCAGAGCCTGGAAAGAGATATCAGAGCCTGGAAAGAGAGACCAGAGACTGGAAAGAGATATCAGAGACTGGAAAGAGAGATCTGAGATTGGAAAGAGAGATCGGGAGGCTAAGGATACAGACCTGAGTTTGGAGAGAGGTTAGTGTTTGAGGAGAGAGACCTAGAGAGACAATCAGAGTGACATCTCTGACATCAGATGAGAGCTGAGCGTGACCTCAAGGCTGGAGATACCCGTAGTCATGGGTGTGCCAACGGGGGCGGGTGGGGGGACAAATCCCCCCAGATTTTTCTATGTCTCCCCCCCCCCAAGTTATTCTGGCTCCTACGCCCTGCCGGTAATACTGTACTTTTTTATTCCTATAAGGCTGGACTGTAAAGGTCATGACATAGCAGAAGAGATAATGGCACAAGGATGGGGGGTTAATCAGGATGGTATGGGGAGGGCTGGGGACCATCTGAGATTAGATTACCTGTGTGCAAGTGTTTATGGGTAAACAGATATTAGTGGTCATAGAGTAACTAAAAATGTGCAGTGAGGGTCAAAGAGAGTACCCCCTGTGCAGGGACCTGTAACACTCCATATTGCACTCTCTGTGCAGGTCTATTACACTCCATATTGCACTCTCTGTGCAGGTCTATTACACTCCATCTTGTACTCTCTGTGCTGGTCTGTAACACTCCATCTTGCACTCTCTGCGCAGAGACCTATAACACTCCATCTTGTATTCTCTGTGCTGGTCTATTACACTCCATATTGCACTCTCTGTGCTGGTCTATTACACTCCATCCTGTACTCTCTGTGCTGGTCTATTACACTCCATCTTGTATTCTCTGTGCTGGTCTATTACACTCCATATTGCACTCTCTGTGCTGGTCTATTACACTCCATCCTGTACTCTCTGTGCTGGTCTATTACACTCCATCTTGCACTCTCTGTGATGGTCTACAACACTCCATCTTGCACTCTCTGTGTTGGTCTATTACACTCCTTCCTGTACTCTCTGTGCTGGTCTATTACACTCCATCTTGCACTCTCTGTGATGGTCTATAACACTCCATCTTGCACTCTCTGTGTTGGTCTATTACACTCCATCCTGTACTCTCTGTGATGGTCTATTACACTCCATCTTGTTCTGTTGCTCTGTATCTTCCTCCCACTTCTCTCTTTATGACTTTTCCGGGACCTCTCGCTGCTTCTCACCTCGATCTGATATCTAATGGATGTCTGTTGTTGGGGTTGAGTTTGGCTAGTGGCTTTCTGATTGTCCTGAGAACGCTCTCTCTGTCTCTCTCCCAACTGTCTCTTAGTTCCTGTCTCTGTCTGCTCACTCTCTCTTTCTCATTTTAATGTCTCCCTTTATATTTATTGAAACTTATTTTTATCTTTTTAAGTAGGACTGCTGGATATTTCTGCATCTGTCTGGTGGTCTGTCTTCTGCACCCTCCTTGGCACAAGAAGCTCCTGTTGGCTGTTCTTCTGGCATTGTTGCTCGTGCCTGTACCCACTGGAACTATTTATCTTATTACTGGCAGTCTCAGGCCTAGGTATGAGCCCGTGGCTGTCTCTGAGTTATGTTGGATTCCTGTGTCTGCAGCAGCTGCCTGGGACCCGGTCATTACCCACAGCTCACCTCCTGCTGAGAACGCCCACTGCCAGGTAACTATACCAATGCCAGGCTCCCTGACACTACCCACAGCCCACCTCCTGCTGAGAACGCCCACTGCCAGGTAACGATACCAATGCCAGGCTCCCTGTCACTACCCACAGCCCACCTCCTGCTGAGAACGCCCACTGCCAGGTAACTATACCAATGCCAGGCTCCCTGTCACTACCCACAGCCCACCTCCTACTGAGAAAACCCACTGCCAGGTAACTATACCAATGCCAGGCTCCCTGACACTACCCACAGCCCACCTCCTGCTGAGAACACCCACTGCCAGGTAACTATACCAATGCCAGACTCCCTGGCACTACCAACAGCCCACCTCCTGCTGAGAACACCCACTGCAAGGTAACTATACCAATGCCAGGCTCCCTGACACTACTCACAACCCACCTCCTACTGAGACAACCCACTGCCAGGTAACTATACCAATGCCAGGCTCCCTGACACTACTCACAACCCACCTCCTGTTGAGAACGCCCACTGCAAGGTAACTATACCAATGCCAGGCTCCCTGGCACTACTCACAACCCACCTCCTGTTGAGAACACCCACTGTTAGGTAACTATACCAATGCCAGGCTCCATGGCACTACCCACAGCCCACCTCCTACTGAGAACACCCACTGCCAGGTAACTATATCAATGCCAGGCTCCCTGTCACTACCCACAGCCCACCTCCTGCTGAGAACGCCCACTGCCAGGTAACTATACCAATGCCAGGCTCCCTGTCACTACCCACAGCCCACCTCCTACTGAGAAAACCCACTGCCAGGTAACTATACCAATGCCAGGCTCCCTGACACTACCCACAGCCCACCTCCTGCTGAGAACACCCACTGCCAGGTAACTATACCAATGCCAGGCTCCCTGTCACTACGCACAGCCCACCTCCTGCTGAGAACACCCACTGCAAGGTAACTATACCAATGCCAGGCTCCCTGACACTACTCACAACCCACCTCCTACTGAGACAACCCACTGCCAGGTAACTATACCAATGCCAGGCTCCCTGACACTACTCACAACCCACCTCCTGTTGAGAACGCCCACTGCAAGGTAACTATACCAATGCCAGGCTCCCTGGCACTACTCACAACCCACCTCCTGTTGAGAAAACCCACTGTTAGGTAACTATACCAATGCCAGGCTCCATGGCACTACCCACAGCCCACCTCCTGCTGAGAACGCCCACTGCCAGGTAACTATACCAATGCCAGGCTCCCTGTCACTACCCACAGCCCACCTCCTGCTGAGAACGCCCCCTGCCAGGTAACTATACCAATGCCAGGCTCCCTGTCACTACCCACAGCCCACCTCCTACTGAGAAAACCCACTGCCAGGTAACTATACCAATGCCAGGCTCCCTGACACTACCCACAGCCCACATCCTGCTGAGAACACCCACTGCCAGGTAACTATACCAATGCCAGGCTCCCTGTCACTACCCACAGCCCACCTCCTGCTGAGAACGCCCACTGCGAGGTAACTATACCAATGCCAGGCTCCCTGACACTACCCACAGCCCACCTCCTGCTGAGAACGCCCACTGCCAGGTAAGTATACCAATGCCAGGCTCCCTGTCACTACCCACAGCCCACCTCCTACTGAGAAAACCCACTGCCAGGTAACTATACCAATGCCAGGCTCCCTGACACTACCCACAGCCCACCTCCTGCTGAGAACACCCACTGCCAGGTAACTATACCAATGCCAGGCTCCCTGTCACTACCCACAGCCCACCTCCTGCTGAGAACACCCACTGCAAGGTAACTATATCAATGCCAGGCTCCCTGACACTACTCACAACCCACCTCCTACTGAGACAACCCACTGCCAGGTAACTATACCAATGCCAGGCTCCCTGACACTACTCACAACCCACCTCCTGTTGAGAACGCCCACTGCAAGGTAACTATACCAATGCCAGGCTCCCTGGCACTACTCACAACCCACCTCCTGTTGAGAACACCCACTGTTAGGTAACTATACCAATGCCAGGCTCCATGGCACTACCCACAGCCCACCTCCTACTGAGAACACCCACTGCCAGGTAACTATACCAATGCCAGGCTCCCTGTCATTACTCACAGCCCACCTCCTACTGAGAACACCCACTGCCAGGTAACTATATCAATGCCAGGCTCCCTGACACTACCCACAGCCACCTCCTACTGAGAACACCCACTGCCAAGTAACGATACCAATGCCAGGCTCCCTGTTATTACCCACAACCCCCCTCCTGCTGAGAACACCAACTGCCAGGTAACTATACCAATGACAGGCTCCCTGCTACTATCCACAGCCCACCTCCTGCTTAGAACACACACTGCCAGGTAACTATACCAATGACAGGCTCCCTGACACTACCCACAGCCCAACTCCTACTGAGAAAACCCACTGTTAGGTAACTATACCAATGCCAGGCTCCCTGTCACTACCCACAGCCCACCTCCTACTGAGAACACCCACTGCCAGGTAACTATACCAATGCCAGGCTCCCTGACACTACCCACAGCCCATCTCCTACTGAGAACACCCACTGCCAGGTAACTATACCAATGCCAAGCTCCCTGACACTACCCACAGCCTAACTCCTACTGAGAAAACCCACTGTTAGGTAACTATACCAATGCCAGGCTCCCTGTCATTAACCACAGCCCACCTCCTACTGAGAACGCCCACTGCCAGGTAACTATATCAATGCCAGGCTTCTTGACACTATTCACAACCCATCTCCTACTGAGAATACCCACTGCCAGGTAACTATACCAATGCCAGGCTTCCTTGACACTACCCACAGCCCGCCTCCTACTGAGAACACCCACTGCCAGGTAACTATACCATGCCAGGCTCCCTGACACTACCCATAGCCCATCTCCTACTGAGCACACCCACTGCCAGGTAACTATACCAATGCCAGGCTCCCTGCTACTATCCACAGCCCACCTCCTGCTGAGAATGCCCACTGCCAGGTAACTATACCAATGCCAGGCTCCCGGCCACTATCCACAACCCACCTCTTCCTGAGAACACCAACTGCCAGGTAACTATACCAGTGCCAGGCTCCCTGTCATTACCCACTGTCCACCTCCTGCTGAGAACGCTCACTGCCAGGTAACTATTCCAATGCCAGGCTCCTTGACACTACCCACAGCCCACCTCCTACTGAGAAAACCCACTGTTAGGTAACTATACCAATGCCAGGCTCCCTGACACTACTCACAACCCACCTCCTGTTGAGAACACCCACTGCCAGCTAACTATACCAATGCCAGGCTCCCTGTCACTACCCACAGCCCACCTCCTACTGAGAACACCCACTGCCAGGTAACTATACCAATGCCAGACTCCCTGGCACTACCAACAGCCCATATCCTACTGAGAACACCCACTGTTAGGAAACTATACCAATGCTAGGCTCCTTGACACCACCCACAGCCCACCTCCTACTGAGAACACCCACTGCCAGGTAACTATACCAATGCCAGGCTCCCTGTCACTACCCACAGCCCATCTCCTACTGAGAACACACACTGCCATTTAACTATACCAATGCCAGGCTCCTTGACACTATCCACAGCCCACCTCCTCCTGAGAATGCTCACTGCCAGGTAACTATACCAATGGCAGGCTCCCTGTCACTAGCCAATGCCCACTTCCTACTGAGAACACCCACTGTTAGGTAACTATGCCAATGCCAGGCTCCCTGTCACTACCCACAGCCCATCTCCTACTGAGAACACCCACTGCCAGGTAACTATACCAATGCCAGGCTCCCTGACACTACCCACAGCCCACCTCCTACTGAGAACACCCACTGCCAGGTAACTATACCAATGCCAGGCTCCCTGACACTACCCACAGCCCACCTCCTACTGAGAACACCCACTTCCAGGTAACAATATTAATGCCAGGCTCCTTGACACCATCTACAGCCCACCTCCTCCTGAGAACGCTTACTGCCAGGTAACTATACCGATGCCAGGCTCCTTGACACCACCCACAGCCCACCTCCTACTGAGAACACCCACTACCAGGTAACTATACCAATGCCAGGCTCCCTGACACTACCCACAGCCCACCTCCTACTGAGAACACACACTGCCATTTAACTATACCAATGCCAGGCTCCTTGACACTATCCACAGCCCACCTCCTCCTGAGAATGCTCACTGCCAGGTAACTATACCAATGCCAGGCTCCCTGTCACTAGCCAATGCCCATTTCCTACTGAGAACACCCACTGTTAGGTAACTATGCCAATGCCAGGCTCCCTGTCACTACCCACAGCCCACCTCCTACTGAGAACACCCACTGTTAGGTAACAATATTAATGCCAGGCTCCTTGACACTACCCACAGCCCACCTCCTACTGAGAACACCCACTGCCAGGTAACTATACCGATGCCAGGCTCCCTGACACTACCCACAGCCCACCTCCTACTGAGAACACCCACTGCCAGGTAACTATACCGATGCCAGGCTCCCTGACACTACCCACAGCCCATCTCCTACTGAGAACACAGACTGCCAGGTAACTATACCGATGCCAGGCTCCCTGACACTACCCACAGCCCATCTCCTACTGAGAACACCCACTGCCAGGTAACTATACCGATGCCAGGCTCCCTGGCACTACCCACAGCCCACCTCCTACTGAGAACACCAACTGACAGGTAACTATACCGATGCCAGGCTCCCTGACACTACCCACAGCCCATCTCCTACTGAGAACACAGACTGCCAGGTAACTATACCGATGCCAGGCTCCTTGACACTACCCACAGCCCATCTCCTACTGAGAACACAGACTGCCAGGTAACTATACCAATGCCAGGCTCCCTGACACTAACCACAGCCCACCTCCTACTGAGAACACCCACTGCCAGATAACTATATAAATGCCAGGCTCCCTGCCACCACCCACAGCCCACCTCCTACTGAGAACACCCACTGTTAGGTAACTATACCAATGCCAGGCTTCCTGTCATAACCCACAGCCCATCTCCTACTGAGAACACAGACTGCCAGGTAACTATACCAATGCCAGGCTCCTTGACACCACCCACAGCCCACCTCCTACTGAGAACACCCACTACCAGGTAACTATACCAATGGCAGGCTCCCTGCCACTACCCACATCCCAGCTCCTACTGAGAACACCCACTGCCAGGTAACTATACCAATGCCAGGCTCCCTGCCACTACCCACATCCCATCTCCTACTAAGAACACCCACTGCCAGGTAACTATACCAGTGCCATGCTCCCTGCAACTACCCTCAGCCCACCTCCTACTGAGAACACCCACTGCCAGGTAACTATACCAATGCCAGGCTCCCTGCCACTACCCACATCCCATCTCCTACTAAGAACACCCACTGCCAGGTAACTATATCAATGCCAGGCTCCTTGACACTACCCACAGCCCACCTCCTACTGAGAACACCCACTGCCAGGTAACTATACCAATGCCAGGCTCCCTGACACTACCCACAGCCCATCTCCTACTGAGAACACCCACTGCCAAGTAACTATACCAATGCCAGGCTTTTTGACACTACCCACAGTCCACCTCCTACTGAGAACACCCACTGCCAGGTAACTATACCAATGCCAGGCTCCCTGTCATTACCCACAGCCCACCTCCTACTGAGAAAACCCACTGCCAGGTAACTATACCAATGCCAGGCTCCCGGACACTACTCACAGCCCATCTCCTACTGAGAACACCCACTGCCAGGTAACTATACCAATGCCAGGCTCCCGGACACTACTCACAGCCCATCTCCTACTGAGAACACCCACTGCCAGGTAACTATACCAATGCCAGGCTCCCTAACACTACCCACAGCCCACCTCCTACTGAGAACACCCACTGCCAGGTAACTATACCAATGCCAGGCTCCCTAACACTACCCACAGCCCATCTCCTACTGAGAACACCCACTGCCAGGTAACTATACCAATGCCATGCCCCCTGCCACTATCCACAGCCCACCTTCTGCTGAGAACACCCACTGCCAGGTAACTATATCAGTGCCACATCCCCTTTACTCCACCCCACACCCTCCTGGAGACCTTCCCAAACCTCCACACAATGTGATGCAACCTCAGAGCAACATTACATCCTGTTATAGTGACACCGCAACTCACCCCACCGGTTCCTCAGACTGTCACACAAAGCAGGGAGGTTCCCTCAGTCTGTCAGTGTCTCCCCATGGGAGAGGGAACCCTCAGTCTGTAAGAGACATCATGATTATTGTGTTTAGAGAGGTACAGGTGGATGTGGTGTGTCTGAATGTTAGGTTTGGGTTCCTCAGGGAATATCACCCCTGTTGCACAAAATCTGTTATATATGTCTCCTGAGGATGTCTTTTATGAATGCCTCTCATGGCTGCCTCTCAGATGACTCTTATGAATGCTTCTCATTACTGTCTATCATGGATGTCTCTCATGGGTGTCTCTCATGGGTGTCTCTCATGGATGCTTCTCATGGATGCTGCTCATGGAAGTCTCTCGTGGATGCTTCTTGTGGTTGCTTCTCATGGTTGCTTCTCATGGGTGTCTATCATGGATGCTTCTCATGGATGCTTCTCATGGATGTCTCTCATGGATGCTTCTCATGAATGTCTCTCATGGAAGTCTCTCATGGAAGTCTCTCGTGGATGCTTCTTGTGGTTGCTTCTCATGGTTGCTTCTCATGGGTGTCTCTCATGGGTGTCTCTCATGGATGCTTCTCATGAATGTCTCTCATGGAAGTCTCTCGTGGATGCTTCTTGTGGTTGCTTCTCATGAATGTCTCTCATGGAAGTCTCTCGTGGATGCTTCTCGTGGATGCTTCTCGTGGATGCTTCTTGTGGTTGCTTCTCATGGTTGCTTCTCATGGGTGTCTCTCATGGGTGTCTCTCATGGGTGTCTCTCATGGATGCTTCTCATGAATGTCTCTCGTGGATGCTTCTTGTGGTTGCTTCTCATGGATGCTTCTCATGGATGTCTCTCATGGGTGTCTCTCATAGATGTCTCTCATGGATGTCTCTCAAAAATGTCTCTCATAGATGCTTCTCATAGATGCTTCTCATGGAAGTCTCTCGTGGATGCTTCTCGTGGATGCTTCTCGTGGATGCTTCTCGTGGATGCTTCTTGTGGATGCTTCTCATGGTTGTCTCTCATGGGTGTCTCTCATGGGTGTCTCTCATGTATGCTTCTCATGGATGCTTCTCATGAATGTCTCTCGTGGATGCTTCTTGTGGTTGCTTCTCATGGATGCTTCTCATGGATGTCTCTCATGGGTGTCTCTCATAGATGTCTCTCATGGATGTCTCTCAAGAATGTCTCTCATAGATGCTTCTCATAGATGCTTCTCATGGATGTCTCTCATGGATGTCTCTGATAGATGCTTCTCATGGATGTCTCTCATGGATGTCTCTCATGGATGTCTCTCATGGATGTTTCTCATGGGTGTCTCTCTCTCTTTTGCAGGGAGCTACTGCTCAGGAAGGTGCATAAGGAGAGTTCCTTCCCAGAGCTTCCTCTAACCCACCCTACCCCATCAGAGCTGAGTCTTAATCTCCAGGCTATGCGTAGGAAGAAGCGCAGAGCACACAGACCCAGACTGCTCCGCGTGGGCTGCTCCCTGGGCACCTGCCAGGTACAGAACCTCAGTCACCGTTTGTACCAACTATCAGGGCAATCTGGAAAGGAGGCATCCCCAAAACACCTCAGTGACCCCCAGGGGTACGGCTGAGCCACAGACCTCAGGCCTCGACCCCCAACTGTACATCGCAGTGACTATAAAAATCTAAACCAAACCCATTAAATTATGTATTATGTACCTTATTAGTGAGTGTTTTATTATCTACCACTGTTAAAGAACTGACTTTATTTGTCAAACGTCAGGACTTCCTTCTGGCGAGTTATGGAGCTCTACGGAGAAACCAGTTACTTTGTGTAGTCCCTGCCAGGGCAACATCTGTAAGAAGGACGTCCCAACATCTGTAAGAAGGACGTCCCAACATCTGTTGCATCACTAAAAATGTATTATATTACCGGTTTATTTATTAACATTACTAATGTCTGGGGGTAATGACATCACTAATGTCTGGGGATAATGACATCACTAATGTCTGGGGATAATGACATCACTAATGTCTGTGGGTAATGACATCAATAATGTCCAAGGGTATTAACATTATTAATGTCTGGGGGTAATGACATCACTAATGTCTGGGGGTAATGACATCACTAATGTCTGGGGGTAATGACATCACTAATGTCTGGGGGTAATGACATCACTAATGTCTGGGGGTAATGACATCACTAATGTCTGGGGGTAGTGACATCACTAATGACCTTTACACATATCAAGTCCACATTTTATTTTTGCCCTACTTGTGTAAAAATTTGAAAAAATATTTTTATTAAAATGTGGATAAATTTAAATATATCATTAAATACCTAAAAATAAAAATCTTTAAATTACTAAAACATTCATTAAAGGGATATGTAAGTGAGCTGGATTATGAACTAGTAGTGTATAAAAACATTGTTTTGCATGAAAATATCCCAAAATTAACATTACTTTGAAGTTAGCAAAATGTCCTAAGTTTTTTTGTCATTTGCATGTGATCGTGCACGCCCCTAGAAACCCACCCGAATTAGCATAAGATTATAATTCAGGATAAGACACTGTATCTTCACCTCGGTGGCTTCTGGCGTGCTCGGTACAAGAACTGCAACTGTTACTTTCTGTGCTCTGTACCAGAAAGGTCAAAATATGTACCCGGCTGTATTTCCTGTGTGTACCCGGCTTGTGTAAGTGTCCTGTGGGTGCGCACAGCTGGATTTGTAAGTAAACTGAACTTCTCTATATAACACATGTTTTCATACACTACTAATTTCCCTCTATCAGATGCATTCATAATCCAGCTCACTTACATATCCCTTTAATATATAAACAGTGAATAATTTTAATTTTTGATCCCATTTTAGTTTATCCCGTGTTATACAGAATTATCTGGCCCCTGAGCCATGAGACCCCGAGGTGACTTGGAATGATTTGTAGGGATTTATTTTTCTAATTAAATAATTTAATATATAAATTGTATAAACTTGTTTTCAAAATGTTACTTTAGCTTAAAAAATGGGGATGTTTAAAAATGTAAATAGATGAATCAGACAGTCTGTCAATGTGTTGGCTTCAAGCTCCTCCCCCAACTTCCTGTTTGTTTGCACAAGCCGTGCTGGGCCAAGGTGGGCGGTGTCAGCTGACAGATGTAACATAAGCTGATTGGCTGGCACAGCTCATGCATCGAAACAAGGAGTTTGTCGGAGGAGCTTGAAACCAACAGTTTGCCAGGGCGTTTGATTAATCTAACAAATAAATAATTTCCCTTTTTAAAACAGTGTTTAAATATGAATCTATATCTATATGTAAGTGTTTACATGCCAGGAGGACGCCATGACACGCTACAGATCCGGTTGTGATGTCACTAACAGTCAGAATTTAGCTATTTTTTCTCTACGTGGTCTGACCTCACCGCGAAGACCGAGCTGGGGTGGAGGCTGCACCACGCTTGTTTCCCAGGAGACCCTCTGACATTCCCAGCTCAGGGTCTCTTCATGGACTTGCCTATTTATTGTATTAAATTATTTAACATTTTTATTCAGTTTATTCTTCTTTATACAAAGAGGTTTGTTTCATGTGGTCATCGGGATTTCATCTGGAAATGACAGCAATGACATGAATGAATGGCGCGCCGCAAGGTATCGTGGGAACGAGGGTAATGTCTGGGGATCTGCAGCCCTATTAAATTCCCCAAACGTGGAAAATCTTAGTCGTAACGCCCGCAAATCCTTTGATCTGTCAAGCCTGTAACAGTTACGTTTGAAAATCGCTATTAAATTGCAACTAATCCACTGGCGTTCAAACCCGTAACCCGCAAATGGAGCCCAAAAGCCAGCGGGTACTAGAGAGGACCCACAAGGGGGTTAAAGTCCTATCTGTAGCACTGTAACAGCAAATATACACACACTACTGTACTTATAATAAAAGGGAAGGTGATGTTAGGTATTAAAATGAATAGCACAACATTCTCAAGCCCGCAAATCTGCAATATAAAATACTTTTATTTCTGTTTAATTTCCGTGTTATATCGATCCCGGCAATCAATGTGTTAATACATATAATGGAACCCGCATGGACTAGAACATCATATTTACTGATTTATTAATATTGCATTATTTTTGGAATGTCGGCCTGATCGAAACTCGTAATTGAAGCCCGTAAGGCTTTGAAATCCAACCTCCATTTTTCAGTGACGTAATGATGATTATCTCTATTGCCATTGGCTCCATCTAAACCTATAACTACGGGTTTGACTAATTTATCATGTTAACGGCCGCACTTCTAACGTGCGCAAGAATGGTTTATGGTTCTGGCACGTAGCTTGCGGCATGGTCTAATTTAATAGCTCTGTAACGCAGTAGAATTTTAAGCCAGCAGCCATTGCAGGTCTCACGTTGCCCTTACGGGCTTTGAATTTAATGTGGCTACTGGTCTCTCAGGAAGCAGCTCATAAGTTATCAGCCTAGACCAGTGGTGGTCACATTCGGTCCTGAAGAGCCATACACAGGCACAGCTTTGAGCATATTCTTGCTGCATACACAGGTACATACAGTAGACTCTCAGTTAACTGGCCCCCATGGGGATTGGAAGATGCCGGATAAATGTATTTTGGGTGTTTCTATTAAAAGAGGCCTAGATTAGATGCACATAGGATGCTCTGCTCAGTATATGTCAGTGGCACATAGCCAATCGTCTCAAAAGGGGGGGGGGGGGGTTCTTACTGACCCCAGATACTGGCGATCGGATTCCTCCCTGGATCAATACTCTCTAATTATCCTGGATAAGCCTGAATGCCCTTTTTATTCAAAAATAAATCCAGTCCCTTTTTAAAGTTTTCTATCAAATCCGCTGTCACCACCTCCTTTGGTAGAGAGTTCCACAGATTATCCACCCTTACTGTGAAGAACCCTTTTCTTTCTTTAAGGTGGAATCTTTTTACTTCTAACCTCGGGATGTCCTCTTGTCAGTTGAAAACCTCTTGGCACAAAAAGCTCCCGTGACAAATCTTTATACTGACCCTTGATGTATTTATATAAGGTAATCATATCCCCTTGTAGACGCCTTTTTTCTAGAGGAAAATACGTTTAATTTGGTTAGTCTTTCTTCATAACTTAGCCCCTCCATTCCCCTTATTAGTTTTGTGTTCCTTCTCTGTACCTTTTCCAGCTCTAAAATGTCCTTTTTATGAAGTGGTGCCCAAAATTGTCCTCCATATTCCAAATGAGGGCGTACTAGAGATTTGTATAGTGGCAGAATTATATTTGCTTCCCTGGCTTCTATACCCTTCCTAATACATGCTAATATTTTATTTGCCTTTGCAGCTGCTGCTTGGCTTTGAGCACTGTTACCTAGGTGGTTGTCCACAAGCTCCCAAATCCCTTTCAATATCTGATACCCCTAGATTTACTCCATTAAGATTATAAATTGCATGGCTGTTTTTCTTTCCCACATTTATTTGTATTAAATCTCATCTGCCGCTTAGATGCCCATTTCTCTAATTTATGCAAATCCCTTTGGAGGGAAAGTACATCATTATCGGATTTAATTACCTTGAACAACTTAGTGTAATCAGCAAAAATGGAGACACTACTTTCCAATCCTACTTCTTAGTCATTAATAAATATGTTAAAAAGGAGAATACCTAATACTGAGCCCTGAGGAACCCCACTTACCACATTAGTCCAATCGGAGTATGTTCCACTTACAACAACCCTTTGCTTCCTGTCTTTTAGCTCTCAATCCATAAGCAGATATTTACTGCAATTCCTGTATCTCTTAGTTTGCTCAATAGTCTCCCATGTGGCACTGTATCAAAAGCCTTTGCAAAATCCAAATAGACTACATCCACTGAGTTGCCTTGATGCAAGTTCCTACTAACCTCCTCATAGAAACTAATTATATTTGTTTGACATGACCTATCCCTCATAAACCCATGTTGGCTCCTACATAATCCTGTTCATATAGACATACATCTGGTTTTGGACTTATGAAATACAACATCAAGTACTGTATGTTTAAGTGTGTCCAGTTGATAAGGAGTTAACTAATTTTGAATGTAACAAGATGATCTGTAACTGACAGTTGAGTATGTAATATGTTGTAGATACTGCAAGTACTGGTTATGTTTATAGCCTGATGTACATATGTTTTGTTGTTTTACTCAAGTTAGTAAAGCCATATACAGTTGTGCTAAAAAGTTTGCACACCCTGAGAAAAATTGCAACATTTTGGCATTTATTTTGAAAATATTACTGATCATGCAGAAAACGGCCAGGAGACTGTGATGGCCACTCCACAACCTTCAAACCTTTCTGCTGTAACCACTGGAGGGTCAACTTGGCCTTGTGCATAGGGTCATTGTCATGCTGGAAAGTCCAAGAGCTTACCATGAGCGGCCTTCCTGCAGAAGAATGCAAATTGTCTCCCAGTATTTTCTGATAACATGCTGCATTCATCTTGCCATCAATTTTCACATGATTCCCGGGCCTTTTAGGACTTATGAAAAAAAGCCTGTAAAAGTGTAACCTTGGACACGAGCAAGGGGACGCCCAAGAAGTATAAGAAAGTCGAGAAGCTTAGTGGATTTGGGCCAAAAAACGCAAAGCAGGATAACAAAAGCCTAAAAGAGCATAACCTTGGAAACAAACAAGAGACGCAACTTTGCCGATTTGGGCCCAAGTCTGCCCAAGATGTAGGAAGGTCGAGAAAAAACAAACTTACAAAAGCAGATGCTGAATCCTGGACGTGGACAAGGTAGCAGCTTAGTAGTTTTGGGCCAAAATCCACCAACTAGAGCTTGAGAAGAGTAGCTTACCCTGCATAATGGTAATGATAAGAGAAAGGCTAGAAGTGGAACCATTGCTCTCCAGCGGTGGGAATGTCCTCATGGACATGAAAGGGGCCAAGAAGCAGCGACAAGCTCACAAACATGAGGCTGAGAGAGACAACCTGCAGGCACAGGCTCAGACCTGAAGTGAGGGAGGGAGTGGAGGGCAGGAAGTGGCGGAGCATCAGAGGGCCTCTCCCACAAACCCAGGGCCCCTCCCATAGGAAGAGGCAGAGCATCAGAGGGCCTCTCCCACAAACCCAGGGCCCCTCCCATAGGAAGAGGCAGAGCATCAGAGGGCCTCTCCCACAAACCCAGGGCCCCTCCCATAGGAAGAGGCGGAGCGTCAGAGGGCCTCTACCACAAACCCAGGGCCCCTCCCATAGGAAGAGGTGGAGCGTCAGAGGGCCTCTCCCACAAACCCAGGTATTAACCTGGGAATATATATATTTAGCCTTTTATCCTTTCACACAATAACAAACACCAGTACATTTGGATAAACTAGGCCACAGCCATATTATTAACCACTAGCGAGTTGCCTGTCATAAATGATGGCAATACAATTTGAAGCCTGGCAATGGTGTTTGCCAGATATTGCGAGGCACTCCCACCTCTACTTTACAGTCCTTGTGACGCTCATCGCATGCGCAAGTCTTTAACTTATTCACCTTTGGGGAAGGGGGCGTGGCCTAACGGCACAGCAAGACTTGCCAGACATCAGCTCCATCCCAATACCCACTCAATCCAGGGTAATCTGCCCTAATCCCCCACAAAAAAAAACCTTTAAACACCAGCACAAGTGTAAGGGGGTGCAGGGGAAGAGGAGTAAAGAAGAATTGCGAAAATCGGGGCTAATTAACACGCCGCATGGTTGAGGCCTAGTGCATCCGGCCTCCCCGGCGATCAGCAGCAGCAGCAGCAGCAGCTGCACAGCAGAGAAGTGCTGCAGGGGCAACCCAAGCAGCCCAGAAGCCCACTTTTAACCCCCAACGAGCATCACCTACCACTGGATCAAAGTAAGTGGTTGAGGCCTCCACCACCTGGTCCCTCACTGAGCTTGTGCCAGAGACTGAAAGAGGTGCCAGACTCCATTGAGAGGCTATTCTGGGAGGTAAGAGGGACACACTACACCAGATCCCTTCCTCACCATCCCTACACAAGTAGTGCATAAGCAAAAATAAGCATAATAGAGGCAGCCTAGACCCCAACATCTAAAGTGGAACAACTCTATTTACTTAGAGGGGGCAGGAGGCCATCTTGAGACACATACACCAAGAGGGGCCCGCCCCCAGACAAGGCTCCAAAATGGGTCCCAGACAGCACTAACAGCAGCCTTTTTAAGCCCCACAGGGGAGTCCCCAACTGGACAGCCTACAACAGCACAAGTACTGCCTCCAATGCATCTGTGCAAAGATTAAGATTAAAAGGGGTTAAAAGATTTAAGAGACAGAATCACAACCCAGCATCTCTCCTAACTTAATAAACAACAACAAGTTGTGAGAAGCATGTCACAAATAAGCTGGCAAGACTTATCCAGACAAGTTTCACTAGGATTGTAAATATGTTAAACAATTCAAAAAGCAAGATGCAATAACTCACTGAATTATGCAAGTCACCTACATGAGCCGGCTACCAGAAAAGCTCTAGCCCACCTAAACTCTCATGCTCAACTAAGCAAAATCCCTAGCCTGCTTCACCTACAGCACAGAGTCAGAAGACGGCAACCTCTATAGATCACACCCTCAGGACAAGGCGGCATCATGGCGGCTCGCAGCAGCACCAAACCCAAAAAGAATCAAGCGAGTAGAAACATCCAGGAGTTTTACAAAGCTCCAAACGATGCGTCATTATTCCCGCACAA
Source organism: Discoglossus pictus (assembly GCA_027410445.1). Classification (NCBI taxonomy): domain Eukaryota; kingdom Metazoa; phylum Chordata; class Amphibia; order Anura; family Alytidae; genus Discoglossus; species Discoglossus pictus. The sequence goes on from CM050167.1 coordinate 402,911,859, forward strand.
CTCAAACTCGCCGGTCAGAGAGGGAGAGCCAGAAGTAGCACATGCTCAGGTGGAACTAACAGACAAAAACATGGAAAAAATAAAACTGATGTTCCAAGAACTAATGACGACTGCTATCACTGACCTGAAAAGGGAGCTGCATGGCCTGGGACAAAGAACGCAGCTGTTAGAGGAGCAAACAGACCAGATAGTAGAAGCCCAGATGCATGATCAAGAGGTAATGGCGCAACACTCCACACAGATAAAAGAGCTGACTGACAAGGTTGAAGATCTTGAAAACCGCTCACGAAGACATAACATAAGACTGAGAAATGTCCCAAGCAGCATCTCAGACATACTGCAGTACTCAAAAGCGGTCATACTTGGGATCATTCCCACAAGCAGCGAAGCAGACTGGGCTATTGAAAGAGCGCATAGGGCCCTTGGCCCAACAAAAGCTAACAACCAACCTAAGGATATAATAATAAGGTTTGCCAAACAAAGCGCAAGAGACTTGATACTCACAGCAGCGAGAAGGCTCAAAGAAATCAAAGGCCCGGACAACTCATCTATACAAGTATACATTGACTTGGCTCCGGCCACACTGCAGAAAAGGAAGGAGATGAAACCCATGCTGGAGATATTGTCCAGCCACAAAATCCTCTACAAGTGGGGTTTTCCATTTTCACTAATTTTCCAGCGGGGCGGATCCACTTACAGAGTACACACAGTGGAAGAAGCTGAGATCCTCCTGAGAAAGCTAAATTTACTAGCAGAGGATAGAGACGCTGAAAGGAGAAGTCCAAGACCCAGACCCAGTCTTGCCAAGATGTGGCAAGTATCGGCCAAAAAAACAAAAACAGCAGCCTTCAGTAGGGGGCCTCTCATGGAGCAAGCTACAGGAGGAGGTCTGGACACCGCTCCGTCAGCCGACTGCGAGGATACTGATGCTGATCATTGAGAGAGTATTGAACACTTTTTTTTCCCACAAGCAGGTTGAGCCGAAGAAATTGCAGCAAATAGCTAAAATGTTTAAGTTATGTTAGAGACAGATAGATTGTTATATACAGATATGCAGATCTAGCTGTAGCGGAGCTCTTGAGGTGACTTAAATGATTTGGAGGGATGAAGATTAAAGGGAGTTTTGAGCCCTTAACAACTCCCCAGGTAGAACCCCCAGGAGGGAGTCCTCTCCCTAAGAGGTCAAACCCAGTAATGGGAGCAATAGCTACTGGCCTCAAGGTATGGAAACAGGTAGGGAGACAGGGAAACTACCAAATTGTTAGGACATGTTTTAACCAGTTTATTGAAAGGTTGAATCTAAGCTTCTGTATCTCTTTTGCTTTTCTTCTTAGTCTATCCAGTTTACAGGTGGTCTCGGCGCCCAAGACACCCAAGGGAGGTTCCCGGCGCAGGTCACGGTCCTTCAGCATTCCACATCCAGGTAACCTAACCGCCACACACTCTCCACTGAGAACATATAAAGCTAACTACACAAAAAACCAATGGCTGATGTAGAGCACACCTTTTTAACACACAATGTAAGGGGCTTCAACTCTCAATTTAAAAGACGCAAAGCTTTCCTGTTCTATAAAAGATTCCATCCATCTGTCATATTTATGCAAGAGACCCATTTCGCCCAGGGCAAAGTACCCACCTACCTACACAAGGAATTCCCAGTATTCTACACTTGCAACCAGAAAAGCAAAAAAGCAGGCTTAGCTACATTAATACACCGTGATTTCCCATTTGTAGTCGAAAAACAAACCAAAGACAAAGAGGGTAATTTTCTAATTTTAACAGGAACCATTCTAAACCTCAGAATCTCATTGGTTAATATCTATGCCCCCACCACAGCGCCCACCAGAGCGCTCACTAAATTACTAAGTACCTTGAAGCAAAAAGACTGGGGCAGAATCATACTAGGAGGTGACATTAACCTTACGCTCGAGCCTTCTGTAGACAGATCAAGAGCAATCCATCCCACGCGTAACATGAAACAGCTCAAAACAATTCACACACAAATGAGGGAGCTAGAGTTGATTGATGCCTGGAGAGGACTACACCCCTCGGAAAAGGAGTATTCTTATTACTCCCCAACTCACAATTCCTATTCCAGAATAGATGTTCTCCTAACTCATACCTCGCTATTTAACCACACAGTGGATGCCCAGATCCACCCTTGCCCTTGGTCTGACCACGCGGTAGTTAGCATCAAAATTCAACTGGGACTTAGTCTCACAACCCCTGGGAAGTGGAGCTTAAACGAGGCAATTCTAACCAATCTCGGATCGCTAGCTCAAATAGAACATGACATTCAAGATTACTTCACGTTAAACATGGTCCCCGAGGCAAATATAGGGTGGGTCTGGGTAGCGCACAAAGCATACATTAGAGGCACCATAATTAAAATGGCAGCTGCCAGAAAGAAACAATGCATTCAAAAAGAAAATGACTTATTTAAAACACTGCAGTACTTGGAAAAAGCAATTCAGGCCAAAGCTCCTGGGGTCTCTAGAACCCAGCTAGACAACGCTAGACTAGAACTAGATTCTGTACTAGCCGCTAAAACTGAACAGGCCCTTAGGAAAACTAGGCATAAGTTTTACGCCCAGGGTAACAAGCCCTCCCCTATGCTTGCACGCAGACTCAAACTAAAGAAAAACGTAACTCATATCACCAAAATTAAAACGGAAAGTGGAGAAATTACAATGAACCAATCGGAAATAAAAAAGACATTCCACAAGTGCTACCAAGAAATCTACTCTGCAAAAACAAAAGCCAATAACTTCACAGTGCAGGAATTCCTTAACAGCCTAGACACTCCCAAAATCTCGGAGGAGGAATTAGACTCCCTAAATGCAGAGATAACCCCGTCCGAAGTTATTGACACTATAAAAACGCTTAAAGCAGGAAAAGCCCCTGGCCCGGATGGCTACTCAAACTTATATTTATAAAAGCCTTGCAAGACACCTTGCCCCACACTTAAGCAAATTATTTCATGAGATGCTATTAGGAGAGCCAATGCCAGCCGAGCTAAACCAGGCAGATGTAGTCTTTATCCCTGTAGCGGAACCCATCACTGTTTTACCCTGTTTTATGATTATTCTTGGTTAAAATATGATCCTACAATATGTATGCTGGTTGATGCTCTGCAGAATATTAGCCAGACTTTTGCAGACCTAGGCTAATAGATAATCCTATTACAGAGATTCAAGAGATAAGAAAGTTGTAAAGGATCCTTGCATTTTCCAAAGTGTTTTAATTCTCTGATAAGAACAAAGAGGTGTAATTGAATCAGTGTCTGATTGTATCAAAGTTGCCAGGGAGGTGTGACCCCCCTATTGTTCTCTTTGTGTGTATTGTGTGTAGCCAAATATGGGCATGTGTATTGCCTGTGGCCAAAGAGATGTATATATAGTTCTGCAATAACAAAATAAAGTCAGTATTCATTTGACTCCCAAATTGTGTGTCGTCCAATATGGGAGGTCGGGGATGGTGAAACTGTAGTGCCTCGTGGGTATTTTATCGTATATCAGCGGAGATTTTGGACTGCGTGTTCCTGCTCCGTTACATTTGTTGGCAAGTGGTGGAATTGTTCCCACGGTCAGAAGGACAGCTACAGGAGACACCATTCCGTGGAGTACAGATTGAGGGCAACGCTAGTATCCGTACAGCGCCCCTGGCTACAGCAGGATGGAACCGGCTAGTTTTCGGACAGCGTTCCATGATGAGGATGAGAAGGAGGCCGCAGACTACAGGGAAACAGACAGAAAGGAACTCTGGTATGATGCCCTGCAAGATGCCCAATGGCGGCGAGGTGAGAGTCTCCCCAGTGATGAGCAGCGGCTACAGAAGCGTGTGGCGATGCGGATGTATCTATTGGGAGAGCAGCCCCTGGATGAGTGGGTGACAAGACTAGAGACCCTGGTATGGCGAGAGATCTGGCTAGACAACGCATACCAGGCCCTCTGGTGGTATACCGTTCGACTTACCCCCTGGACGGCTGAACACGACTTACCGGAGGGGGATGATTATGATGGCCCGGGTTTATTATGGGATGCCTTGGAGGACGATATTGATCTTGGCAGCACGGAGGGGTCTAGGTTTTGGGACATCTACGACTACCGGATGGGCATGTATGTCTGGGATGATGAAGGCGAGGTGAGCAAAGACATGACCCACCTGGTAACGAGAGAGTGGGAGCTGGAGCAGGACTACCAACACCTGCTCAGCCTTGTGCAGCCCCAACCTACTCGACAAGCAGAACCAGACTTCATTGACTGGTCCTGGGATGACCTCCAGATGGCAGGTAGAGATGGGACCGAGGTCTCTTTACCGGGCCTCCAGGGGGCAGAAGGTGTCGTCCTTCCCCCTCAGCGGCAGTGTGAACCCCAGGGGGCTAGAGGTGTCGTCCTTCCCCCCCAGCGGCAGTGTGTACCTGAGGGAGCAGAAGGTGTCGACCTTCCTCCACAGCGGCAGTGTGTACCCCAGGGGGCCGAAGGTGTCATCCTTTCCCCCCAGCAGCAGTGTGTACCCCAGGGAGCAGAAGGTGTCGTCCTTCCCCCTCAGCGGCAGTGTGAACCCCAGGGGGCAGAAGGTGTCGTCCTTTCCCCCCAGCGGCAGTGTGAACCCCAGGGGGCAGAAGGTGTCGTCCTTCCCCCTCAGCGGCAGTGTGTACCCCAGGGAGCTGAAGGTGTCGTCCTTCCTTCCCAGCGGCAGTGTGTACCCCAGGGAGCTGAAGGTGTCGGCCTTCCCCCCCAGCGGCAGTGTGAACCCCAGGGGGCAGAAGGTGTCGTCCTTCCTCCCCAGCGGCAGTGTGAACCCCAGGGGGCAGAAGGTGTCGTCCTTTCCCCCCAGCGGCAGTGTGAACCCCAGGGGGCAGAAGGTGTCGTCCTTCCCCCTCAGCGGCAGTGTGAACCCCAGGGGGCAGAAGGTGTCGTCCTTCCCCCTCAGCGGCAGTGTGTACCCCAGGTAGCAGAAGGTGTCGTCCTTCCCCCCCAGCGACAGTTTACCCTAACCAGGGGAGACACCAATCTCCCAGACGGCGCAGATGGGACCGTGGTCTCTGCGCCCACAGCTTGTCCAGATCCCCAACTACCGTCACTGGGACAACCGGAGGAGGGGGTAAGTACAAATTCCCCTCCCCAGCTAACTTCTAATGTGGCCCCAGGGTTAACAGAGGAAATGTTAACCCCCACTGACCCCCACGTTTCCCTGGCTACTGAGCCGAAATATGTCCCAAGTACCCCAGCAGAAGAGCTGACAGCGGGGCAGAGTGCAGTCGGCCTCTGCCCTCCCTTTGTCCCTTGTACAGAGCAGGATGTCCTGCAGGTTATACCAGCAGAAGAGCTGGCATCAGGGCAGAGTGCCGCTGGCCTCTGCCCCTCAAGTCCCCTCAGCGTGTTGCCCCCTCACCACAGCAAAATATCCAGGTACCTGGTTAGACTTCCCCCCAAAGGAGAGATGTGTGACGAAGTGCCCTTCGCCACCTTGGCTTGGAGAGGACTGTTTGCCAGCCTCCTGCCCTGCGACTATGGCCCTGGTACATATTGCCCTTTGGAACCAGTGTTCGGCCATACCAGAGTGTAAGTCACTCATTCTGGCCCTTTACATACAGGGGGGTCATTCTGTACTTGCCCTGTGTGAACCATGATACCCCAGATAACTGTGCCATGAAGCCCATTCATATAATGAAAGACTATGGGAAAGACTTTAGCTACATGGCAATTGAACTGTGTGAAGAGGATCTGAGCGCTATTCGGTGGTTTTGTGCGCTCAGATCCCAGCTATCTGGGGATATGGGAAATGTGAGTAAATGTGAATTGCAGTAATGCTGATGGGTTGTCAAACTAGAGAATTGACCAACAAATACTTTTGTCCGGACATCCCCAGGCCGATCCGTTGGGATCAGACCGTGTATGCCGGCTTATGGTCACGGGGGAGGTGTGTAGCGGAACCCATCACTGTTTTACCCTGTTTTATGATTATTCTTGGTTAAAATATGATCCTACAATATGTATGCTGGTTGATGCTCTGCAGAATATTAGCCAGACTTTTGCAGACCTAGGCTAATAGATAATCCTATTACAGAGATTCAAGAGATAAGAAAGTTGTAAAGGATCCTTGCATTTTCCAAAGTGTTTTAATTCTCTGATAAGAACAAAGAGGTGTAATTGAATCAGTGTCTGATTGTATCAAAGTTGCCAGGGAGGTGTGACCCCCCTATTGTTCTCTTTGTGTGTATTGTGTGTAGCCAAATATGGGCATGTGTATTGCCTGTGGCCAAAGAGATGTATATATAGTTCTGCAATAACAAAATAAAGTCAGTATTCATTTGACTCCCAAATTGTGTGTCGTCCAATATGGGAGGTTGGGGATGGTGAAACTGTAGTGCCTCGTGGGTATTTTATCGTATATCAGCGGAGATTTTGGACTGCGTGTTCCTGCTCCGTTACAATCCCTAAACCAGGAAAGGATACTTTAAATCCAAGTAACTATAGGCCAATATCCCTGTTAAACGGGGACATTAAAATCCTATCTAAGCTAATGGCAGCAAGGGTAGCCAAATTCCTCCCCAAACTAATACACAAAGACCAAGTGGGCTTTGTGCCGTACAGACAAGCTGGGGATAACATACAACGTATTCTAAATGTCTCCCACATAGCTAAAAAGGCGAATATACCTCTCAGTCTAGTAGCCTTAGATCTAGAAAAGGCATTCGACTCTGTTGAATGGCCTTATTTACATGCGGTTCTAGATAAATTCGGCATCAGAGGCAAATTTACAAATCTAGTAAATACATTATACAAAGCACCGACGGCAAGCCTTAGGCTTCCAGGGGCTAATAGAGATCTTATAAACATCCAGAGAGGTACGAGGCAGGGATGACCCCTGTCCCCGCTACTATTCGCTCTAGCCATCGAACCTCTCGCTCAGGCCATTAGGACATGCCCCACCATACAGAGTATTGAGGTGGGATGTCAACAAATGAAATGCAGTTTGTTCGCAGATTGCATCTTGTGCACGCTTACAAAACCGGTAACCTTAATAGCAGCCCTTATGGACTTAATGTCCCGGTTTGGGAACTTGTCAGGCCTCAAAGTTAACGCAGATAAATCTGAAATAATATGCATGAGAGTGCCCTCAGACCAGGTACAAGCCCTAAAAGAGGGACACTCGTTCTCATGGCCAAAGGGAAGTATCAAATATCTAGGAGTTAACCTCACACCAGAGTTGTCAGCTTTATACAAAGAAAATTATATCCCCCTTTACAAAAAATGACAAACTTATTCACCTTCAGTGCTAATTGCAAGACTACCCCCTCTACTTTACGGTCCTCACGATGAGCTTTGCCACTCATTGCAGGCCAAGGCATGCTCTGCGCAAGTCTGTAACTTTTTAACTCATCGCAGGCCTCGCAATGAGCGCCTTTGGCGCTCATTGCAAACCTCTCCTCCTCTCTACTTTACCCTCCTCTACCCACCCCTGTGTCTCCTCCCCCAGTGTCTCACCCTCCCCTGTGTCTCTTCCTGCCCTCTCCCTCCCCTGTGTCTCTTCCAACCCCCCTCCCTCCCCTATGTCTCTTCCCCCTGTGTCTCCTTCTCCCATCTCCCTCAACTGTGTCTCCTTTCCCCATCCCCTGTGTTTCTTCTGCCTCCCTCCCCTGTGTCTCTTTCACCCCCTCTTCCTCCCCTGTGTCACTTCCAATCCCCCTCTCCCTCCTCTGTGTCTCTTCCACCCCCTCTTCCTCCCCTGTGTTTCTTCCAACCCCCCTCTCCCTCCTGTGTCTCTTCCCCCTGTGTCTCCTTTCCCCCCTTTCCCTCCCCTTATGTCCCCTTTCTCCCCCCTCTCCCTCCCCTTGTATCTCCTTCTTCCCCCTCCCATTGTGTCTCCTTTTGGCCCCCTCTTCCTTCCCTTGTTTCTCCCTTCCCCCCCTCTCCCTCACCTTGTGTCTCTTTTCTTGCCTGCACTCCCTCCCCTTGTGTCTCCTTTCTCCCCCCCTCCCCTCCCCTGTGTTTCCTTTCCCCCTCTCCCTCACCTGTGTCTCCTTTCTCCCTCCCCAGTGTCTCCTTCCCCCATCTCCATCACCTGTGTCTCCTTTCCCCATCCCCTGTGTCTCTTGCTGTCCCCTCCCTCCCCTGTGTCTTTTCCACCCCCTCTTCCTCCCCTGTGTCTCTTCCAATCCCCCTCTCCCTCCCCTGTGTCTCTTGTCCCTTGTGTCTCCTTCCCCCATCTCCCTCCCCTTATGTCCCCTTTCTCCCCCCTCTCCCTCCCATTGTATCACCTTATTCCTTCCTCCCCTTGTGTCTCCTTTCTCCCCCTCTCCCTCCCCTTGTGTCTCCTTTCACCCCTCTATCTTCCCTTGTTTCTCCTTTCTACCCCTCTCCATCCCCTTGTGTCTTTTTTCTCCCCCACTCTCCCTCCCCTTGTGTCTCCTTTCTCCCCCACTCCCCCTCCCCTGTGTCTCCTTTCCCCCTCTCCCTCACCTGTGTCTCTTCCCCCCTCCCTCCCCTGTGTCTCTCCCTCCCCTGTGTCTCTTCCTTCCCTCTCTCCCCTGTGTCTCTTCCACCCCCTCTTCCTCCCCTGTGCCTCTTCCAACCCCCCTCTCCCTCCCCTGTGTCTCTTCCCCTTGTGTCTCCTTCCCCCATCTCCCTCCCCATGTCCCCTTTCCCCCTCTCCCTCCCCTGTGTCTCTTTTCTACCCCTTTCACTCCACTTGTGTCTCTTTTCTCCCCCCTCTCCCTCCCCTTGTGTCTCCTTTATCCCCCCTCTCCCCCTTGGGTCTCCTTTCTCCCTCTCTCCCTCCCCTTATGTCTTCTTTCTGCCCATCTACTTCCCCCATGTTTCCTTCCCCCGCTCTCCCTACTCTGTGTCTCCTTTCCCCCTCCCTCCCCCGTGTCTCCTTTCTCTCCCTCCCTCTCCTGTGTCTCATTTCTCCCCCTTTCACTCCCTTGTGTCTCCTATGTTCCCCTATCCCTCCCCTGTGTTTCCTTCTTTCCCCTGTGTTTCCTTTCCCTCCCCTGTGTCTCCTCCCCCTCCCTCCCTTTGTGTCTCCTTTCTCCCCTCTCACTCCCCTGTGTCTCCTTTCCTACTCTCCCTCCCCTGTGTCTCCTTTCCTCCTCTCCCTATCCTGTGTCTCTTTTCTCCTCCTCTCCCCCATGTCTCATTTCTCCCCCTCTCCCCATGTCTCATTTCTCCCCCTCTCTCTGCCCTGTATCTCCTTCCCCCAACTCCCTCCCCTGTTTCTCTTTATCCCCTCCCTCCTGTTTCTCTTTACACCCTCCCTCCCCTGTGTCTCCTTCCCCATCTCTCTCCTCCGTGTCTCCTCCCCTATCTCCCTCACCTGTGTTTCCTTTCCCCCTCCACTGTGTCTCTTTCCCCTCCCTTCCCTGTGTATCTCCCCCTCTCACTCTGCCCCCTCTCCCTTTCCTGTCTCTTCCCCCTCTCCCTCCTCTGTGTATCCTTTCCCCCTCCCACCCCTGTGTCTCCTTTTACAACCTCTCCTTCCCCTGGGTCTCCTTCCCCCCTCTCCCTCCCCTGTGTTTCCTTTCCCTCCCCGGTGTCTACTTCCCTCATCTCCCTCCGCCATGTGTCCTTTCCCCCTCCACTGTGTCTCTTCCCCCCTCCCTCTCCTGTGTCTCTTCCCCCCTATTCCTCCTCTGTGTCCCCTTTTCCCCTCCCTCCCCTATGAGTCCTTTCACACCCTCTCCCTCCCCTGGGCCTCCTTTCCCCCTCTCCCTCCCCTGGGTTTTCTTCCCTCCTCTGTGTTTCCTTTCCCTCCCCTGTGTCTCCTTCCACCTCTCTCCCTCCCCTTGTGTCTCTCCCCCTCTCCCTCTGCCCCCTCTCCCTCTCCTGTCTCTTCCCCCTCTCCCTCCTCTGTGTCTCCTTTTCCCCTCCCTCCCCTGTGTCTCCTTTCACACCCTCTCCCTCCCCTGGGTCTCCTCCCCCCTCTCTCTCCCCTGTGTTTCTTCCCCTCCCCTGTGTTTCCTTCCCTCCCCTGGGTTTCCTTTCCATCCCATGTGTCTCCTTCCCCATCTCCCTCCCCTGTGTGTCGTTTCCCCCTCCACTGTGTCTCTTTCCCCCTCCCTCCCCTGTGTCTCCTTTCACGCGCTCTCCCTCCCCTGGGCCTCCTTTCCCCCCTCTCCCTTCCCTGGGTTTTCTTCCCTCCTCTGTGTTTCCTTTCCCTCTCTCTCCCGTGTCTCCTTTCTCCCCATCTCCCTCCCCTGTGTCTCCTTCCCCTTTCTCTGACCCCTGTGTCTCCTTTATCCCCTATCTCTCTCCCCTGTGTCTCCTTCACCCATCTGCCTCCAATGTATCTCTTCACCCCTCCCTCCCATGTGTCTTTTTCCCTCATCTCCCTCCTCTGTGTCTACATCCCCCATATCCCTCCCCTGTTTTTCCTTTCCCTACCCTGTATCTCTTTCCCCCTCCCTCCCCTGTGTCTCTTCCCCACTTTGTACCCCTCTCTACCCTGTGACCCTTAACATCTCCCTTCCCTGTGTATCTTCCCCCTCTCCCTCCCCTGTGTTTCCTCCCTCCCCTGTGTTTCCTTTCCCTCCCCTGTGTCTCCCCCCTTGTGTCTCCTTTCTCTCGCCTCTACCTCCCCTGTGTATCCTTTCCCCCTCTCCCTCCCTTGTGTCTCCTTTCTCCCCCCCTCTCCCTTCCCTGTGTCTCTTTCCCCCATCTCCCTCCCCTGTGTCTCCTTCCCCATCTCTTCCCATGTGTCTCCTTCTCCCCTCCCCTGTATCTCTTTTCCCTCCACCCTTCCCTATGTCTCTATTGCTCCATATCCACCTCCTGTGTCTCCTTTCCCCCTTCCCTAGGGTCCCTCCCCCCTCTCCCTCCCCAGTGTTTCCCGCCCACTCTGCTCTCCCCTCTCCTGTGTCTCTTCCCCCTCTCCCTCCCGTGTGTCTTGCAACTCTGTGTTTCTCCTCCCCCCCTTTGTCTTTCTCCCCCTCTCCCTCCCTCTTAGAGAGTGAGAGAGAGTACACAAAGAGAGAGCATGGAGAGAAAGAGCACAGATAGAGAGAGAGCACTGAGAGAGAGCATACAGACAGAGAGCATTGAGAGAGAGCATACAGACAGAGAGCACAGAGAGAGAGAGAGAATACACAGACAGAGAGTGCACTGACAGAGATAGAGCACAGAGAGAGAGCTCAGAGAGATCACATAGAAAGCATTGAAAGAGAGAACATACAGACAGAGAGCGCATAGAGAGAGAGAACAGAGAGAGAGAGAAGGCAGAGAGAGAGTTCACAGACAGAGTGCACAGACAGAGAGCGCAGAGAGAGAGCAAGAGAGAGCACACATAGAGAGAGAGAGAGCACACAGAGAAAGAGAGAGTTCACAGACAGAGTGCACTGACAGAGAGAGAGCGCACAGAGTGTGTAACAAAGTGCCCTTCGCCACTTTGTCTTGGAGAGGACTGTTTGCCAGCCTCCTGCCTTTTGACTATGGACCGGCATTTAAATACTTTATTTTCCTATGCAGAAAGACTTTGGTTCCATGGCCATTGAACTGTATGTATGTGGTCTGAGCGCCATTCAGTAATAATGTGTGCTCAGACCTAAGCTATCTGCAGATATGTTCTGGGTTATAAAATGTTATTATATCTGTAAAAATATTGTATTGTGTGGTATACAGTCAAATATCTTTGGTCTCATACACTTGGTCAGGAGTTGCCCATCTGCCTCTTAATAGTATCTGCTAAACCACACAAGAGATAGCAGAACAAAAGGGTTTTAGCAGACAAGATGGCACCATGAACAATGGGGGTAAGGACTCTTGAATAATGAGATGACCTGGGGTTTCCCCATACTCCCAGCACAGGAATAAATGAGCTTAGAGATGTTACTCTCTCCACCGCCAGAGGTAGAATGAGCAGTTAGCCACGCCTAGTGGGCGGCTCCTGGGGGAGGGGACTCCTGGCTCCCACACCTTAACCCTGTCTGATTGGCCAGAGGTAATTAGGGGTTGACCAAAGGTAGTCACTGCCCCTACTGTGTATGTGAAGTGTTTAAAAATGTGTTTTGTAATTAATAAAGGGGAGTTCACTGCTTGACCCTCAACACAGAGCTTATGTCTTGTTCTTGGGGGGATTCATGGTATGCTGTTGCAGACTGACTGCCAGGAGTGTAAGCATCTTGGGGTGCTTTTCCTGTTCAGCTGCTAGCAGCTATTCGTGAGGCTCCAGTTAAGCTACGGCGGTTGTGGAGTCTGTGGTGGTGGTGGTGTCCGGTGCGGTGCTTGTAGGTCTCGACGCAAACTAGGACGCGTCCATCAACGGAGGTACCCAGTCGGGGTGCCAGTAGATCCGTTACATTGGTGGCAGTGGTGGGATGGTGTCCTAGTAAGAGGAAAAGCAGCACGGAGACACCGGTAACGTTTGGAGTTACAAATTGAGGGCAACGCTAGTATCTGTACAGCGCCCCTGGCTACAGCAGGATGGAACCGGCTAGTTTTCGGACAGCGTTCCATGATGAGGAGGAGGAGGCGGCCGCGGACTACAGGGATGCAGACAGAAAGGAACTCTGGTATGATGCCCTGGAAGATGCCCAATGGCGGCGAGGTGAGAGTCTCCCCAGTGATGAGCAGCGGCTACAGAAGCGTGTGGCGATGCGGATGTATCTATTGGGAGAGCAGCCCCTGGATGAGTGGGTGACAAGACTAGAGACCCTGGTATGGCGACAGCTCTGGCTAGACAACGCATACCAGGCCCTCTGGTGGCATACCGTTCGACTTACCCCCTGGAGGTCCGAACACGACTTACCGGAGGGGAATGATTATGATGGCCCGGGTTTATTATGGGATCCTTGGAGGACGACATTGATCTTGGCAGCACGGAGGGGTCTAGGTTTTGGGACATCTACGACTACCGGATGGGCATGTATGTCTGGGGTGACGAAGGCGAGGTGAGCAAAGACATGACCCACCTGGTAACAAGAGAGTGGGAGCTGGAGCAGGACTACCAACACCTGCTCAGCTTCGTGCAGCCCCAACCTAATCGACAAGCAGAACCAGACCTCATTGACTGGTCCTGGGATGACCTCCAGATGGCAGGTAGAGATGGGACCGAGCTCTCTCTACCGGCCCTACAGGGAGCAGAAGGTGCCGTCCTCCCCCCCCCCAGCGGCAGTGTGAACCCCAGGGGGCAGAAGGTGTTGTCCTTTCCCCCCAGTGGCAGTGTGAACCACAGGGGGCGGAAGGTGTCGTCCTTCCCCCCCCAGCGGCAGTGTGAACCCCAGAGGGCGGAAGGTGTCGTCCTTCCGCCCCAGCGACAGTTTACCCTGACAAGGGGAGACACCAATCTCCCAGACGGTGCAGATGGGACCATGGTCTCTGCGCCCACAGCCTGTCCAGATCCCCAACTACCCTCACTGGGACAACCGGAGGAGGGGGTAAGTACAAATTCCCCTCCCCAGCTAACTTCTAATGTGGCCCCAGGGTTAACAGAGGAAATGTTAACCCCCACTGACCCCCACCTTTCCCTGGGTACTGAGCCGGAATATGTCCCAAGTACCCCAGCAGAAGAGCTGACAGCGGGGCAGAGTGCAGTCGGCCTCTGCCCTCCCTTTGTCCCTTGTACAGAGCAGGATGTCCTGCAGGTTATACTAGCAGAAGAGCTGGCATCAGGGCAGAGTGCCACTGGCCTCTGCCCCTCAAGTCCCCTCAGCGTGTTGCCCCATCCCCACAGCGAAATATCCAGGTGCAGTAACGTTTTTTTGTGGGTGGGCTGCTCTTGCACTTTGTTGTTGTGGGGGGGCTGCTCTAGCACTGGTTTATTGTGGGTTGGTGGATCGTCTAACGGAGGCACTGACCGGCAGAAGGTCAGGAGCCTGGTTAGACTTCCCCCCAAAGGGGAGATGTGTGACGAAGTGCCCTTCGCCACTTTGTCTTGGAGAGGACTGTTTGCCAGCCTCCTGCCTTTTGACTATGGACCGGCATTTAAATACTTTATTCTCCTATGCAGAAAGACTTTGGTTCCATGGCCATTGAACTGTATGTATGTGGTCTGAGCCCCATTCAGTAATAATGTGTGCTCAGACCAAAGCTATCTGCAGATATGTTCTGGGTTATAATATGTTGTGGTTATATCTGTAAAAATATTGTATTGTGTGGTATGCAGTCACATATCTTTGGTCTCATACACTTGGTCAGGAGTTGCCCATCTGCCTCGTTATCCTATCTGCTAAACCACACAAGAGATAGCAGAACAAAAGGGTTTTAGCAGACAAGATGGCACCATGAACAATGGGGGTAAGGACTCTTGAATAATGAGTAGGTAGAATGAGCAGTTAGCCACGCCTAGTGGGCGGCTCCTGGGGGAGGGGACTCCTGGCTCCCACACCTTAACCCTGTCTGATTGGCCAGAGGTAATTAGGGGTTGACCAAAGGTAGTCACTGCCCCTACTGTGTATGTGAAGTGTTTAAAAATGTGTTTTATAATTAATAAAGGGGAGTTCACTGCTTGACCCTCAACACAGAGCTTATGTCTCGTTCTTGGGGGGATTCATGGTATGCTGTTACAGACTGACTGCCAGGAGTGTAAGCATCTTGGGGTGCTTTTCCTGTTCAGCTGCTAGCAGCTATTCGTGAGGCTCCAGTTAAGCTACGGCGGTTGTGGAGTCTGTGGTGGTGGTGGTGTCCGGTGCGGTGCTTGTAGGCCTCGACGCAAACTAGGACGCGTCCATCAACGGAGGTACCCAGTCGGGGTGCCAGTAGATCCGTTACAGAGAACATACAGACAGAGAGGGCATAGAGAGAGAGAGAACAGAGAGAGAGAGAAGGCAGAGAGAGAGTGCACAGACAGAGAGCGCAGACAGAGAGCAAGAGAGAGCACAAATAGAGAGAGAGAGCACACAGAGAAAGAGAGAGTTCACAGACAGAGTGCACTGACAGAGAGAGAGCGCACAGAGAGAGAATACAGACATAGAGTGTAGAGAGCGCAAGAGCACAAATAGAGAGAGAGCACAGATAGAGAGAGCACACAAACAGAGAGAGAGAGAGCACACAGATAGAGAGTGTACTGTAAGAGAAAGAGAGTGTCTCCTTTCTCCCCCGCTCTCCCTCCCCTTGTGTCTCATTTCTCCCCCTCTCTCTCCCCTGTATCTCCTTTCCCCATCTCCCTCCCCTGTGTCTCCTTCCCCCATCTCGCTCCCCTGTGTCTCCATTGCCCCGCCACTGTGTCTTTTTCCCCCTCCCTCCACTGTGTCTCTTCCCCCCCCCTCCCTCCTCTGTGTCTCCTTTCCCCCTCCCTCCCCTGTGTCTCCTTTCACACCCTCTCCCTCCCTTGGGTCTCATTTCCCCCTCTCTCCCTCCCCTGTGTTTCCTTTCCCTCTCCTGTGTCTACTCCCCCCCCCTCTCCCTCCCTCCACTTATGTCTCCCACAAAGAGTTAAGGCCGGCATCCGGGGTGCTGTAAGTACCACCGGCACCTACAATTAACCCCCCAATGCTGGGGATCGCCATTGGGATCCCGGGAGGGTCCCCACATTAACCCCACATTAACCCCCGCTGCAATCAATATTTGAATTTACCTCCTTGCTGGTCCTTAAAGGACTGTAAAGGTCCTTAAAGGACCTGCGCTAAATAAAAATTAACCCTATCACTCATGGGGCTCTATACAGAGCCCCATGAGCCCATATTTAACCCTGTCACTCATGGGGGGTCAATGCAGACCCCCATAAGCCACAAATTAACCCCATCAGTCTAATATGGGTCTATATAGACCCCTGTAGGACACCAATTAACCCATGTAATAACACTACAATATTAACCCAAACTATACCCCTTTAACCCAACCCTGGCCTTTTTAATCCTAACACTACACATTTAACACTAACAGTACCTATCTAACCCTAACTGGCCCTATTTAACCTCATCAAACCTATTTCACCCGGTCTCTTATGGGGGTCTCTACAGAGCCTCATAAGCCTCAATTTACCCAATCAGTCCCATAAGGGTATATAAAGACCCTTATGGGACAGGTAAAACCCTAACATTAACCCCATAAGTGCCATGAGTGTCCTCCAGGACCCTCGTGACACTAAGTACAAACACTGCACTGCACTATCCCCCAAAAAACATTAAATATAAACTAACCCCCCTCTACCCTAACCTATTAACACCTACACTACCTACCTACCCCCTATTAAACCCCGCTACCCCACTAATTACAGAAAATAATAAAACCTCACTCACACAATGCTAATGAGGCCCCTAGAGCCTCTTCCGCAAGAAAATTGGCATTGGCACCTTCTGATTGGCTGAAAGGCTTTCATTTAAATTTCAGCCAATCATAAGGTGCCAAGTTGTGAGCCAATCCTAATGGGATACACCTCTATATCCCATTCTGATTGGCTAATGGACTTGTCAACCATTTTTAAACCAATCAGAAGGCGCTATTCCCGTCAGCCAATCACAATAGATACACCCCAACGGGGTAATTTGCTGAAGGCATCTGCACCTTCTGATTGGCTGCAGTCTGACAGATGCCTTCACCCAATCACCCCATGGGGGTTTATCCCATTGTGATTGGCTGAAGGCAATAGAGCCTTCTGATTGGTTACTTTATAGTGTATGTTTCTGCACCATCACCTCCATTTTTCATAGCTGAAACACCCACAAACTCAATCACTAATTAACCCTCTACTCTCTTTTCTATTACTTGCCAAAAAAAAAACATATATGTAAGGTTTTAAACTCAAAGACAGTGCCCTCTACTTTTTGCCATGTGTTTAATATTGATTATTTTTTTCTTTGTGTTTAACCCCAGCGCTATAGACTATGTAATAATATTAACAATAGTAATAATAAAATAGTAATTATAATAATGATAAATCACACAGTATTTTTACCTATATCTATAGAATTTCTAGGCAAAGTGTGAATCAAGAAATAAAAAATTGCTCACTTTGCTAAAAACATTGTTTACATTGCTGAGGTACTGTATAGAAATATACACCTAGTATCAGTGTGTATGTCATATATGATTTGTATGTTGATGTCCATTTACTGCACTACTATAACAATATGGCGGTCCTCATGTGATATACACAGTGTGATGGGTACCGAGTGGCTTATTACGCTCCATGGTAATTATTATCTTTAGTACACTATATCATGTGATGCCCACAGGAAGTCACCTTTACTTTCCAGGCTCTGACCTCAGGTTTGTTTACTTGAGTGGACTCCCAGATGATGCACATAGTCTTACGTGAGTTTGGACCTTCTTTCCTTTGTTTGCATACAAAGAGCCTCATGCGACCTGCAACACATCATGACGAGGCGCATGACGACTTAATGTCTGACGGTGCATCATCTTTGTAGTATATGATTTCTCAAAAAATGGCCTTGTGTTGATCTGGGATGGTTGTACTTGCCTTAAGGCTGTTTTTGGACTTTCTCATCATTACATTTACCTCTTTTTCAGATTATAATGGTAATAAAGGTCTTCCTATTTCTCAAAAAATGTCAGAGCTAGTGGATGGAGTGGCCTGTGTATGTTTACGTGTATGTTGTATGGTATCTGGTGCGGTCGTAGGGGTCAGTATAAAAGCCATCAAATTAAACTTATATTCTACCCCTCTCCTCTCCTTTAATAAACTTATAGCCACATTAAATTCCAAGCCCTTAGCGACAACGGTACAACTGCAAAGCCTGCGGGCTTGAAATTATGCATAGGCACAGAGCTATTACATTCAACCATGTCGCGACCAAAGGGCTGTAGACGCAAGCCCGTAAATCTTTTCCACACACGCAAGCTGTTAAGGGGCTGTCCGAGATGTGATCACGGTTGCGGTATAACATAGTGCGACACATCCTCTTAGCCAATAGAAAGTGGCCTAGCCGCAGATGATTGACAGATGGAGATTATAAAGTTGCGTTCCACCCGCCCATGCGTTGACTGTGTTGTATTTTCTGATAAAGTAGCGCTCAGGTCCAGGAGTTGGTGGTTTGTGAGAGTCAGCGAGAGAGTAGGAGAGTCTTGAGAGCAGTAATTTGCAGTTTTGTTCATTTATATTATAACATTTACTATTTTACACTTAATCCTTGATTACACATATTTACAGATTACACATAATACCATAACACTTATTTTTATTTATCATTATATTTGTTTTTGGGATTGAAATGGAGTGAGGAGAGAGGAGGGGAGAGGAGTGGAAAGGTTGGGTGGAGGAGAAGAGGAGAGGCGAGGAGGAGAGAAAGGAGAGAGAGGTGGCCCTGGGGAGTAGTGGTGGAGAGGAGGAGTGGTGGAGAGGAGGGGAGGAGAAGGAGGTTGGGGAGGTAAGGATTCCCATCCACAGTCGAGAGGGCAAGAGGCTAAGGGCAAGCACTGGGCCCACTATTACACGCACAGGGAGAATATGGTCCTCCTTGGTGCTATCCTTGGCCGCCCCATGATCCTTGCAGGGGGAGGCAAGTTAGGCTTAGGACTCTGGCATGGAAGGAGGTAGCGGCAGAGGTTATAGCAGTGGGCACAGCACCAAGGAATGTGAGGTCTGTGACGACATCAGGGCCAAGGTGAGGAGAGTGATGGCCAAGGAGGACAAGCAAGTGTCTGTGAACTAGTATGAGTGGGAGAGGGTCGCCAAGGGCCTTCTGAGAGAGGTGTCCACCGCTGGAGCTTCAGGCCTGGTGGCCCAGCAGGACCCAGCCTCCATGTTACATACACCAACATGCCACCACATGTACATCACACACACTACACATGTACATGATGACCAACAAGGACACTGACATGTCAGCTCCATGGAATTAACATGGGATAGATGGAAACGTCAAATCAATGAAGCTGACAAATCACTGTCATTCCTGGGCACAACAGTAATCAACCAATAGAGAGTCCATGTAGTGGTGTGCCCACTGCAGCCTATGCAGTTACAGACTGCAGCCGGAATCAAGATATCGCTAGGAGCCAAGAACAATCAAGACCAAGAACCAAATAATAGATCACATCTAGCAAATGATGGCTAATCTGAGTTTCAATTAGGAGAATCATCCAGGCTCAGGCCTAGATGTCAGACAGTGAGGAATGAACACAAAACAATGTATTATTCAAACTAATGACATATAACTCTCTTTCTATCTTTCAGCATCCAGGAGGAGGTCTGGATCCAGTGACGTTGGCTCCATCAGAACAGGAAGTGGAGGGCACAGGAAGACCCGAGGGCCCTGGTTTGGAGGAGGAAGATATCATCTGGCTAGTGGGGTTACCAGCAGGACCACTGGCCACACCTCCCGGATTAGACCACACTTTCATCCTCCTCCAGAGACTAAGAGTGATCAGAGCAGCCCGCTACCACCTCCTCCCCCACACAGCAGTGCGCTGGACTGGCCGCCACCACCGCCGCCCATTTTGCACCATGCTTCAGCCTTTGTGTTGCAATTTAATCAGGTAGTGTGTCTTTAATTGCTTTCTGCACATTGCAGCATGGCTTTTCATATTGGCACGTGCATGACCATTCCAACATACGATAAAATATTTATATTTTTAAAATGCCTATTTTGTATCTGGGGATTATTGTGCAAGTAATTGCAGGGCCTTTCCGTGCTTTCCCCATATTATAATATCAACTGGTGTGTTTATATTGTCCTTTACAGTGTTGAGAACTTGTCTGTAAACCCTTCGCAGATCCTATTTGGAGGCCGTAATATTTTTGCCTCCATTTGTTATAAGTTTGAATGCCATGGCATCTTTGGGGATTTGTAGCAATTTAATAGCAATTTGCAAACGTAACATTAACGGGCTTGACTGATCAAAGGCTTTGTGCCAACGGAGTTCCGATTTGGACAGCCCGTAGAGTTTTTACGCCTGTAACCCGCAGATAGGCTGTAAGAGGCCAATTTAATAGCCGTATGTCTAGCGGGCTCCATTACGGGCTATGGGTTTACATGTTGGGGGAATTTAATAGGGGTGCATGAGTCCCCTTATCCCTCAGCCTGCCGTAGGTAGCAATGGGCCTGTAACTTATAGTGGGTGGCAGTAACTCCTCCAGTATATCTCCAACCCTAGTCACGTATAAAGACCAATCAGTGCCCTTAGATGTTATTGGTCAGTTATGGTTGGTGAGGAAGAACAATATGATCAATGTCTAGGCGATGAGATAGAATATTATGTCTGTGCAACAGGGTCAGAACATTGACATAATCCAACATAATAAATGATCTAAAACCCACAAATATTGCAGAGCCTCATATTTAAAACCAGAGGGACATGCTACAGTGGAACCCAAATGACTGGTGGTCATCTGCCAGCCTTCAGGATCACTGTGCAGTTATAGTATGGATTCTATAACCCCTTTGTCATGTCATATGTTTCCTCACTAGATATATCACCCTCCCTACTGGTCCAAGTCACAACCTTACTGATGAGCGCTCAGTCATCACTCAAAGCCTTCAGACCCCCTACTTGAAGCAATACTGGACTCTGCACTTTCCTTCAAGTCACACACCCAGCCCCTTGCTATATCCTGCCAATTTCACTTAAAGAACATCTCTAGAATGATAATCACATATAATAATTGTCAAACTACGAATCGTCGTCACGAGCTCGCTCGCAAGAACTGCATCCCTTGTGAAGCGAGGGATGCAGTTTGGTCCAGGGTCCGCATTTGCGGAAGGCGGAGGCTCAAACGTCGGCTGCAATGAGCCGAAAGCTCATTGCAGGCTGCAAATGCGGCCCTTTCGCGAAGCGAGGGTCCGTATTTGCGGAGGTGGAGGCTCAAAGGCGCCTCACACGCGGTTACAAACACCCACACAAGCGGCACCATTCCGACCTCGCAAACCGCGCGCACCTAAAAAAAACAGTCAAAACACAATAAATACCCACTAAAAATATATAAAAGCTTACCCACAGCAAGGGGGGGGGGGGGGGGGGGGCACCCAGGACCTCTGCAAGTGAAGTTACCCCTCCATTTAAGTCCAAATTCCCGAGTTCAGACACACGTAAATCCACCGAACGAGCTAAAAATGTCCGCCGTAAAAAA
Source organism: Discoglossus pictus (assembly GCA_027410445.1). Classification (NCBI taxonomy): domain Eukaryota; kingdom Metazoa; phylum Chordata; class Amphibia; order Anura; family Alytidae; genus Discoglossus; species Discoglossus pictus. The sequence goes on from CM050167.1 coordinate 402,932,829, forward strand.
CGAAAACGAGGTTTAAAGACCCGGGATCGCCCAGCACGTACAACTTACCCAAGAAGGGATCCGAGATAAGCTTGGAAACACCTATTAACCCCACGGGATCCAAGATAAGCTCGGAGACCCGCATTAACCATTGTAGTGGGGGTCCTGATCGCACGCGATCGGGGACCCCCGCTGCAATGAAAATTCAAAATCCCTGTGTTACAGGTCCTTAAAGGACCCGTTATAAAAAAAATATATACACTATCACGCATGGGGCTGCATACAGAGCCCCATCAACCATGAATTAACCCTGTCATTCATGGGGGTCAATACAGACCCCCATAAGCCCTTCATTAACCCTGTCACTCATGGGGGTCAATACAGACCCCTATAAGCCCTTCATTAACTGTGTCACTCATGGGGGTCAATACAGACCCCCCATAAACCCCTAATTAACCCTGTCACTCATGGGGGTCAATATAGACCCCCATAAGCCCTTCATTAACCCCCTCACTCATGGGGGTCAATACAGACCCCATAAACCCCTAATTAACCCTGTCAATCATGGGGGTCAATACAGACCCCCATAAGCCCCTTCATTAACCCTGTCACTCATGGGGGTCAATACAAACCCCCATAAGCCCTTTATTAACCCTGTCACTCATGGGGGTCAATATTATTATTGTTTATTTGTAACGCTCCAACATATTCCGTAGCGCTATACATAAGTTAAGTTACAGGCAATGACAAGTTAAAGATTCACACATTGCAAAGAGTGGATGGCCCTTTTTTTTAGAGCTTGGAATCCCATGTCCATAGCTATTTCCCTTAAGCACCGCGCAGGATTGAAACTCGCAGACTTACAATCTAAAGGTTAAAGTTTGTATGTGGTACAGTAGGGAGAGAGTAGTGCTGAGCATGTTAGGGAGGAAGGTTATAGGCTTCTTTAAAGAGGTGCGTTTTTATTGATGTTTTGAAGGATTTAAGGCAGGAGGATAGTCTGGTGAAGCGAGGCAAGGAGTTCCAGAGAATAGGGGCAGCACGAGAAAAGTCCTGGAGGCGGGAGTGAGAGGAGGTGACAAGAGTGGTAGAAAGAAGAAGGTCGTTAGCAGAATGAAGAGGGCGTGTGGGGGAGTATTTGGAGATGAGAGCAGAGATGTATGGGGGTGCATTGTTGTTGAGGGCTTTATAAGTTAGGGTCAAGATTTTAAACTTTATTCTGGAGGCTAAGGGAAGCCAGTGAAGTGATTGACAAAGAGGAGCTGCCAACACTGAACGATGTGTACTGAAGATGAGTCTGGCGGAGGCATTTATTATGGATTGAAGTGAGGAGAGGCGAGTGATGGGCAGGCCAACAAGGAGCGAGTTGCAATAGTCAAGACGAGAAATGATGAGAGAGTGTATTAGAATCTTAGTAGTGTCTTGTGTAAGGTAATGGCGTATTTTGGATATGTTTTTTAGATGGAGAAGACATGATTTGGTTAGAGACTGTATGTGTGGGATGAAAGAGAGGGCAGGGTCCAGTAGAACCCCGAGACAACAGGCTTGGGAGGTGGGGGTGATGATGATGTTGACAGAGAGAGAGAGAGATTTGAGGAATTGAAGCTGTAGTAGAGGGTGGGAAGATTAAGAGTTCAGTCTTAGACATGTTGAGTTTCAGATGGTGGGCGGACATCCAAGAGGATATACTAGAGAGGCAGTCGGAGACGTGTGCTAGAAGAGAGGGGGATAGATCTGGTGCGGAGAGGTAGATTTGGGTGTCATCTACATAGAGATGGTACTGGAACCCAAAAGAGTTTATTAGGGTGCCGAGTGAGGATGTGTAGATGGAGAAGAGGAGGGGGCCTAGGACTGATCCTTGGGGTACGCCAATAGACAGGGGGTGAGGAGAAGAAGATGTGCCGGAGAAGGAGACGCTAAATGATCGTTCTTGGAGGTATGATGAGAACCACAAAACAAAAGTGTCTTGAATGTCGAGGGAGGAGAGAATGTGGAGTAGAATTGAATGGTCAACTGTGTCAAAGGCAGCAGAGAGATCCAGGAGAAGCAAAATAGAAAAGTGGCCTTTAGACTTGGCGGTGAGCAGGTCATTGGTGACTTCTATGAGGGCTGTTTTAGTGGAGTGTTGGGGCCGAAAGCCGGATTGGAAAGTGTCCAGAAGAGAGTTAGAGGAGATGAAACTGGTAAGGCAGTTATATTGACCCCCATAAGCCCTTCATTAACCCTGTCACTCATGGGGGTCAATACAGATGCCCATAAGCACTTAATTAACCCCCCTCACTCATGGGGATCAATACAGACCCTCATAAGCCCTTCATTTACCCTGTTACTCATGGGGGTCAATAAAGACCCACATAAGCCCATAAATAATCCTGGCACTCATGGGGGTAAATACAGCCACTCATAAGCACTTAATTAACCCTTTCACTCATGGGGGTCCATATAGACCCCCATGAGCCCTTAATTTACCCTGTCAATGCAGACCCCCCATAAGCCCTTCATTAACCCCGTCACTCATGAGGGTCAATATAGACCCCCATAAGCCCTTCATTAACCCAGTCACTCATGGGGGTCAATACAGACCCACATAAGCCCTTCATTAATCCCCTCACTCATGGGGGTCAATACAGACCCCCATAAGCCTCTTCATTAACCCTGTCACTCATGGGGGTCAATATCGACCCCCATAAGCCCTTCATTAACCCTGTCACTCATGGGGGTCAATACAGACCCCCATAATACATATAATTAACCCTGTCACTCATGGGGGTCAATATAGACCCCCATAAGCCCTTCATTAACCCCCTCACTCATGGGGATCAATACAGATCCCCATAAGCCCTTCATTAACCCTGTCACTCATGGGGGTAAATACAGACCCCCATAAGCCCTTCATTAACTGTGTCACTCATGGGGGTCAATACAGACCCCCATAATACATATAATTAACACTGTCACTCACGGGGGTCAATAAAGACCCTTAATTAACTTCGTCACTTAGGAGGGTAAATACATCCCCCCATAAGCACTTAATTAACCCTTTCACGCATGGGGGTCAATATAGGCCCCATAAGCCCTTCATTAACCCCCTCACTCATCTATCTAATATACATCCCCCAATCTATCTAAATAAATACCACAATCTAATATACAATACATGCTATCTATATAAAAAATAAGCTAATTCTAAGCTAAAATAAAATAATTAAGACCACTTACCTTTGCAGATGTCACTTCAGATCAGCCACCTGGGAAAAAAAAAATTGTGCAACACATTTACAGTAAATAAATAAACATTATAAACATTCTTAATATTCTACTCACCTTTCCAGCATGTCCCGTCCTTTTCTTCTTCTCGGGTGCGGCCCCTGTTAAAAAAAAAAAACATAACATTAGTACACATACATAAACATAAAAACAAAATAAAACATAATCTACATTGTACTTAACTCCCCCCAATGTCTCCGGCCTCCTCTTCTTCTGCCCCGCCCGGGAACCGCGAGAAATTTTTATTTATTTATATATATATATATATATATATATATATATATATATATATATATATATATATACACACACACTCGTGGACATCCAAAGCTAATGAGCCTCCCGGAGACTTTTACAGAAGAAAATAGGCAAAGGCGCCCTCTGATTGGTTGAAAACGCTGTCTATCAAATTCACCCAATCAGGAGGCGCCAATGTGTGAGCCAATAAGAAAGGGATACAGCCTAAAATCCCACTCTGATTGGTTTAAATAAAGATTGACAGGTGCATTTTCCAATCACAGGGTGCAGATGCCTTCAGCCAATCACAACGGGATACACCACCACGTACTGATTGGCTGAAGGCATTTGCACCTTCTCATTGGCTGTTGTCAATGTCAATCAGTATTACAGCCAATTAGAAGGCGCAGATGTCTTCAGCCAATCATTTCGTGGGGGTGTATCCCATTGTGATTCGCTGATGGCAATAAAGCCTTCGGATTGGTTCAAATAAAGATTGACAGGTGCGTTATCCAATCAGAGTGGGATTTTGGTGCTGGTGAAGATTTTGGCTCACAATTGGCGTCTTCTCATTGGCTGAATTTGATAGACAGCGTTTTCAGCCAATCAGAAGCCACCATTGCCAATTTTATTCTGGAACACTCCGTAGGAGGCTCATTAGCGTCGGGGACATCCGCAAGTGCGTATGTCTGTTGTTTTTTTAAACCTTTTTTTTAGAGCACGGATGATTCCAGGGCCCAGCTGGGGCAGAAGACGAGGAGGCCAGAGACATCGCGGGGAGGTAAGTACAATGTAGATTATGTTTATTTTACTTGGTTTTATGTTTATGTATGTGTACTAATGTTATGTTGTTGTTTTTTTTTAACAGGAGCCGCACCGGAGAAGAGGAAAAGAAGAAGGATGGGACATGCTGGAAAGTTGAGTAGAATATTTAGAATATGTACTATGTTTATTTATTTTATGTAAACGTGTTGTAGTAATTTTTTTAATCTTTTTTACCCTAGGTTGCGGATCTGAAGAAACATCTCAAAGGTAAGTGGTCTTAATTATTGTACTTTAGCTTAGAATTAGGGTTGCTGTATAGAGATAGCATGTATTGTATATTAGATAGATTGGGGGGGATGTATAGTATATAGATAGTATTTATTGTATATTAGATAGATAGGGGGATGTATATTACATAGATAGGATGTATTGTATATTAGATAGGGGTGTATTGTATTGTATTTCATTTTATTTATATTGTATGTATTATATATATTTCCTTTTCAGGTGTGTCATTTTTTTTTCTGTAGGGGGGGGTTGTAATGTATTTTTTTATTTTCTGTAATGTACATTTTTTATTTTTTGTGATTTTTTTATTTTTTTATTTTATGTAATGTAGATTTTTTTTTTTTGATGACTTTAGTTTTATGGTTTTCTGTAATTGGAGTGGTGGGGAGGTTATTAGGGGCTAGGTAGGTAGTGTAGGTGTTAATAGGTTAGTGTAGAGGATGTTTAGTTGATATTTAATGTTTTATTGGGGGGTATAGTGCAGTGCAGTGTTTATACTTAGTGTCATGATGGTCCTTGAGGACCGTCATGGCACTTATGTGGTTAATGTTGGGTTGTAACAGGCCCATAATGGTCATAATATACCCTTATGGGACTGATGGGGTAAAATAGAGGCTTATGAGGGTCTGGGTAGACCCCCATAAGAGAACGGGTTAACATGGATGACCCTCATGGCACTTATAGTGTTATTACATGGGATCATTACTGTGTTAGAGGGGTCTATATAGTTGAGGCACACAGTACACTCACATTGTGTGACAAACAGCATTTCAACACTTTCTTTTGTTTTTTCACGGGCAAGTCGCTAGTAATAATAATAATTACTATAATAATAATCACATATATAGTTCTCAGCAGTGCGGGCTTGCCAAAAAACATTGGTAACGCAATGTTAAAATTGCACGCTCGCATAGCGAGCCAGCAGCAACTGCAGCCAGGCAAGGAGCACCAAAGGCGCTCATTGTGCTGGTGAAGATGAGCGCAGTAGGTGCTCATCCCTCCAACCCTGTACGACTTCGGCAGGGAGCGCCAAAGGCGCTCACTTCATTGGTGGAGATGATCGCTGTAGGCGCTCATCCTTATAACCCCCTACAACCCGCAGGACTACACATGAACAGAAACCTCACTTATACAATTTACAATGCGAGCCCCATAGGACTTTGAAAAAATTGTGTTAAAACATTCATCCCTACGACCCCGCACCACATACGCATCATCCCTACGACCCCACACCACATACGCATCATCCCTACGACCCCACACCACATACGCATCATCCCTACGACCCCGCACCACATACGCATCATCCCTTCGACCCTGCACCACATACGCATCATCCCTACGACCCCGCACCACATACGCATCATCCCTACGACCCCGCACCACATACACATCATCCCTACGACCCCGCACCACATACGCATCATCCCTACGACCCCGCACCACATACGCATCATCCCTACGACCCGCGGGACTACACATGAACAGGAAGCTCCATTTTACACTGCGAGACAGATAGGTGTTTGAAAAAAATCACCTTAAAAAAATACGACCCGTAACACTTTGCCAAAATCCGGACCCCGCAGAAAATCCGGACTTTGCTAAAAATACGGACCCGGCAAAAATACACATTTACCGGACTAACCGCCGCACTCCAAAAATACAAAACACCCCAAAAATATCACACAAATTAACTTAAAAACTCACACACAGCACAGGGGCACAATCAGGATGCCTGTGAGTGAGGTTGCAAGTTAATTTTACCCATATTTAGCCTTTTTCCCACAAACAAAAATCAACTAAGCAACAAAAAAAATGGCCGCTGAAAAAAACTGAATACGAGGCCCAAGCGTGTTAAAATCATCAACTAATTAGTAACACTTACACCAACCCACTAACACGTTGCTAGGCACGTAACAATTACTACTTTTACGCCATTTTGCATACACCAAGCACATAACTTGCACGAAATGGCGGATAGAACGCTAATTGCTCATGGTTTAACGGTTTCTACTTGAGCTGACAGTCTATAAATACTGGAGACTTTCTAGAAATTTCTCAATTTCACCTCAGGTGATGAACAGTGCGACTGTCACTGGTGGCGTTACTTCTGAAGCAACTTGCCTATCTCTTTAGAAGTTCAAAAACTGCAAATTACACCAAAAAGATAAGCTATAATTAATTACATTTTTTTTTAATTATATATAATATTGAGTAGAACAAATAATAAAATAAAAAAAGAGATTTTAAATATTGCAAATATCAACATTATTCAGATAGAAGAGAAGATTAAAAACACAGATAAATGTTTGTGCGGTAAAATGTTGGACATTTAGAAAAGTAATCTCTGCTCTTAGCAAAATAAATTAGCATTAATATTTGCACTGCATTTCAACATTTGCATATTTCTATCATTTCCAACAGACTCTCCATCCAGAACGTCACTGACTGCACGGCGCTGCACGGCCTGGAAACTCTGCCGACATTTACACAAAATAAATTACACCAATAAGGTAACGTACAGCAATACATTTGATTAACAAAAATACAATGCTGTTAGTCAAAAAAAAAAAAAGTTACTTGAACATTTCAATTTTGGTTTCTCATTTTTAACATTCACTGCCTGAAGACGGTCTCAGGAAGTTTGGCAGCAGTGGACCCTCTATCATTTATACACAAGAAATTCAACACAACAGGTACAGTACACAAACAAAGAAAAAAAAATCTATCACGTTTGGTGTACACCAATGTCAAAAATGAATGCAACCTAACTAACCCTCTATGCCTATCCCCATAACCTAAACCCCTAATGCCAAAAGTGGTGCACATGAAACAGGATAGCACAGCAAATATTGTTCAAATAAACAAAATGGAAGGATTTATCCTGTTTGGTGTGCGTCAATGTGGAAAACCACAGCAATTTAACTAAACCTCAAGAATAACACCGTAATGCAAACGGTGCCACACACCAAACAAGATACCACAACCAATGCTGTTAACACATACAAAATGGAAGCATCAATCCTATTTGCTGTGCGCCAATGTGGAAACACACTGCAATGTAACTAACCCTCTAAGCCTGACACCATAACCCTAACTCCACAATTGCACACTAAACAGAATACCACAAACAATTCTAAGAACATATACAACATACAAATACATATCATCTTTTCTGTGCACCTTTAATAAAATGCACTGCAACAAAACTAACATTAAATAGGATAGCAGAAGAAATAAGGAAAAGAAAGAAAATTGCATTTAAAAAAACACCAAAATACAAATCTTATGTACTATTTATATTTACAGATTAATATGGCGGTGTGACAGGGCCGGCCCTGGTTGCTCCTGTGATTGTCCCATAAACCACAGAGTCCGGAATATACTTTTAGCTTTTTAATAAAGGCTTTCAAAAATAAACAATAGCTTAACTTCAGCATAAAATAAACATCTGTTCACTCAGAGGGTGGTACCTTTAAGTTCAGTCCCTTTCAGCTTCTCAGCTGCAATGGATCCTTTCTAGGTCCTGCACTTTTAAAGCAAACAGTCTCTCAGGTGAGTGTTGTTGCAGTCACACAGATTGCTCCTCTTACTGGCAACTTCCTCTGCTGCTCTGTAAGTCTTGGTAGGTCCTGTTCAGGAGCTCTGTCTCGTTCTCCCCTCAGGTCACACAGAAATACTCAGGCCCTCATTCAATTGCAATTTGGCAAATTGAATAGGGCTCTAAATAAGCACATAGCATAATTTTTTTAAAGACGTTTTTAGTTAGTGAAGACCTTGCTTTTGGATAGATGCTTACGAACTAAAAACTTCTGGAAACAAAATATGCTATGTGCTTATTTAGAGCCCTATTCAATTGGCCAAATCACAATTGAATGAGGCCCTCAGTGTCTCTTCTTAGGCTGCTGGCTGTATTCTCCAGGCAATCCAACTTGCTTGCCAGTGTCTCTCTGTACTTTAATCTTCATTATAAGCAGTCTTCCTGACTGTTTTACTTCAGAGCTTATTTCAGCAGCTCCCAGGATCCCGTCTTCCTGACTGTCTCACATCACAGGTTCTCACAGACTGCAGCTCCACACAGACTCCTCACGGCACTCAGGACAGAGCCTAATCAGCCTCTCCCCCATGTCTGCTTTCCAGGCTTTAAAGTGAAGTTGCACCTGCAGCAATTAGGAGTTCTTTAGAAGTTTAACTCCGTCACTCCTGTCAAGAACTCTTTACTCTACTTTACTTGGCACCATCCTCTAGGGGGCAAACGGTTACAGGAGGATAACGAAAATAAAGAGGAACAGAAAAGACGGTGTACAAAGATGGAAAGATCGACAGACGCCGGAGGAAAAGGAAATTCGACGCGAAAAAGAGAATTGCAAGCAAAAGACAAGCGGCTGAGAAAGTAACATTCAAGCCCAAGAAGGCAAACAAAAAACAAAAACATCTAGAAAATGTATCAGAACAATCTGATAAGAATTATAATGAGGATTTAGACAGTCACATTGATATATCTTCTCACAATTGTCCTTTAGTTAAATCTTTAGCAGTAGAGGTTCATAATTGTGGTGATATGAATATTGTCTGTCAGTTTTGTGGGGCTTATCATTTCCAACAGGAAAGACCCAGAGATGGCTAGTTTGTTAGTTGCTGTCAAAAAGGCAAGGTAAAACTTCCAGAAAAACAACAATTCCCACCATATTTACAAAGCATTATGACCGAGCCTACTTTCCCCAACTACAAAAATTTCAAAACAACATAAGATCCTATAATAGTGTCATATCCTTTGCATCTATGGGTGCAACATTAGCTGCTAATGTGCAAGGACATGGCTCTTACTGTTTTAAAGTACAAGGACAAATTTAGCATCATACTTTTCATTTACATCTAGAAGAAGGGGAGCAAAGAAAATTTGCTCAACTATATGTCCTAGATACAATGGAAGCTGTTGAACAACGTATGCAGCTTCCAGAAAATAACAAAAAGGCTTACCCATTGTGTTTATAGAGCTTGATAATATTATGGCCCAAAACCCATACACTCAAGCCTATAAAAAATTGGCAGAAGTAGAAAAGGAACAACAAATTAATGCAGAAATACATTAATTACCAATCCCAAAAGTCAATATGGTTCTTAAAAGAGATCTCCATATTGATAAAACGACGTTACAACTTACCAACATCAAATGAGGTTGCAATGGTCTTTCAAAATGACGAGGGATAACCACCATTTCAAAGGGATATTAGAATATATCCCAGAAATGATGAGCAACCTTTTATTAATATAAGTATCTTAAGTACTAATTTGGATCCAATGACATATCCCATATTTTTTCCACATGGGGAAGCAGGTTGGCAACCCAAATTAACACTTAACAGTTACCCAGATTCAAAAGTACGTGTGAGAAATAATATTTCCATGCTTGAATTTAAAGTGTCTCAAACTGCCATTCGAGATGGATTCAATCCCATTTTATGTGGAGGAAAACTGACACAACAATGGATCATTGATTCATATTTGCAAGTTGAGGCAAACAAACAGAGAGCTTGCAGCTGGCAAAGCCATCATTTTACCATCTTCTTTCCAAGGATCTCCTCACAATATGCGAGAAAGATACAATGATGCCATGGCTATTGTAACTAAATATGTCAAACCAGATGTATTTATTACATTTACATGTAATCCACAATGGCCAGAGATTGTACAGAATATGCTAATTGGACAAACTGCTTCTGATAGACCAGATTTGGTGGCAAGAGTCTTCAAAATAAAATTAATTGAATTAATATGTGATATAACCATATTGCAGTTATATGGCAAATGTCTGGCTTATGTTTATAAAAAGAATAGAATTTATAAAAAGAAGACTTCCACATGCACATATGCTTATAATCCTTGAAGAGAAAAATAAATTGGATACTGGTGACAAAGTGGATTCAGTCATTATTGCTTAACTACCAGATCCAGAAATACATGGTAGACTATATGAGATTGTAACTCATTGTATGATTCATGGACCGTGTGGAGATATTAATCCACAGTCACCATGTATGGAAAATAAGAAATGTACTAAAGAATTTCCAAAAAATTATAGAGACAAAACTTATGCTAATTGTGATGGCTATCCATTATATAGAAGAAGAGAAGGAAAAATATGCCATTCTTCATGGAAAAAAGGTAAATAACAGATATGTGGTACCATACAATAAACATTTACTCATGAAGTATAATACACACATTAATGTGGAAGCTTGCACTTCTATAAAACCTATTAAATATGTCTACAAATATATTTACAAAGGCTATGATGCAGCTACTGTAGTGGTCAAAAGTGGAGAAAATCCTGAACAAACTGAGTTATTACATGATGAACTTGCATCTTATGTAGATGCTCGCTATGTAAGTGCGCTAGAAGCAATGTGACGTCTTCTCAAATTTGAAATGCATGATCGCTCACATGCAGTTAATCGATTGTCTGTACATTTGCCCGAAAGACACTTAGTGTATATCCATGTTGAAAATGAAACACATGCTTTGGCACAAAGTGAGCATCGACAAACTACACTAACTGCGTGGTTTCAATTAAATTGTAATGACTTGGAGGCAAGGGAATTGTTATATATTGACATTCCCTACCATTATGTTTTCGTTAATGGATTATGGCGAAAATGAAAAAGCTGTGGAAATAAAATAATACAAAGAATTTACACTGTAAGTCCAAGAGACCTTGAACGTTTCTGCTTACATTTACTGCTTCTAAATGTTCCTGGTGCACAAAGTTTTGAACACTTGCGAACTGTTAATGACACAGTTTATGAAACATTTCATTTAGCTGCGCGACACAGAAACTTCTGATGATACAGAATTGGAAAGATGTCTAGAAGAAGCAGCACTTTGTCAAATGCCATGCCAGATGAGAGAACAATTTGCATTCATTTGCATCTTCTCAAATGCTCCAAATGCATTAGCTTTGTGGGACAAATTTAAAACAATTATGTCTGAAGATTTTTTGCAACAATACAATGAGCTTATTGCAGAATTAAAAGCATTACTGGAAATTCAAGAGGTCTTTCTTTCACATGAATTAAGTTGTGCAAGTTTTAATCTGCCGGATCCAGGACTCATAGACGACATAAACGTTGAAGACTATGACACTCAGCTTCAAAGACAAAGAACAGAAGAAAGACTTGCAACTTTAAATACATTACAATTGCAAGCATTTAATGCAATCAAAAATGCCCTAGATGATGACATGCTCAAAGAGCGTTATTTCTATCTAGATGAACCTGGCGGATCAGGAAAAATGTATCTGTATAATTTATTGATGAGTTTTGTTCGAGCACAAGGTCAAATAGCACTGCCATTTGCAACCACTGGAATTGCCGCACTTTTGTTAGAAGGTGTTAGAACTGTGCATAGTGGATTTAAACTGCCAGTTCCTATTCTGGAAACATCAGTGTCAGATATTCGAATTACATCATTACAAGCAAAAAAAATTAAAAAAAGTAAATTAATTATAATAGATGAAGCTACCATGATGTCATGCCATGCCCTACAATGTATTGATCGATTGCTTCGTAAAGTCATGGATAATGATTTGACATTTGATGCAAAGATAATGTTGGTAGGTAGAGATTTTAGACAACCATTACCGTTGTACATGGAAATTGAACCAACATTGTCGAAACATGTATAAAGTCAAGTACACTATGGAAACTATTTACCCATCTTCAATTACAACAAAATATGAGATCAGAAGGAGAAAATGAATTCAGTAAGTGGCTTAATAAAATTGGAAAAGGAAAAATAAGGTGAATACAAAATCTACTGGATGATACCGTGGAAATTCCATCTCATATGATTTGCAAACAGGATCTCATATCACCTATATTCCAAAATACAATAAATAACGAGGACTATGCAGAGCTTGCCAACAAAGTAATACTAACATGCAAAAATAAGGATGCATTGCTTCTCAATAATGAAATATTTAAAAAAATAAATGCCCCACCAAAAAATTATCACAGTGCTGATTCTGTACTTGGTGATGACAAAGAAAGTCAGGCAAACTTTTCAACTGAATTTATTAATTCATTAACTCCCTCTGGAATGCCACCGCATAATTTGCAGTTAAAGAAAGGTGCAATTGTCATTTTACTGTGAAATATGAACCCCTAAAAAGGACTATGTAATGGGACCAGTTTCATTGTTTAAGAATTAAAGGACCATTTCATACATGCTGAAATTCTAACTGGTACCCATAAAGAATAGAGAGTTTTCATACCAAGAATAGATTTGGCACCAAGTGAAAGTAGCCTCCCTTTTGTACTACAAAGGAGACAATTTCCCACCATCATGGCATTTGCCATGACCATTAATAAATCACAAGGACAAACTTTCAAATCTGTGGGTATCTTATTAGAAGAACCAGTATTTGCACATGACCAACTGTATGTTGCAATTTCAAGATGCAAGAATCCAGAGGCTATTAAAGTTTACATTAGAAAACAACCAAAGTCAAGGTGATTTATTAGATGATGGCCGTATTTTTACAAAAAACATTGTCTACTATGAGGTACTGTAACTTAAATTAAAAAAAGGATAACAATACAAGACATATCAAAACAAAAACAAGAAAAAAAAATTCACCTCAAGGACAAATTCACAAGAAAATAAAATAAATATAGAGAACAGTGGTTTTATTTTGAGGACAAACTTTTATGTCACTCTGACTGTTTATAGGACCACTATTTCACTAAGAAACTCTATAAAATGGCAAAAAACATAGAGAACAGTGCTTTTACTTCTAGGACAAGATGTCTCTGGGACTCTTTTTAGAGGACCACCATTTCACATAGGAAACTCTATGTGCCATTTTCAAGAATTACAAGAATAACAACAAAAAGTGAAAAAAACAAACAAAAAAAAACAAAGTAACATGTTTAAATTTCTTGGAAGTGGTCTTTTACCATGATTAGCCCCACAAAACACTTTGGTTGCATTTTATAAAAATTCAAGTTTAAATGTTAACACATTAAGTTACTGTTTCTAATGTTACTTTTTTTTTTTATGTACTAAATTCATTGTATATATTTAAGGTTTCATGTTAAGAGGAAGAGGAGCTTTTGTTGTACAATTTAAATGTGTAATTCAATGGTGAATATTAATCCAGGGAGTAATACAATCGCCTGTTAATGAGGTCAGGAAGGAATTCATTTTTTTCTCCCTTTGGCTAACTTTCAATTGGGGTTTTTACTGTTTGCCTTCTTCTGGATTCAATAACTTTGTAGTTTACCAGTTTTTCATCTACAAGTTGCATGTTAGAAACCATTATGTCATGTTTACAATACTCATTCATACAACGTTGACCTATTCTTACATTAAAATGTTAAGATTGTTAAAAAAAGATGGTTTACCAGTTGGTCACCTACAAGTTGCATGTTAAAAAAAATAAACACATTTAATATAATAATTGTACTTCTTTATAGATAAAAAATGGTTAAAAGTGTCCAATAATCATATTAAGTGCAACACAGAATTTAAAACATACACATTGAATTGCCGTCATTTTTTGACTGGCAAGTCGCGAGTAATAATGATAATAATCATGGTTATGTTAATCACTAGACCCCAAATATACTCGTTGTGAGGGCATGTTTAATTTCTCCCCAATAAAAATGAACAAAGCACAAACGAGGAGTCTCATGACACGCTGGTTATTGGCAAAGTAACTTCTATATGAATTTGATGGAGCTCAGAGAGGAAGTAGCTGACAAATGGGCCTGGAATGCTGTGGTCCATAGGGTCGCAGAGAGTTGAACACAACTCGAAAACAGAACAACAAAAGTAACTACCATCTCATGACAGTTATATTTTCCCTCTGATATTAGACAGACCACATATTTGGAATAAGGTATGCTTCTTCTATAGTTTTCAGAAATAACCTAATGATAATTTAAGGTAGAAACAAATATTCTGGAGCCCACCAGATGATCCTTGTATCAATTGTGGCAAAATATAGAGCCCCGGGATTGGTCAGATGGGTCTGGCAGAAACCAGGAATCAGCAAAGTAAATACCACATGGATTTACCAAACCCTGGACCTCAGGACGCAGGACTTTACTGACAGACCAGTCCAACACATTCACCGGAGTCACCACAATGTTCCTACAAGGAATTCCTCTAGCAGCACAATAAGACATTAACACAGGTGGATCTGACCTTTCATGGCCCATTGTCCTGGGAACTAGTTTATTTGCTAACCTCAATGTGGAACAGTCATTGGCAGCGACACTAACTTAAAGGCACACACACAAGGTGCTGATTGTTGTAGTTTTGTAAACTGCAATTTTAAATCAAGTTTACAAATTACTGTTATTAGTAAAAAGGAAATATCTCTGCAGAAGCCAAAATGAGAAGAATTTACTGTAATTTGACTCCTAGGTCCTTGGCCAGCTCCTTATCAGCCACACAGTAACAATATATCTTCTCACAGTATCTCATAAAAGTCAGTACACCCCTCACATTTTTGTACATATTTTATTATATATTTTCATGTGACCCTCTGCTACAATGTGAAGTAGTAAGTATAACGGTGTAAATTTGCTGTCCCCTTTGGCAACCATTGGCAACAAAAGTGAGTACACCCCTAAGTGGAAATGTCCAAATTGGGCCCAAAGTGTCAATATTCTGTGTGGCCACCATTATTTTCCAGCACTGCCTTAACTCTCATGGGCATGGAGGTCACCAGAGCTTCGCAGGTGGCCACTGGCGTCCTCTTCCACTCCTCCATGATGACATCACGGAGCTGCTGGATGTTAGAGACCTTGCACTCCCCCACCTCCCGTTTGCGGATGCCTCACAGATGTTCAGTAGGGTTTAAGTCTGGTGACATGCTTGGCCAGTCCATCACCTTTACCTTCCGCTTCTTTAACTAGGCAGTGGTCGTCTTGGAGGTGCGTTTAGGGTCATTATCATGTTGGAATACTGCCCTGCGGCCCAGTCTCCGAATGAAGGGGATCATGCTCTGCTTCAGTATGTCACAGTACACGTTGGCATTCATGGTTCCCTCAATGACCTGTAGCTCCCTGGTGCCGGCAGCACTTATAGTTGTGTGGATCTTGCAATGTTGGTAACACAGTTGCGTCCCTCGCGAAGCAAGGCTTGCCAGTGGCGCAGTTGAAATGAGAGCCTTGCGCATGTGACATCACGTCATTAACATATGCTGGTTGGGACACAGCCAGAAGACGCACTGCAGGGGAGAGCAGCAGTAGCTGATCGCATGATAGTAAGAAGACAGGAGAGAGGGGGTAAGGAGGTAATTGTAGAGGGGGAAACGGAGGATGAGGGTAAGGGGGAAGGAGGAGGATAAGGGTAATAAGGAAGGAGGAGGATTAGGGGACGAGGAGGATAAGGGGGAAAAGGAGGAGGATAAGGGGGAAGGAGGGAAGAGGAGCGGAAGGGGAAAGGAGGTAGGAGGATAAGGGGGGAAGGAGGGAGGAGGATAAGAGAGAAGGAGGGAGGAGAAGGAGGGAGAGGGGAAGGGGGGGAATTGTGGAGGAGGAGGATAAGGGGAAACGGGCGGAGGAGGAGGATTAGGGGGAAAGGAGGAGGATAAGTAGAAAGGGAGGAGGAGGATAAGGGGAAAGAGGAGGGAGAGACACAGGGGAGAGAGAGGGGGAAAGAGACCAAGGGGAGGGAGAGGGGGAAGAGACACAGGGAGGGAGGGGGAGAGACACAGGGGAGGGAGTGGGAAAGAGAGATATTGGAGGGAAAGGGCTGAAAAGAGACACAAGGGAGAGAGGGGGAGAGTCACAGGGAAAGGGAGGGGGGAGAGACACATGGGAGGACATGGGAGGGAGAGGGTGAAAAGAGACACGTTGAGGGAGGGGGTAAAAAGAGACAAAGGGGAGGGAGTGGGATAAAAAGAGACAAAAGGGAGGGAGGGGAGAAAGAGATACAGGGGTGAGGGGGGATAGAGAGCCAGGGGAGGGGGAAGAGACACAGTGGAGGGAGAGGGGGAAAAGCGACACATGGGAGGAAGAAAGAGACACATGGGAGGTGGGAACAGACACAGGGGAGGGAGAGGTGGGAAAGAGACACGGGGAGAAAGAAATGTTATTCCCTTAATTTTTGACGGGCAAGTAGCTAGTATATATATTTATTTTTTTATGTATATGTTTATCAATAGAACAAAGTGCTAAGGACAAAATAAACCTATTTATAAAGACACTTGGGTAATAATTAAAATATAAAATGTTAATAATCAAACTGAATAAGAATTTAAGTTACTCAAGTAACTTGTGCAATGCCTCAGAACAAAACTAATACTCAACTACTATATAAACCATCAACTAGATTATATTTCTTAATTATTTAACTTTATTGGAAATGGAATTGTCAATGAATATTTCTCCTAATAACGTGTCTCCAATTAATAATTGCAGTAATTACAGTACATGCTCTTAAACAAATGATAGGTCTCAAGTGTATAGACCTCCGCCTGTTTCACAAACTTTTACCGCAGTCTGCGTCGGCCATCCTCTGGATCGGACGCTCCTGCAAAAAATGGCCTATGAGTCTTCCCACACCCTTTGCAAGATCTGGCTTTCCATATACATCGCTGGTGTCACTTTCCATAGTATTGGGGTGGTGTGCGGGGTCGGGTCTGTGGGCCCCGTTTTTGGTTGTTTGTCTGTCCCCCTCCATTTTGTGTGTTTGTTTGGTTGGGTGGGTGTTTTTTAGCATGGATTCTGCGGATCTAGAGCAGCTCCTGGCCATGGTTACCTGGCCATGGTTAGGTCTAGGGCCCTATGTCACGGGGTCATATAGGTTCAGGACAGGCTGGGTCATTTCAGCTCAGGGGTGAGGATCTTTTGACCATGGCCTGGGCACGGTTGGAGAGGTCATAATTTAGTTACGCCTTGAGCCAGGCTGCAGCACCACATTAGGCGATAGGGCCAGGAGGAGCACAGGGGCCACGGTTGAGGTTCCTGAGAGCAAGTAACCAATAGTCCCCACTGCACTCGCGACAGTGCCAATGGGCAGTGCAGGTGAGGCCCTAGCTCCCCGGTAACCACCTAGCGCTTTGCCTCAGGGCCTGTGCCCACCCCGGGACCCGTCTACACCCCACTGCAGCCCCACTCTAAGGGCTCTAGGGGTAATAAAAAACAAAGAGCTCCTACAGCTCTGCACTACACTCACTCTGCGGTCCCCACAACTGCACCCACTAAAAGCACTGCTGGAAACCATGCAAGACAATGCAAGAACAGTGCAGAGCTCGGCAGGAACATGGAGTCTACGCGAGGGAAGAGGAGTCAAGTCGTGAGTGAGATGACCATAGATGACAGCCAAGTGATGATCAATGATGTTACGGTAACGGCAATGGTGGGACGGCAAACTCTCACTGCCAGTGTCCAGAAATCTACGACTAGGTATAGTCCTTTGTTTTTTTCTTCAACACCAGCTAGAAGGCAGAAGTCACCGCTAACCGACAAACTGGAAAGGCCACAGCACAGTTTGACCAGGACTGACTTTCACCTTATCAGCGGGATGTTAGTGGGTCCACAAGAGCTCTATATGGTTCCTGACGGCCCTGACCATAGGCCTTTAGGTCTGGCTGAGTCTTTACATAGTTACAAACCCAAGCGAGACTTAGCCAATCGTCTCATAAGAAAAAAATAAAAAAATAAAAATTAATTCCTTCCTGACCCCAGATACTGGTGATCGGATATCTCCCTGGATCAATACTGTCTCTCTAATTATCCATGATAACCCTGACTTCCCTTTTTAATCACATATATAGTTGTGAGCGTACGAGTTGTTGCTAACGCTGCGGGCTCGCGTAGCGAGCCCGCGGCCCTCGCGAAGCGAGGGCACTGTGCCAGGTTCTCAGTTGCTGGCATGGAGCGCCGAAGGCGCTCCTTGCCAGCAACTGAGGACCCTCGCGAAGCGAGGGCCTCAGTTGCTGGCTTGGAGCGCCGCAGGCGCTCCATGCCAGCACCTGAGGACCTCGCAAAGCGAGGTCTTCAGTTGCAGCAACTGCGACCCTTGCAAAAAAAAGTTTACGTCGCAACACATTACGACACTCGCAAACAACATACGACACACGTTCACACACATTACGACACTCGCAAACAACATACGACACACGTTCACACACATTACGGCCTCGCAACACTCGGACGCAACTCGCGAACATTACAAAATTACAAACACAATACATACACACAGCACATACATAAAAACCTTACCTACACAAACAGGAAGCACCCAGGACCTCAAAAATGCAACTTACAACTTAATTGCACTCAAAATAAAAGAGTTTAGACACTAAATAGTTTGCTAAGCGACACAAAAAAAGGCCGACGAATAAAACGAAAACGAGGCTACACACGCAAACACCATGCTACACACGCAAACACCATACGAGACACGTTACCACACATTACGACTTCGCAAACATCGGACGCAACACGCCGACATACAAACATTTAAAACTTAACAAAGACACACAACAAACACATAAAAAGCTTACCTACAGCAAGAGGAACCAGCCAGCACCTCAAAAAAACAAGTTACACCTACATTTAAATCAAAATAAACACTTTAGACACTAATACCATCGCTAAGCGAGAGAAAAAATGGCCGACGAACAAAACGAAAACGAGGCTTCAGACGTAACTACACTACACTTACTCGCAATAATGAAACACATACTATGCGGAACGTATCACAATAATATTAAACACCATTTTGAACAGTAATACGCCTAAAATGGCGGATGGAACGCAAATTGTAAGCTGGAACGCAAATAGCGCATGCGTATTGCGTTCTAACGGTCTCACTTTCCAGAACTTTCTACAAGTTTATAAATACTGCCTATTTCAAACAAAAAAATACATTTCTCCTCAGGTGATGCGCGGTGTGACTGGACATGGCGCTGCTGCTTTTACTTGAGAAGACAATTCTTTACTAATTTACTACTTTGCATTGTGCAAATTACAACTGACAGGTAAGCTATAATATATTACATTTTATTATCAGGACACGTCAAACAAATAAAATAAAAAAAATGGATTTATGTAGTGACATGTATGGCACATTTATGTGTATAGGCTCACAAAAAAATACGGTTCATTTAACAAAACAACAAAAAAACATAATTCAATATTAAACAGAGCTTTATGTATAGTGACATCTGACACCCACATATATGTCTATAATGTATAGTGACATGTGACACGCACATATATGTCTATAATGTATAGTGACATCTGACACGCACATTTCTGTGTATTGCCCCTTCATAGTGACATGTGACACGGACATATATGTGTATAATGTATAGTGACATCTGACACGCACATTTCTGTGTATTGCCCCTTCATAGTGACATGTGACACGCACATATATGTCTATAATGTATAGTGACATGTGACACGCACATTTCTGTGTATTGTCCCTTCATAGTGACATGTGACACGGACATATATGTGTATAATGTATAGTGACATGTGACACGCACATATATGTCTATAATGTATAGTGACATCTGACACGCACATATATGTCTATAATGTATAGTGACATCTGACATGCACATTTCTGTGTATTGCCCCTTCATAGTGACATGTGGCACGCACATATATGTCTATAATGTATAGTGACATGTGACACGCACATTTCTGTGTATTGTCCCTTCATAGTGACATGTGACACGGACATATATGTGTATAATGTATAGTGACATGTGACACGCACATATATGTATAGAATGTATAGTGACATGTGACATGCACATTTATGTGTATTGCCCCTGCATAGTGACATGTGACACGGACATATATGTCTATCATGTATAGTGACATCTGACACGCACATTTATGTGTATAATCTATAGTGACATGTGACACGCACATTTATGTGTATAATGTATACTGACATGTGACACGCACATTTATGTGTATAATCTATAGTGACATCTGACACGCACATTTATGTGTATAATCTATAGTGACATGTGACACGCACATTTATGTGTATTGCCAAACAACTACATTTAAATGACATTATATGTCATGTATACTGATATGTCACACGCACATATATGTGTAATATCTATAGTTACATCTCACACACACACATTTATGTGTGTTGGAAAAAAAAAATATAAGGTTAATTTAACCATTTAAATATGACTCTTGTATACTGATATGTGACACGTACACAAAATAATTACATTAAACTATGTAATGTGCTTCATGTATGTGGCATATGTGTGTAGCCCACAACAAAAAATGTTAATTGAAAAAAATTACACAACTATATTTAAATTACATTCCTTTACTGCAATTCAATACATCAGATAAAGCTGAATCTTTCTATTTCTTTTAATATTCAAACAGACTCTGCATCAACAGCGTCTCTCAACAATTTGCACCGTGCACTGTGAAGCACAATCCCTTTTAAAGAACACCAACAAATTTGAAGAGGTAAGATACAACAACACATTACATGCTCAAAAGGCCATGCTTTGCTAGATGACAAATTATAAATATACAAATAACTATTTCACTTTCTTTTTCAAACAGACACTACAAGAAGACCGGCGGATTAAGATTGGCAGGAGGGGACCGTCTGTCATTCAAAACTTCTATCAAGGTAAAGTATTAAGTATAAACAAGAAATAACCATGAGCCTTATTCAATTGCGACTTCCTCAATTGAATAGGGCTCTATATAAGCACATAAAATATTTTGGATACAGAACTTTTTAGTTACTGAATTTCTAACCACAATCAAGGTTTTCAATAACTAAAAACTGCTCAATAAATATGTTATGTGATTATATAGAGCCCTCTTCAATTGGCAAAATTGCAATTCAATGAGGACCTATATATCTTTAATGGCCAAGGGCCTCACTCAAATGTGATTTGCCCATTTCAATAGGGCTCTATATAAGCACAGAGCATATTTTTTAAAGGAAATTTTTCGTTTGTGAACACGTTCCTTTTGGATACAAGTTCACTAAATACAAAATTACGTAAAAACATATGCTCTGTGCTGATATTGAGCTCTATTCCATTGGCCAAAACACAATTGAATGAGGAGCTCACAATATAACAAATGCAGTAACCAAAGGCCCTCATTCAATTGCTATTTTGGAAAATTAAATATGGCTATAAATAAGAACTTTTAGGCCCTTACTCTATTTTAACAAATATATGTGATGTGCTTATTTACAACCCTATTCAATTTTCTACATTGCAATTCAATAACGGCCTTAGAGTACTATTACATTGTAAAAAATGCAATTGAATGAGGGGCAAACTATGCAACATATGGTACACACAAAGGCCCTCATTCAATTGCAATTTGACCAATTGAATAGGGCTCTAAATAACAACATAACAATTTTTTTAAAAGAAGTTTTTAGTTACTAAAAATATATCCAAAATAACGTTTTTCAATGACTAAAAACTTATTTAAAAAAATATGCTATGTGCTTATTTAGGGCACGATTCAATTAGACAAATCGCAATTGAATGAGACACAAACTGCTACACACAAAACTGAATTTCTTATTCAATGTTTAACAACCTATAAGCCTTACAAAGAAGCAAAAATAAGAATAACAAAAGTGTTGTGCACCTAATAGCATTGTACAAAAAATCACACTAACTCATAGGAAACTACATTAACATTCTTCTTTAATGTTTAACAACCTATAACCAGTACAATCAAGAATAAATAACTTTTGCACAAGTGGTGCGCACAAAACAGGATTGTCAAAAACTAACACAAACACATAGCAAACTACATTAATTATATTATTTCATGTTTCACTAACTATAACCATCCCAATAAAGGTTAAATAACTATACCACAAGTGGTGTGCACAAAACAGGATTGTACAAAAAATAACATAAACACATCTTATTTAATATATCACAACCCACAAGCCTTACTAAGAACCTTCAATAACAATAACAAAAGTTGTCGGATTGTACAGAAAGTAAAAAAAAACAAAGATAGAAAAAAATAACCATAACTCATACAATACAGTCACATTAATACATTTTTAAATTTTTTAAAAGACATTTCACTCAAACAACATTTTCTATTTTACATTACAACAGATACTGCGTGAAGACAATCGGACGAGGACTTTTTCCACAGGACCGGACCATCGGACGAGGACTCGGACCAGACCAGCAGACGAGGAATTTCAACACAGGACCAGACCAGCAGACGAGGAATTTCAACACAGGACCAGACCAGCAGACGAGGAATTTCAACACAGGACCAGACCATCGGACGAGGACTTTCACCAACGGACCACAACATCGGACGAGGGATATCGCCACAGGACCACAATATCGGACGGGGGCTATCGCCACAGGACCACACCATCGGACGAGGACTTCCAACAGAGGACCACACCATTGGACAACGATTTTGAACCGAGGACCAACAAACATTCGGATTTAAATCACACTTCAACCAAGGTAAACTATAATAAGTACTAAAGTATAAAACTAAAGAAACTGCTTTCAGTTGCATCCGTGTCAACAGAAAAATAAAATAATTAATTTACTATCTCCCTTATTTTATTTAAATTGCTACTATGCAATACATAGCTCAATAACCACATCAATTTTTTTTTCAGCAAAGAAGTTTTGCAGTGGTAAATATCTATCCACAAACAACGCTTTTAATAAATAAAACCATTATTTTAAAAAAATATGTTACATGCTTATTTACAGCAGTATTCCATTGGCCAAATTCTTAGCCAGTGAAGACAGGAATTATAAATTTAACTAAATATCAATGATACATTCATGATTTGCATTTTATTTCACCAATTGTGCACAATAATCTTTAACAGGAATTACAAATTTAAATATACACAATTACAGTTATTTTTTTTCATTTACAGATTAATATGGCTGATAACGAGACCAAAGAAGAGAAGAAAAGACGTCAAACTAGAGAAAGACAAGAGAGATGGGCCGCCCAGCAGACACCGGAGAAGAAAGAAATTCGACGAGAAAAAGAACGCAAAAGACTTGCAAATAAAAGAATATCAGCTGCAAAAATGAAAGATACAACCAAAAAAAATAAAAAGATAATAAAGCATTTACAGACTGTTCCTAAAACATCAGATGACATTTTACAACATACCAGTCAAGACAGACCAAAAAAAGCAACTACAAAAACAAAGCATTTACAAACTCTTACTAAAAACTTACAGGACATTTCAACCGAACAAGTCCAACATATACCAAGAAAATCTACCAAAAAAACTAAACATTTAGAACCTGTTGTTGAAACATTTCATGACTTTTCATCTGATGAATATCAAAGTCAACATCCAATATGCTTTGCAAATTGTCCTCTACTCAAGTCTTTAGCAGTAGAGGTTCATAGTTGTGGGGACATGAGTACTCAATGTCAATTTTGTGAGGCTTATTATTTTAAACAGGAGAGACCCCGAGATGGACAATTTATTAGTTGTTGTCAAAAAGGCAAGTTCAAACTTCCACAAAGGAAACAATTTCCAACCTATTTACTAAATATTATGACTGAACCTACTTTTCCAAATTACAACAATTTTAAGACAAACATAAGATCCTACAATAGTGCCATATCATTTGCATCTATGGGGGCAACATTGGCTGCTAATGTACCAGGACATGGTCCTTACTGTTTTAAAGTCCAAGGACAAATTTATCATCGCACTTCCCATTTACATCCAGAGGAAGGAGAGCAAAGAAAATTCGCTCAACTATATGTCCTAGATACAATGGAAGCTGTTGACCAACGTATGCAGATGGAAGAAAATAAAAAATGCTTACCCAGTGTTTTTATAGAGCTAAATAACATTATGGACAACAATCCCTACAGTAAAGCTTACAAAAAATTGGCAGAAGTAGAAAATGAACAACTACTTCATGCACAAAGACATCAATTACCCATGCCAAAGGTTAATATGGTGCTTAAGAGAGACAGACATACTGATAAACGTCGTTATAACTTGCCAACATCAAATGAGGTTGCAATGGTGTTTCACAATGATGAAGGAGAACCACCATTTCAAAGAGACATTAGAGTATATCCCAGAAATGAGGACAACCATTTATTAATATTAATATCTTAAGTCCAAATTTAGATCCAATGACATATCCCATCTTTTTCCCACACGGAGAAGCAGGTTGGCAACCAAAATTAACCCTTCCCAGTTACCCAAATGCTAAAGCCAGAATCCGAAATAATGTTTCTATGCTTGAATTTAAAGTTGCTCAAATTGCCATTAGAGATGAATTTAATCCAATTTTATGTGGTGGGAAACTAACACAACAATGGATTATTGATTCATATTTGCAAGTTGAGGCAAATAATTTAAACTTTATAAAATATCAACAAGATAAACTACGTGTAGAACAATATTGTGGACTCATGGACTATGTTGCTGACGTGGCTACAAGCAGAGACATGACAGCTGGCAAAGCCATCATTTTACCATCTTCCTTTCAAGGATCTCCTCGAAATATGAGAGAAAGATACAATGATGCTATGGCTATTGTGACAAAATTTGGAAAACCAGATTTATTTGTGACATTTACATGTAATCCACAATGGCCAGAAATTAATCAAAATCTACTTCTTGGACAAAGTGCTTCAGATCGACCAGATTTAGTAGCCAGAGTTTTTAAGATCAAATTAAATGAATTAATACGTGACTTCACTATAAATCAGTTATTTGGCAAATGTCTTGCTTATGTATATACCATTGAATTTCAAAAAAGAGGCCTTCCACATGCACATCTTCTCATAATACTTCAAGAGAAAGATAAATTAGATACTTCGGACAAAGTGGATGCAGTCATAGTTGCTGAACTACCGGATCCAGAACTATATGGTAGACTATATGAGATTGTTACTCATCGCATGATTCATGGACCCTGTGGAGACCTTAATCCACAATCACCATGTATGGAAAATAATCAATGTTCAAAAGATTTTCCAAAAGATTATAGAGACAAAACATATGCAAATTGTGATGGATATCCACTTTATAAAAGAAGAGAAGGAGATAGTGCCATTATTCGTGGAAAAAAAGTGGACAATAGATATGTAGTACCCTACAATCCACATTTACTCATGAAGTACAACGCCCACATCAACGTAGAAGCCTGCACTTCCATCAAATCCATTAAATATGTCTACAAATATATTTACAAAGGTTACGATGCAGCTACTGTAGTCGTCAAAAGTGCAGACAACCCTGAAAGTAGTGAGTTAGTACATGATGAACTTGCATCTCATGTAGATGCTCGCTATGTCAGTGCGCCAGAAGCTATGTGGCGGCTTTTAAAATTTGAAATGCATGATAGATCACATGCAGTATATAGGTTAGCAGTACATTTGCCACAACGACATTTAGTCTATTTCCATGCTGGAAATGAAATGAATGCATTGGCCCAAAGTGAAGATCGTCACACTACACTAACTGCATGGTTTGCATTAAATTCCACTGATGCTCAAGCAACACAATACTTATATATTGAAATTCCATATCACTATGTTTTTGTGAATGGATTATGGAGAGCAAGAAAAACCAGAGGCAATAAAATAATTCCACGAATTTACACAGTCAGTCCAAGAGATGTTGAACGATTTTGCTTACGGATATTACTTTTAAATGTTCCAGGAGCACAAAGTTTTGAACAATTAAGAACTGTTAATGACATTGTATATGAATCCTTCCATTTAGCTGCAAGAAATAGAAACTTACTCGCTGATGATACAGAGTGGGAAAGATGTTTAGAAGAAGCAGCACAATGTCAAATGCCACGACAGATGAGAGAACAATTTGCTTTTATTTGTATCTTCTCAAATGCTCCAAATGCATTAGCTTTGTGGGAGACTTTTAAAAGTAATATGGCTGAAGACTTTATGCGACGATACAATGAACCTATTGCACACTTAAAAGCCTTAATGGAAATTCAAGAAGTCTTTTTAACTCATGGATTAAGTTGTGCAAGTTTTAATTTGCCTGATCCAGGTCTAATAGATGACATTAACTTTGAAGACTATGACATTCAACTACAAGCAGAAAGAACAGAAGAAAGACTTGCAACTTTAAATACACTACAATTGCAAGCATTTCATGCCATTAAAAATGCTATAGATGATGACATGGTGACAGAGCGTTATTTCTATCTTGATGGACCTGGCGGATCAGGGAAAACATATTTGTACAATTTATTAATGAGTTCAGTACGAGCACAAGGACAAATAGCAATGGCGTTTGCCACTACTGGAATTGCTGCACTTTTATTAGAAGGTGGAAGAACTGTTCATAGTGGATTTAAACTGCCAGTGCCTATTTTGGAAAATTCAGTGTCAGATATTCGCATGACATCCTTACAAGCAAAGAAATTGAAGAAATGTAAATTAATTATAATAGATGAGGCCACAATGATGTCATGCTATGCCCTCCAATGTATTGACCGTTTGCTTCGTGAAGTCATGGATAATATTTTTCCATTTGGTGGAAAGGTAATTTTGTTGGGTGGCGATTTTAGACAAACATTACCTGTCGTTGTACATGGAAATCGAACAGACATTATTGAAACATGTATAAAGTCAAGTACAGTATGGAAACATTTTACCCATCTTCAACTGCAACAAAATATGAGATCAGAAGGCCAAACTGATTTCAATGATTGGCTTATTAAAATTGGAGAAGGAAGAACAGAAAAAATACTACATTTACCTGACGACACTGTAGAGATACCACCTCATATGATTTGTCAACAAGATATTATATCAGCTATATTTGAAGGGAGCATAAATAACGAAGAATATTCTGAGCTTGCCAACCAAGTTATACTGACGTGTAAAAATAAAGATGCATTAATACTCAATAATGAAATCTTAAAAAAAATTAATGCACCACAAAGAAATTATCACAGTGCTGATTCTGTACTTACTGATGACAATGAAAGTCAGGCAAACTTTTCAACTGAATTCATTAACTCTTTAACTCCTTCTGGAATGCCACCACATATTTTGCAGCTAAAGAAAGGTGCAATTTTCATGTTACTACGAAATATGAACCCCAAAAAAGGCCTATGCAATGGCACAAGATTAATTGTTCAACAATTAAAGGACCATTTTATAGATGCTGAAATTTTAACTGGGACCCATAAAGGAGAGAGAGTTTTCATACCAAGAATAGATTTAGCACCAAGTGAAAGTAGTCTCCCTTTTATACTTCAAAGAAGACAATTTCCCATTATTATGGCATTTGCCATGACCATTAATAAATCACAAGGTCAAACTTTCAAATCTGTGGGTATTTACTTAGAAGAACCAGTTTTTGCACATGGTCAATTGTACGTTGCGTTGTCACGGTGCAAAAATCCACAGGCTATTAAAGTTTACATTGAAAACAATGAAAGTCAAGGTGATTTATTAGAAGATGGACGTATTTTTACTAAAAACATTGTCTACTATGAAGTACTATAACTTTGCAGGATACAAATTAAAGATGCCAACATTTTTTAAAAGCATTCCAAAATACATAACAATTGGTTGTTTAATTCAGTCATAATTAATGAAAGTACTGTTTATGAATGATTCGCCTCACAAAATACTTGCCTTGCATTGTTAGTAAAAATTATGTTAAAATGTTAAGTCACTATGTTAATGTTTCTAATGTTACAAGTTTAAAATATATATTTTCAAGTTATTTCATTCAACAGATTACAAAGTGGATGTTAAGAGGTCAAGCACCTTTTAAGTCACAATGTAAATATTGTCTGTTATCTTAAGATTACTACCTACATTAATGTTTATCGCCAGTTTAAGTGCTCAGTAATGAATTACTTTAATTACGTACGGTTTAAGGAGAGTTTTTAATGTATGCCTTCCTCTACATTCAATGTATATTAAACTTAACAATTATTCTGATATAAATTGCATGTTAATACTGATTAATTTAAAGGTCAATTGTTTTTACATTCAAATGTTAATACTTTTAATAAAAAATTAGGTTACAAAATGTATTCACTATGTTCCTGTTTATAATGTTCAAAATTATATCAATGTTTTGTCAACTTCTAAACTTACATAAAAAATAAACTTCAAGTTTCAAAATATATACTTTGAAGGTTATTGCTTACATATATTTTAAACTTCATGTTAAAATTCGCAACGTTTCAAGAAGGCTTTTTACTTTTTGCTTTCCTATTCATTCAATGTATATTAAAGTTAACAATTCTTCAGATACAAATTACATTTTAAAAAACCATTACATCAACATTTTACATAAATATACGTTCATATTAAAATACTTACAAGTGTCAAAAATATATGTTAATAACTAAACAACTTGACAAACATATACATCACATTGCCGTCATTTTTTGACGGGCAAGTCGCTAGTTAGAAATAAATCCAGTCCCCTTTTAAAGTTGTCTCATGAGAGCTTAGACCTGGAGGAACTGGTGTATTTATGTCCAGGCCTAGGTGAGCACATTTTTTAGAGGGCGCCTGAAGATGCTGTGTAGTACATTGAGATATGTTTGTATATATACAGAAAAGTCTATATACAGTGGGTGAAATTTCTATTTGTACCTGACAATTTCTGGTCCACCATATATTTAGATAACACGTAGACTTATGAGGAGCTGCAAGTAGGGGGTGCACAAATATGAATGACCTAGGGCAGCAAAAAACATAAATACACCCATCTGAGGGTGTGCTTATATTATTTATCAGTGGAGGAATGGGTTCAGGGGGTTAAATTGAGAGGGGGGAAGAACTGTTTTATCACTGGATCTTTTATCATATATATATACTAGTGACTTGACAGTCAGAAAATGACAGTAAATAAACATTTAAAGCTGGAAATGCTGTTTGTGACACAATGCGATTCTCTGAGACTCTGAATCTTTTTCTTATCTACAAAGAAGTACAAAAATGTATATTAATTTATTTTTTATTTTTGTTACAATGTGCTGTTAAACCATATCAAACGTTTTAATTGTCATGTATCGAACAATAATATAGCAATCCCAAAAATTTCTCAGAATACGTATTGTGAGCCATTACATGAAGGTTTCTAATATGCAACTTATATTGTAAACAGTGGGTTTCAACCATGACAGAATGCTTATTAACATACAACTTGTATTTAAACTCATGGAAAGCACATAGGTATTGAATCCAGAGCAAGGCAAACAGTAAAACCCCCCATTGCAACTTAGCCAATTGTCTCAAAAGGGAAAAAAAAAATTCCTTCCTGACCCCATTAAATGGTGATCGGATTACTCCCTGGATGAATACTTTCTATTTAATTATACATTGAATTTTGTTAACAAATGTTTCTGCTGCAAATGACATAAGTCTTTAGTAACATTCAATAAATGAACTTTTCAAACCTTTTAACATACAATGCTAACAATGCAAACATTAACATAAGATAATAACATTTAACCTGAATTTATTTTAAACTATAGTGATCTTGAATATTGAATCCAGAGGAAGGTAAATGTCAAAAAATGTAATGTCAACTTTGTAAATTTGTTGTAAAATTATTCAAAAATAATTACTTCCTGACTCTATTAACTGGCAATCGGATTCGTCCCTGGATCAATAATCTATATATCATGAAACATTAAAACATTTTAACACATTATGATGCTACTACTAACATTAAACTTTAATTACATAGAATGCATCACTTATCAGTCCTTTTCAAACAGAATTTTAAGATTACAAACCTGAAAGAAACATATTAAATTGTAAACAGTAAAGGTAATAAAATGCAAATGTTTTGTGGGGCCAATCATGGCAAAAGTGACTTCCAAGACATTCCATTTTATTTATTTTTTCGTTGAAATTGGTTTCCTTTCAAAGAGCCCAGCAGACTTTTATTTGTGTCTATGGGATGTAACCCCCCCCCCCCCCATTTTTTTTTCTTCCTTTTTTGTTGGTTATTATTGTATTTTTCTCAAATTGTAGATATAGTTTTGTAAGTGAAATAGTGTTCCTCTAAGAAGAGGCCAAGTGACCTTCAATTTCTTACTTAAAATGAAACTACTATTCTCTCTGATTACAAAACCTCATAGTACACAATGTTTTTTGTAATGTACGTCCATTGTGTAGTAGATCACCCTGACTTGGGTTGTCTTCAATTGAAACTTTAATCTCATCTGGATTTGTGCACCTTGAAAAAGCAACATAGAGTTGTCCATTTGCAAAAACAGGTTCCGGTAAAAAAATACCCACAGACTTAAAAGTTTGTCCTTGGGATTTATTGATGGTCATGGCAAATGCCATGATAACTGGAAATGGTCTCCTTTGAAGGACAAAAGGCAAACCACTCTCACTTGGAGCTAAATCAATTCTTGGTATAAAATCTTGTTCACCTTTATGGGTAACAAGTAACCAATAATATAACTATCTCACCTTCCCTGCTTTCCTCTCCTCTTCTCTGCTCCCATGAGCTCTTCTCCTTCCTCCAGTCACTATCTCATCCCACCCCTAAAGCTGGAAAGCAGAAATGTAAGTCCTATTCCCATCTCCTTTTACTCTCTCTCCTTCTTCTGATGGCTTGTGGGGATATATCCCCTAACCCAGGTCCCTCACTCATTCCCACCTGCTGTCAGCCACGCAGAGTCCCCAGGGCAGCAAATGCCCAAAACACCCATAATCTAATTGTCACAAACCATCTAATTTGCCCTTCTCATGTGCCCTCTGGAATGCAAGGTCTATTTGCAATAAACTTACCTTCATTCATGACCTCTTCATTTCCAACTGGCTCACTCCATCTGACTCTGCCTCCCCTGCCGCACTCTCTTATGGTGGTCTACACTTCAGCCACACTCCTAGACCTGGGAACAAACAAGGTGGAGGTGTGGGCATACTGCTATCCTCTCGCTGCACTTTTCACTGCATACCCCCTGTTCCCTCCCTTCCATTCTCATCTTTTGTAGTCCACACTATCCGCATCTTCTCTCCCATCCCTCTGCGAGTAGCTGTGATCTATCGCCCGCCTGGATCACCCTCTCAATTTCTGGACAACTTTGCCGCCTGGCTCCCTCACTTTCTCTCCTCCAATATACCTTCCCTCATTCTTGGCGATTTCAACATAGCCACTGACACACCCACCTCCCCAACAACTGCAAAATTACTTGCACTTACCTCTTCCCTTGGCCTCTCACAATGGACAGATTCCGCAACTCACAGTGGTGGACACTCCATTGACCTTATTTTTACTAATCTCTGCACTATCTCCAACCTTGACATCTCCTCACTTCCCCTATCTGACCACCACCTGCTAACTTGCAACCCCACCTCATCTTCCGCTCACCAACCTTCTTCAAATCCTGCCACCAGAACACGCAGAAACCTGCAAGCACTCAACCCACAACAATTGTCAAATGTACTAAACCCCCCCCTTTAAAAAATTACTTAAAACACACCTATTTAAAAAATCATATCACCTTCAGCCTTTATAATTACAACTGCACACTCCACAGCTTAATAACACTCCCACCCACACTCTACAGTACAACACACAGACCCCTCCAATTGACTGAACAAATTGTTTTCACACCACCATATTGCATTTGTCACCCTCTTGTATCACACATAAACCCTTAGATTGTAAGTTTACGAGTTTTCAATTGTGTGTCAGTGTCTTGGAAACAAGCACTATGTGCATTTGATTATATGCTCAAAAACAGGGCCCTCCATTCTTTATAAGGTGTTAAGTTTGTTTTTTGCCATGTACTAAACCCCTGTAAAGCGATACGGAATATGGTGGCACGATATAAATAAAGATAATAATAATAATAATAATAATGGGTACCAGTCATAATTTCTGCATGTATAAAATGATCTTTTAAATCATGCACAATTAATCTGGTCCCATTACAAAGTCCTTTTTTTTTATTCATATTTCTCAATAGCATGACAATTGCCCCTTTTTTCAATTGCAAAACATGTGGTGGCATTCCAGATGGGGTTAAAGAATTAATAAATTCAATACTAAAATTCGATTCACTGTCTTTATCGTCAGCCAGAACTGAATCTGCACTGTAATAATTATTTTGTGGTGCGTTGATGAATTTTAAAATGTATTCACTGTGCGTAAATGTTCAAAACTTTGTGCACAGGGAACATATAAAAGAAGTAATCTTAAACTGAAACGTTCGATGTCTCTTGGACTGACGGTATAAATTTGTGATATAATTTTATGCATATTTCTTTTTGGATCCATAGACCATTTACAAATACATAGTAATATGGAATCTTAATATATAAAAATTGTCTGGCCTGCGTATCCTGGCAGTTCAATTTAAACCATGCAGTAAGTGTTGTATCTCTGTGTTCACTTTGAGCTAAGGCAGTTCTTTCATTGCCTGCAGTAAAGCAAACAAATGTATAGCTAATCGATACACAGCATGTGACCAATCATGCATTTCAAATTTCAGAAGCCGCCACATTGCCTCAGGAGCACTTACATAGCGAGCATCTAAATAATCATGTAAAATTGGATTTTCCTTTTTGTTTTGTGCATCTTGCACAACAACAGTTGCTGCATCATATCCTTTGTATATATATTTATACACCTATTTGATGGATTTAATAGAAGTGCAAGTTTTAACATTCACGTGTGCATTGTACTTCATGAGCAAACGTGGATTGTATGGAACGACATATCTATTATCAACCTCTTGTCCACGGATAATAGCTGTTTGCCCTTCTCTTCTTTTATACAAACAATATCCATCACAATTAGCATAAGTTTGCATTTGAAATTGTTTACGAAATTCTTTTATACAATTTTATTTTCCATTCATGGTAAATTTGGATTCATATCTCCACATGGGCCATGAATCATTCTGTGTGTCACAATCTCAAATAGTTTGGAATATTTTTCTGGATCTGGCAATTCAGCAGTAATGACTGAATCCACTTTGTCTGCCGTATTCAATTTATCTTTTTCCTGCTGGATTAAAAGTATATGTGCATGTGGCAGGTCTCTTTTTTGAAATGCAATGTTATAAACAAAAGCCACACATTTTCCAAATAACTGTGCTTTAGTTATATCATGTATTAATGAATTGAGTTTTATTTTGAACTAGCGACTTGCCCATAAAAAAATGACGGTCAATAAAAGAAAGTGTTGAAATGCTGTTTGCCACACAATGTGAGTGTACTGTGTGCCTCAACTATATAGACCCCTCTAACACACTAATGAACGCATGTAATAACACTATAAGTGCCATGAGGGTCATCCAGGACCCTCATGACCCAAAGTGTAAGCACCACACCATTTTAACCGGGTCACTTATGGGGGGTCTATCCAGACCCTCATAAGCCTCTATTTAACCCCATCAGTCCCATAAGGGTATATTATGACCATTATGGGCCTGTTACAACCCAACATTAACCACATAAGTGCCATGACGATCCTCAAGGACCATCATGACACTAAGTATAAACACTACACTGCACTATACCCCCCCAATAATACATTAAATATCAACTAAACACCCTCTACAATAACCTATTAACACCTACACTACCTACCTACCTACCCCCTAATAACCCCCTCCCCACCACTGTAATTACAGAAATCAAAAAAACTAAAGTCATCAAAAATCAAAAATTTACATTACATAAAATAAAAAAACTAAAATCACCAAAAATAAAAAATGTACATTACAGAAAATAAAAAAAATACATTACAACCTCACCCCCCACTAAAGAAAAAAAAATTACACACCTGAAAAGGAAATACATATAATACATACAATACAATACAATTAAATACAATACAACACAATACAATTAAATACAATACAATACACCCCTATCTAATATACATCCCCCTATCTAATATACATCCCCCTATCTAATATACAATACTATCTATCTAATATACATCCCCCTATCTATCTAATATACAGTACATGCTATCCCTATATAGCAACCCTAATTCTAAGCTACAATAAAATAATTAAGACCACTTACCTTTGAGATGTTTCTTCAGATCACCAACCTAGGGTAAAAAAGATTTAAATAATTACTACAACACATTTACATAAAATAAATAATTCTACTCACCTTTCCAGCATGTCCCGTCCATCTTTGCTTCTGCGGCGCGGACCCTGTTAAAAAAAACCATTACATTAGCACACATACATAAACATAAAACCAAGTAAAATAAACACAATCTACATTGTACTTACCTCCCCGCGATGTCTCCGGCCTCCTCGTGTTCTGCCCCGAAAGCATCCGCAATCTTTAAAAAAAAAAAAAAAAACAACACACATCCTTCCCGGCGGATGTCCCCGACGCTAATGAGCTTCCTACGGGGTGTTCCAGAATAAAATTGGCAATGGCGGCTTCTGATTGGCTGAAAACGCTGTCTATCAAATTCAGCCAATGAGAAGACGCCAATTGTGAACCAATGAGAAAGGGATACACCCCAAAATCCCACGCTGATTGGACAACGCACCTGTCAATCTTTATTTGAACCAATCCGAAGGCTTTATTGCCATCAGCAAATCACAATGGGATACACCCCCACGTACTGATTGGTGAAGACATCTGCGCCTTCCCATTGGCTGTAATACTGATTGACATTGACAATAGCCAATGAGAAGGCGCAAATGCCTTCACCAATCAGTACGTGGGGGTGTATTCCATTGTGATTGGCTATTGTTAGTGCAACCAATCAGAATGCGCAGATGCCTCATTAGCGTTGGGGATGTCCGTGAGTGAGGATGTGAGTACTTTATTTTTTTTATGTTTTTTTTACAGGGCGGGGCAGAAGAGGAGGAAGCCGGAGACATCGCAGGGAGGTAAGTACAATGTAGATTATGTTTATTTTATTTTGTTTTTATGTATGTGTATTAATGTTATGTTTTTTTTAACAGGTGCCGCAGCGGAGAAGGGTAAAAGAATAAGGACGGGACATGCCAGAAAGGTAAGTATAATATTTAGAATGTTTCTAATGTTTATTTATTTCCTGTAAATGTGTTGCACTAATTTATTTTTATTTTTTTCCCTAGGTGGCTGATCTGAATGGACATCTGCAAAGGTAAGTAGTCTTAATTATTTTATTTTAGCTTAGAATTAGATTATTTTATATATAGATAGCACTTATTGTATGTTAGCTAGGGGTATGTGTTTTATATAGATAGCATAGCATGTATTGTATATTAGATTATGGTATTTATTTAGATAGATTGTGTGATGTATATTATATAGATAGGATGTATATTAGATTATGGTATTTATTTAGAGAGATTGGGGGATGTATATTAGATAGATAGAATGTATTGTATATTAGATAGGGGTGTTTTGTATTGTATTGTATTTAATTGTATTGTATTTAATTGTATTGTATTGTATTGTATTATATTGTATGTATTATATTGTATGTATTGTATTGTATGTATTATATGTATTTCCTTTTCTGGTGTGTGATGTGTTTTTTTATTTTCTGTAATGTTCCTTTTTTTATTTTTTGTGACTTAGGTTTTTTTATTTTCTGTAATGTAGATTTTTTATTTTTTTGTGACTTAGGTTTTTTATTTTATGTAATGTAGATTTTTTATTTTTTGTGACTTTAGGCTTTTTTATTTTCTGTAATTAGAGTGGTGGGGTTATTAGGGGTAGGTAGGTAGTGTAGATGTTAATAGGTTAGTGTAGAGGGTGTTTAGTTGATATTTAATGTTTTATTGTGGGGGTATAGTGCAGTGTAGTGTTTATACTTAGTGTCATGATGGTCCTTGAGGACCGTCATGGCACTTATGTGGTTAATGTTGGGTTGTAACAGGCCCATAATGGTCTTAATATACCCTTATGGGACTGATGAAGTTAAATAGAGGCTTATGAGGGTCTGTATGGACCCCCATGAGTGATGGTGTTAATGAAGGGCTTATGGGGGTGTATACTGACCCCCATGAGTGACAGAGTTAATTAGGGGTTTATAGGGGTCTGTATTGACCCCCATGAGTGAGGGGGTTAATTAAGTGCTTATGGGGGTCTGTATTGACCCCATGAGTGACAGGGTTAATGAAGGGCTTATGGGGGTCTATATTGACCCCCATGAGTGACAGGGTTAATGAAGGGCTTATGGGGGTCTGTATTGTGTGCGAGTGAGTTGGTCTCCGTTTGCGAGGCTATTCATTTGCTCAAGCTCGCAAGCTGCGGGCTTGAAGCGACAATCGTAAACCATGCAGATGAGGGCGGGAACATGATCAATTAAGCAAGCCTGTAACCTCCCATTTCGAAACAGCCAATAAGAAATGAGTCTGTCCGATTACAGCAGTTAACCATGGAGGTTACCTGTCATTCAATTAGTTTTGGGGGTCCGATATGCGATCAGACTCGCAAACCCGCAAAATAAAGAATTATGAAAATGTCCATATGGGTGGCCTAATATGTATTAACTCATTGATACCCGAGACCGATTTAGCCCAGAAATGAGACATAAAATAAATATTATTTCCTGCCGATTTGCGGGCTTGAGACTGTTGTACAATTAATTCTAATCATCTCTTTTCCCTTTATTTACGGTGCAGGATTTATCTTTTATTTGCATTTACAGCGCTATGAATTGGTGTTTAACCCCTTTGCGGTTCCTTTCTAGCACTCGTAGGATTTCCTCCTTTATTTTCGGTTTATGGCTTCGGGAAATTGAGCAATTGAATAGCGATTTGCGTTTTTAGCCCAGCGAAAGTTTGCCTGCGACCTCACTTACTGGCTCCTGGATCTCAAATTCAGCCAATTGAATGTGGCCCTTAGAGCCTCATTCAATTTGTGGATCACAACTCTATCGCAGACAGCCAAATGCTTGCAATTGAGTTGCAGGCTCCCGTTGCTCTACTTTTGTGATGCTATTCAATTGGCCGGGCCCGCAAGTTAGGGGCTGATAACGAAAATCGGAAACCATTGCCGTTGGATGTAGCATTTGCGAGCTTGAACATGTTACGGGAGCAAGCCTGTAACTCCCGATGCAGAAACAGCCAATGGAAACAGAGATCATCATCATGACAAACCTCCAAGCCTGTAACTCGTAAGTGAAGGCCGAAGAAAAATGGAGGCTGGATTTTAAAAACCTACAGGCTTGGAGGTTGAAGCCCGTAGGACTTCACATTAATTACTGTGATCGATATAACACGAAAATTTTACATGAAATAAAGTATTGGAGAATGTTGTGTGTAACGGTACCCCCCAAACATAGAAGGGGGCGCCCAGGCCTTTTTAGCCGATCCGCCCGTCCAGTGCTATAGGGACAGCTACTGCAGGACACCGATTCCCCCAAGCACGAGACACACGCTCTGTGTTTGAGGGTCAAGCAGAGAACTCTCTTCTTTATTAAAACCCAAGACATATATAAAAACCCATTTCCACATACACCGTAGGGGCAGTGACTACCTTTGGTCAACCCCTAATTACCTATGGCCAATCAGACAGGGTAGGAACCATGAGACTCCTCCCATGGGCCACCCCCCAGGCATGGCTACCATGCTCATTCTCACCCAGACTGTCCTCATGGAAACTTCCTGTTTGCTCCTTGTCTATGCCCCTGGGAAACCCCATACACTGGCCCTTTGTTCAAGTCCTGGCGACACCCTGTGTTTACCTAATGGGGGATGGTCAGAATCTGTAACACATTTCTACACATTTTTCATAACCTTAAAAGTATGCATCACATTCACATAAAACATACATTTTCAGAATCAGCATACTCC
Source organism: Discoglossus pictus (assembly GCA_027410445.1). Taxonomy (NCBI): domain Eukaryota; kingdom Metazoa; phylum Chordata; class Amphibia; order Anura; family Alytidae; genus Discoglossus; species Discoglossus pictus. Next base: position 402,971,146 of record CM050167.1, read on the forward strand.
AAATACAAACATGTGTCAAAATGATACAAATTGGTCCAGTGGTTCAAAAGTTAGATCACAGTCCTTTCTGACAAAATGGAGCATGGCTTCTATGTAGGTGGAAAGTCAACATGGGCCGTAGTCAAAAGGCAGAATGTGTGCCTCCAAGCTTCTCCAATTCGCAGTGACGAGACTGATCTCGTCACATCTCTCCCCCTTTCCAAACAGACTAACCGGATATCTGACCTCCTGCCGGTCAGATTCCGGGCTAGTCCAGAAGGCCACCCACAAAACACAATCAGCAGTACAGCCCACCCACAATAACTGGTTACTACACCTGGGTAGAGGAGAAACTTGTCCATGTCCAGGTGCCTCACCACGGCTGTGCTGGGCACTGGTAAGCTGCCTTGGTGGGTTGCTGAGTGGGTAGAGACCAGCGGTACTCTGCCCTGGTGCCAGCGCTACCACGGAAGTAGCCTGTTTGGGACCTGGTTGTAGGGGGGGGGGGAGACCGACGGTCTCCTCTTTGGCTAAACAGCCCTGTTGCTGGGGGATGGAGTCTGAGCTCTCAATTCCCTGCAGCTCACCCTGACGCTGGGGAATGGAGACGGGGCTCCCAATTCCCTGCATATCAATCTGTCGATGGGGAATGGAGTTTGAGCTCTCAAATCCCTGCAGCTCACCCTGACGCTGGGGAGGGAGGACGCTGCTCTCCTCTCCTTGCATGGTACACTTCCGCTGGGGAGGGGAGACAATGCTCTCCACTCCCTGCACTTCACACTGGCGCTGGGGATCTGGGCTAGCCACCCAGCATCCCTGTAGGGCCGGTGGAGAGACCTCGGTCCCATCTCCACCTGCCGCCTGGGATTCCTCCCAATAAATCTCTACAACATCTTCCCAGCTGAAGGGGTCTGGATCTGGGTCTCTCACTTTGTTGTCCTGCTGAGCCTTCCCAATGGAGTGGAAGAGATCTCGGTAGTCCTTCTCCAGTTCCCACTCCAGGGTTGCTAGGTGAACAAGGTCTTGCTCTACCTCATGGGGGTCATCCCAGTCATGCCTAGCCTCCCTCTCATAGAAAATATCCTCAAGTCTGGTCTGCGCAGGGCTCCCGAAGTCAGGCTCTGCAAATGACTGCCATAACAAGCCAGGACCATCAAACTCCTCTCCCTCTGGCTTTTCATGCTCGGCTGTCCAGGGTGTATACTGTGCCATATACCACCAGAGTGCCTGGTAGGCATCCTCCAGCCATAGCTCCTGCCATGCACGGAGCTTGAGTTCCTCCACCCATTCCTCAAGGGGCTGCTCTCCCAGGAAGGGCATGCGCAGGGCCACTTGCTTCTGCAAACGTTGCTCTTCACTGGGGAGACTCTCACCCCGCTGGTATTGTACATTATCCAGGGCCTGGTACCAGATGCCTTTCCTTAATGCATCCCGGCCATCCAGGTCCTCATCCTCATATAGCACTGCTGGTTCCATTCTGCTGCTTTTAGGGTCGCTGTGCTGGGACATGCGTTGCCCCCAACTTGTAAATCCACAGAATGGTGTCTCCTGTAGCTGTCCTTCTGGCTGTGGGAACAATTCCGCCGCTTGCCACCAGTGTAACGGTACCCCCCAAACATAGAAGGGGGCGCCCAGGCCTTTTTAGCCGATCCGCCCGTCCAGTGCTATAGGGACAGCTACTGCAGGACACCCATTCCCCCAAGCACGAGACACACGCTCTGTGTTTGAGGGTCAAGCAGAGAACTCTCTTCTTTATTAAAACCCAAGACATATATAAAAACCCATTTCCACATACACCGTAGGGGCAGTGACTACCTTTGGTCAACCCCTAATTACCTATGGCCAATCAGACAGGGTAGGAACCATGAGACTCCTCCCATGGGCCACCCCCCAGGCATGGCTACCATGCTCATTCTCACCCAGACTGTCCTCATGGAAACTTCCTGTTTGCTCCTTGTCTATGCCCCTGGGAAACCCCATACACTGGCCCTTTGTTTAAGTCCTGGCGACACCCTGTGTTTACCTAATGGGGGATGGTCAGAATCTGTAACACATTTCTACACATTTTTCATAACTTTAAAAGTATGCATCACATTCACATAAAACATACATTTTCAGAATCAGCATACTCCAAATACAAACATGTGTCAAAATGATACAAATTGGTCCAGTGGTTCAAAAGTTAGATCACAGTCCTTTCTGACAAAATGGAGCATGGCTTCTATGTAGGTGGAAAGTCAACATGGGCCGTAGTCAAAAGGCAGAATGTGGGCCTCCAAGCTTCTCCAATTCGCAGTGACGAGACTGATCTCGTCACATTGTGCTATTAATAAAAGACCTAACATCACTTTCACTCGTAATAAAAGTACAGCATTGCCTTATTATTTGCTTTTATGTGCGAGTCCTCCTTGGTACCAGTACCTTGTGGTTAGATATTTGCCATTTGCGGGCTTGACAGAGTGGTTAGCGAGGGGGAATCGGAGCAATTGAATAGCGATTTGCGATTTTAGCGTTCGGGACTCTTGCGGGATCAAAGGCTTGGAGAGCATTAACTTGCGATCTTAAAAATCGCAATGGATCGCAATGAATCGCAGCTGGGAGCCCGTAACTCAATCAGAGCCCACAAACATAACCCAATGGAATAGCAGAATAATTTGCGTCCGCCACTTGTGAGCCCGGACCTCCCGAACGGCTCAGTTGAATTAGGGTCTTATTTTGTAAATATTTTATAATTCTACTAATTAATGCACTAATTATTTTGTAATACGTTTCTAGAATTTAGAGGGAATAAACACCCAATTAAGGTCTACAATTACTTATCTTACACAGACTTTCATGTCAAGATGATGATTTTACACATAATTTTGTACCAATTAGTTCATTATTAACATGTTCTGCTCAATCACATGGAGGACGTTGACCTTGTGATCATGAAGACAAACAACCGTCTCAAGGAATGTTCCGGGTTTCTTCTACTTCTGACCAATGTTAGCCATTTGACAATGAAAACAAATGAAATTCAATTTTTGGATTATTAAAAAAAATGTCAAGATACTTTTTATTGATTTTATGTTATTTAATAATAAATGGCGTCTTTTGGTAATTTTTTTATCAGCCATTGCGAGTCTTCCCTTTAGTAAACTTGTTATCTTTGTCTTATGTTTAGTTCAGTTTTTCAGTTCCCGAGAGTTGAACCCGACCATGTTGTACTGCCAGGGGCTAATTATGACATCACATATATGAGCAAGCGGGTCGTTGCTAAAGCTGCGGGCTCGCGAATCGAGGGCCGTAGTTGCTGACATGGAGCGCCCAAGGCGCTTCTTGTCAGCAACTGCAGACCTCGCAAAATTTACGGACTTACGAGAAACAAATTCAAGATGCGCAACTTAGAAAAAAAACATTACGACCTTAGAAAAATACGACCTTACCGCCACGAAACCCGCGCACATGAAAACATTAAAAACACAATAAATAAACACAACAAATACATAAAAGCTTACCCACAACAATGGGGGGCACCCAGGACCTCGAAAACTGCAGTTACACCTCAATTTAAGTCGAAATACAAGAGTTTAGACACTCGAAAATCCCCTAAGCGAGAGAAAAAATGGCCGCCGAAAAAAACGAAAACGAGGCTACAGGACCCTAAAGACGCAAAACAACACCAAACACCTACGGATTTTCCGAAAAGATGGACGCAATCCAAGAACAAGCACGCCAAATCAGCCACAGACGCGTACCACACATTAGCCGCCATTTTACAACACTAACTTACACAATGCGGAAGTACACAGCTACGCTAACGGATTTGGCTCGCGCACGCAGCCTATTTACACTACGCACATTACTGACACGTACACCTCAGCTCCACAACACTGCAAACCTACATTGTATGCTGCAGCAACATGAAAACAGATTGTCAGCTCTTCTGCACAATGCTTCCTGCATATATTACCAAAATAGGTAAAGTATATTCATGTATTATTTTATTAATTATTTCATTAGCAAAAAAAAACAATGCCCATAGCACACAAACAACCAACAAGCTCGCAATGAGCGCCGAAGCATCTTGGAACACCAACAAAATTAATCTTTCAACCAAACACCATTACCTGCCTTACAATCTTATTGCCGTCTCCTGTCCTTCTGTCTGACCATCTTTAGCTGCTCCTCATATGTAACGGGAATGTCCTGTGACCCTCCCCAGAAGAGGCTCAGTTATGAAGATGTCATAGATCTCCAGGCCATTCTGGGAGTTGTGACATTTGTAATTGACAAAACAAGACTACAATTCCCATAATCCTTTAGTGTGGGAGACTGTAGGCAACAGCCATAGAGAAGCTTTGATTTTCTTATAGCTAGAAAATACATTTTGTAAGTGCTAGTAAGTGTCCAGCCCTAGAGGCTGTCCCCCCATACACAGCCACCTATTCTGCCTAATTGGAAGTCTGCCCGGGAGAATGATCGGGAGACTTGATTGTAACAAGTGGAGACGTGAAAACAGGAAAGATACTGGTAGTGAGAGATGTCAGATCCGATTCAGGTGGCGTGAAGGTTAGTTGTGAAACGACCTACCTTGGTCTGGGTAATAAGTTGATGACAATTAAAGTTGTTTTGGGGATAACATTTATCTAAGCAAATTAATGAGCTAAAGTAAAAAAAAACATATTTTTACCACTTAACACTGAATATTAGTAGTGAAGGAAGCTGATAGACTGGCACGTTTTACTGGTTTGAACCCCACCATGCGCCAGTCTGTTTGATTATTTAGAGTTGTCCTTTTTCAAATTGAGTCTTTTGCTGTTTTTTTTTTATTATACCCAAACAATCCCTTTAAAGTGGACGGTTCCAAGCTCCTTACTTGAGAGTTGGCCGAGGATATCCAAAAAGGAATAAGTGGAAGTCTCACGTTAAGGGAGGGGATTTATTTTTGGGATTCCCATTGTTCACGGCCACTAGTCTGGGGCCTCATTGTAGCAACTGAATAGCGATTTTGCGATTTTAGCGATTGTAACTCTTACGATGTTGACAACCGCAGGGATTTTCAGACTGTAACCGGGAGATCGTTTGCGGCTCGCCAAAAGACGCCAGGTGAATAGTCTCCATTACAGGCTCCCGTAAACAACAATAGCTTAATTGAATCGAGGCCTTGGTCTTCTCTAAGGAGGAGCCATCACCATTTTCACTAGATCTTCTTCCAGTCATAGCAAAGATGTCTTAGGGCATGGAAACTGCAAAATAATAAAGATGCACAAGTAACAAAATGGTCACACAAACCAAACTCAGATTGTTCTAGGTGACCGTGACGGGATCCGGGTGGGACTGTACCTTGGCCAATAAGAGCCTCCGGGAAACCACTGGCACGCCATCATTTTGTGTTTATGATGCAAATAAAATCAGACTGAGCATGTGCTAGGAAAGAGGCACAAAGATAGAGGTAGATACAATTGGAAAGAGAAATATAGAGATATGGGAGCCTGACACAACAAAAGGAGTGATAGAAATATATGATAAGGAAGTGACACAAGGAACAGTGAGAAGGAAGAGGAAGAGGAAGAGGAGATATGGAGCTATAGGAAGAGGAGATATGGAGTTATAGGAAGAGGAAGAGGATATGGAGTTATAAGAAGAGGAGATATGGAGTTATAGGAAGAGGAAGAGGATATGGAGTTATAAGAAGAGGAGATATGGAGTTACAGGAAGAGGATATGGAGTTATAGGAAGAGGATATGGAGCTATAGGAAGAGGAGATATGGAGTTATAGGAAGAGGAGATATGGAGCTATAGGAAGAGGAGATATGGAGTTATAGGAAGAGGAAGAGGATATGGAGTTATAAGAAGAGGAGATATGGAGTTACAGGAAGAGGATATGGAGTTATAGGAAGAGGATATGGAGCTATAGGAAGAGGATATATGGAGTTATAGGAAGAGGAGATATGGAGTTATAGGAAGAGGAGATATGGAGTTACAGGAAGAGGAGATATGGAGTTATAGGAAGAGGAGATATGGAGTTATAGGAAGAGGATATATGGAGTTATAGGAAGAGGAGATATGGAGTTATAGGAAGAGGAGATATGGAGTTACAGGAAGAGGAGATATGGAGTTATAGGAAGAGGATATGGAGTTATAGGAAGAGGATATAGAGTTATAGGAAGAGGAGATATGGAGTTACAGGAAGAGGAGATATGGAGTTATAGGAAGAGGAGATATGGAGTTATAGGAAGAGGAGATATGGAGTTATAGGAAGAGGAGATATGGAGTTATAAGAAGAGGAGATATGGCTCAATAGAACAATTTATATTTCTCACTGTTAATGTTATGAAAAATGATATAATAATATCCGCGATGTCAGTGCTTATGGATATCTACAACATACGGTAACTGTAACTATTTATATTTTGTTTTAATTGCAATAAAAAAAGTATTAAAATGTGTTATCTATACATATATTACTTTTTAATGCTCCTAATTCCTTTAATAAACTATCACGCTCTACCCAGTCGCAAAGGGTTAATAGGTTACCTACTCAAGCAGATAGAGACTCAGCAAATTCTGCCCCATGACCTTGTTAAAGGGTCACTTATTACACCATCAGTGCCTTATATTAGATCCATTCCCCTTCCCTCAGTCACAGCACGACTTCGCTCTCCGAGACCCTCACCCAACACCCTGAGCCCCTCTCACCCTACTACCTGAGGCCCTCTCACCCTGAGCCCCTCTCACCCTGAGCCCCTCTCACCCTACTACCTGAGCCCCTCTCACCCTACTACCTGAGCCCCTCTCAACCTGATCACCTCACACTGAGCCCCTCGCCCTGCGCGTCCGATAGGCCATCTTACCATGAAGATCATACAAGTGGTGAGTACAAGGAACTTACACTCGACTCTTCGGAATTCTTACTTCAGCCTAATACTCCCAAGATACCGACCTCAACCAATCAATTCAATAAGGAGAATGTGAGCAGTAAAATTATCCAGCATGGGCTCCGCGCGCGTTTCTCTCTCTACCTACAAAGAAGCAAATAACGCTTTATCCTGCCCGGCCGGCTGTCTCCTCTCCATCCATGCACTCTATATGTGACTACCTGCATTCTGTGTCCTGTCTGCTCTCTATGTCTGCACTGTCTGCCCCTCTCATGGCTGCCCCTCTCATACCTACCCCTCTCATGCCTGCCCCTCTCATGCCTGCCCCTCTCATGGCTGCCCCTCTCATGGCTGCCCCTCTCATACCTACCCCTCTCATGCCTGCCCCTCTCATGGCTGCCCCTCTCATGCCTGCCCCTCTCATGCCTGCCCCTCTCATGGCTGCCCCTCTCATACCTACCCCTCTCATGCCTGCCCCTCTCATACCTGCCCCTCTCATGGCTGCCCCTCTCATGGCTGCCCCTCTCATGCCTGCCCCTCTCTTGGCTGCCCCTCTCATGCCTGCCCCTCTCATGCCTGCCCCTCTCATACCTGCCCCTCTCATGCCTGCCCCTCTCTTGGCTGCCCCTCTCATGCCTGCCCCTCTCATGGCTGCCCCTCTCATGGCTGCCCCTCTCATGCCTGCCCCTCTCTTGGCTGCCCCTCTCATGCCTGCCCCTCTCATGCCTGCCCCTCTCATACCTGCCCCTCTCATGCCTGCCCCTCTCTTGGCTGCCCCTCTCATGCCTGCCCCTCTCATGGCTGCTCCTCTCATGCCTGCCCCTCTCATGGCTGCCCCTCTCATGGCTGCCCCTCTCATGCCTGCCCCTCTCATGGCTGCCCCTCTCATACCTGCCCCTCTCATGCCTGCCCCTCTCTTGGCTGCCCCTCTCATGGCTGCCCCTCTCATGCCTGCCCCTCTCATGCCTGCCCCTCTCTTGGCTGCCCCTCTCATGCCTGCCCCTCTCATGCCTGCCCCTCTCTTGGCTGCCCCTCTCATGCCTGCCCCTCTCATGGCTGCCCCTCTCATGCCTGCCCCTCTCATGGCTGCCCCTCTCATGGCTGCCCCTCTCATGCCTGCCCCTCTCATGGCTGCCCCTCTCATACCTGCCCCTCTCATGCCTGCCCCTCTCTTGGCTGCCCCTCTCATGGCTGCCCCTCTCATGCCTGCCCCTCTCTTGGCTGCCCCTCTCATGCCTGCCCCTCTCATGCCTGCCCCTCTCATACCTGCCCCTCTCATGCCTGCCCCTCTCTTGGCTGCCCCTCTCATGCCTGCCCCTCTCATGGCTGCCCCTCTCATGCCTGCCCCTCTCATGGCTGCCCCTCTCATGGCTGCCCCTCTCATGCCTGCCCCTCTCATGGCTGCCCCTCTCATACCTACCCCTCTCATGCCTGCCCCTCTCATACCTGCCCCTCTCATGCCTGCCCCTCTCTTGGCTGCCCATCTCATGCCTGCCCCACTCATGCCTGCCCCTCTCATGCCTGCCCCTCTCATACCTGCCCCTCTCATGCCTGTCCCTCTCTTGGCTGCCCCTCTCATGCCTGCCCCTCTTATGCGTGCCCCTCTCATGGCTGCCCCTCTCATGCCTGCCCCTCTCATGGCTGCCCCTCTCATGGCTGCCCCTCTGATGCCTGCCCCTCTCATACCTACCCCTCTCATACCTACCCCTCTCATGCCTGCCCCTCTCATGCCTGCCCCTCTCATACCTTCCCCTCTCATGCCTGCCCCTCTCTTGGCTGCCCCTCTCATGCCTGCCCCTCTCATGGCTGCCCCTCTCATGCCTGCCCCTCTGATGCCTGCCCCTCTCATACCTACCCCTCTCATACCTACCCCTCTCATGCCTGCCCCTCTCATGCCTGCCCCTCTCATGCCTGCCCCTCTCATGCCTGGCCCTCTCATGGCTGCCCCTCTCATGGCTGCCCCTCTCATGGCTGCCCCTCTCATGCCTGCCCTTCTCATACCTGCCCCTCTCATGCCTGCCCCTCTCTTGGCTGCCCCTCTCATGCCTGCCCCTCTCATGCCTGCCCCTCTCATGGCTGCCCCTCTCATGCCTGCCCCTCTCATGGCTGCCCCTCTCATGGCTGCCCCTCTCATGCCTGCCCCTCGGATGCCTGCCCCTCGGATGCCTGCCCCTCTCATACCTACCCCTCTCATGCCTGCCCCTCTCATACCTGCCCCTCTCATGCCTGCCCCTCTCTTGGCTGCCCCTCTCATGCCTGCCCCTCTCATGGCTGCCCCTCTCATATCTACCCCTCTCATGCCTGCCCCTCTCATGCCTGCCCCTCTCATGCCTGGCCCTCTCATGGCTGCCCCTCTCATGGCTGCCCCTCTCATGGCTGCCCCTCTCATGCCTGCCCCTCTCTTGGCTGCCCCTCTCATGCCTGCCCCTCTCATGCCTGCCCCTCTCATACCTGCCCCTCTCATGCCTGCCCCTCTCTTGGCTGCCCCTCTCATGCCTGCCCCTCTCATGGCTGCCCCTCTCATGCCTGCCCCTCTCATGGCTGCCCCTCTCATGCCTGCCCCTCTCATGGCTGCCCCTCTCATACCTACCCCTCTCATGCCTGCCCCTCTCATACCTGCCCCTCTCATGCCTGCCCCTCTCTTGGCTGCCCATCTCATGCCTGCCCCTCTCATGCCTGCCCCTCTCATACCTGCCCCTCTCATGCCTGTCCCTCTCTTGGCTGCCCCTCTCATGCCTGCCCCTCTCATGCCTGCCCCTCTCATGGCTGCCCCTCTCATGCCTGCCCCTCTCATGGCTGCCCCTCTCATGGCTGCCCCTCTGATGCCTGCCCCTCTCATACCTACCCCTCTCATACCTACCCCTCTCATGCCTGCCCCTCTCATGCCTGCCCCTCTCATACCTTCCCCTCTCATGCCTGCCCCTCTCTTGGCTGCCCCTCTCATGCCTGCCCCTCTCATGCCTGCCCCTCTGATGCCTGCCCCTCTCATACCTACCCCTCTCATACCTACCCCTCTCATGCCTGCCCCTCTCATGCCTGGCCCTCTCATGGCTGCCCCTCTCATGGCTGCCCCTCTCATGGCTGCCCCTCTCATGCCTGCCCCTCTCATACCTGCCCCTCTCATGCCTGCCCCTCTCTTGGCTGCCCCTCTCATGCCTGCCCCTCTCATGCCTGCCCCTCTCATGGCTGCCCCTCTCATGCCTGCCCCTCTCATGGCTGCCCCTCTCATGGCTGCCCCTCTCATTCCTGCCCCTCGGATGCCTGCCCCTCGGATGCCTGCCCCTCTCATACCTACCCCTCTCATGCCTGCCCCTCTCATGCCTGCCCCTCTCATGCCTGCCCCTCTCTTGGCTGCCCCTCTCATGCCTGCCCCTCTCATGGCTGCCCCTCTCATATCTACCCCTCTCATGCCTGCCCCTCTCATGCCTGCCCCTCTCATGCCTGGCCCTCTCATGGCTGCCCCTCTCATGGCTGCCCCTCTCATGGCTGCCCCTCTCATGGCTGCCCCTCTCATGCCTGCCCCTCGGATGCCTGCCCCTCAGATGCCTGCCCCTCTCATACCTACCCCTCTCATGCCTGCCCCTCTCATACCTGCCCCTCTCATGCCTGCCCCTCTCTTGGCTGCCCCTCTCATGCCTGCCCCTCTCATGGCTGCCCCTCTCATATCTACCCCTCTCATGCCTGCCCTTCTCATACCTGCCCCTCTCATGCCTGCCCCTCTCTTGGCTGCCCATCTCATGCCTGCCCCTCTCATGCCTGCCCCTCTCATGGCTGCCCCTCTCATGCCTGCCCCTCTCATATCTGCCCCTCTCATGCCTGCCCCTCTCTTGCCTGCCCCTCTCTTGCCTGCCCCTCTCATGGCTGCCCCTCTCATGCCTGCCCCTCTCATATCTGCCCCTCTCATGCCTGCCCCTCTCTTGCCTGCCCCTCTCATACCTGCCTGTTCTTTCCTCCTTTTTACTGTACTCTACTCTCTATTCCTGCCTATGCTTTTATCGCTGTTCCTGTGTGAGCTCTTATCAATGTGTGTTACTGTTTTTTTAAGGACCCCTCTATCGCCTATCGGCCGGAGTTGGAATCTTATCAGTATAGGAACTACAAGGTGAGTCTGAGAGAAAGAAGGTGAAGGGAGGCAAAGGGTGACAGGAGCGAGGCAGAGATAGGAACAGTATTATGGATGTCACTCAGGACTAAGAAGAAGCTGACCAGGGCGATGTAGGACCAGGATTAAGAAGGTCACTCACGGATAAGAAGAAACAGGGTTAGGGAGGTCACTCAGGGCTAAGTTGGACCAGGATTAACAGATCGATCAGGGCTTGGTGGGACAAGGATTAGGGACATCATTCTGGGCCAGGTAGAACCATGATTAGTGACATCACTCAGGCCTAGGTAAGACCAGGATTAAGGAGGTCGCTCGGGGCCAGGTGGAACCATGATTAGGGGGAGTCACTCAGAGCTAGCTATGACCAGGATTTGGGATATCAAAAGGGTTAGGTAGGATGAAGATTAAAGTGGTCACTCAGGACTAGTTAGAACCAGGATTAGGGAAGTCACTCTGGGTTAGGTAGGACCAGAATTAGAGAAGTCATTCAGGGCTTAGTAGGACCTGGATTAGCAAGGTCACTAGGGGACTATGTTCAGCTAGGCTTAGGGATATTATTCAGGAGTAGGTAGGAGCAGGGTTAGGGACATCACTCAGGACAAGGTATTACAAAGATTAGAGAGGTAGGTCCGTGTTAGATGGGACAGGTGTATCTAGGAGGTGAGGTCACGGATTAGGGGAGTAATTCAGTGTTCAGCAGGATAGTGTAATAACTACTGGTTACGTTGTGCCAAAATCAGAGAGGGTTCACTCATTGGCAGGATCAAGATTAGGAAGGCCACTCATGGCTAAGTGTGATCAAGATTAGGAAGGTCACTTATGGCTAAGTGTGATCAAGATTAGGAAGGCCACTCGTGGCTAAGTGTGATCAAGATTAGAAGGTCACTCATGGCTAAGTGTAAACAAGATTGGAAGGTCACTTATGGCTAAGTGTGATCAAGATTAGAAGGTCACTTATGGCTAAGTGTGATCAAGATTAGAAGGTCACTTATGGCTAAGTGTGATCAAGATTAGAAGGTCACTCATGGCTAAGTGTAAACAAGATTGGAAGGTCACTTATGGCTAAGTGTGATCAAGATTAGAAGGTCACTTATGGCTAAGTGTGATCAAGATTAGAAGGTCACTTATGGCTAAGTGTGATCAAGATTAGGAAGGTCACTCATGGCTAAGTGTGATCAAGATTAGAAGGTCACTCATGGCTAAGTACGGTCAAGATTAGAAGGTCACTCATGGCTAAGTGTAATCAAGATTAGAAGGTCACTCATGGCTAAGTGTGATCAAGATTGGAAGGTCACTCATGGCTAAGTGTGATCAAGATTAGAGGGTCACTCATGGCTAAGTGTGATGAAGATTAGAAGGTCACTCATGGCTAAGTGTGATCAAGATTAGAGGGTCACTCATGGCTAAGTGTGATGAAGATTAGAAGGTCACTCATGGCTAAGTGTAATCAAGATTAGAAGGTCACTCACTACTAGGTGGGACAGTATCAGGGAGGTCAATCAGGGTTAGATAACACCGACATGTTCTGATTTTCTCAGGATGGACCCCTGGTGGACAGAGTAAGGATGACCTACACCCTGATGCACACTCACCAGACCGTGCAGCTGGTCAGAGACAAGGTGAGGATCCCCTCCCCAAAATAACTATATACACACATTAATTAGGAATGATTCCCCCAAATACCATAATTTCAGAAACAAGTCACCCTGGATGCGAAGGGTCCTGTGGTTCTCACCAGACGACTTGATATCCCTAGTCTACTGTCACCTAGTGGTGCGATCACAAAAGGATTTCTTCATAGATAAAGTAATATAGACATATACACCTCTGTTATTATTATTATCTTTATTTGTAATGCGCCAACATATTTCATAGCGCTGAACCTCTATTCTACGCCACCCATAAGCAATAAAAACCAGTACCGAGCTCTCATATCAAACACATAAATCTAACCCATGAGAAATGCCACCCGAGGGCTAGAAATGTCCCTAAAGTCTTAGGCCGCCAGCGGCTCTCCCATCATTATTTTCTAAATCACTATCACATTGCTCCTGTAATGGTATCCGTAATGATGAAATTTACTATGAAGTCTCCAAAGTCTATCAGAGTACCCAAAAATTAAAAATGCCTCCAGGGTTTGGCCATCAGGGCCCCTTCCCCCTGCCCTTGTGCTGTGAGGAGGGGGTTCCTTAACCCTATGGGGGTCTCTATGGACCCCTGTTGAGGCTCCATCTATAACCATCGAGTCCCTATGGACCCCCATGGTACCTACAATTGACCCATTACCATGAAGGTCTTTATGGACCCCTGTGGAGGCTCCATCTATAACCATGAAGTCCCTATGAATCCCCATGGTACCTAAAATTGGTAATCTTAAGTATAACCATTTGATCCTTAAGGTACCCTATGGCACCTAGAATTAGGACCCTATAGTACCATGTTCATTTTAGATACCATGGGGGTCCATGGGTTAGAGGTCTTATAGGGCAAGAGATGGTCGGACGGGTGTTGAGGTGGAATCCCAGGAAACACCCGGGCTCATAATATTAATAGAAATAATAACAGAATCATCTTATAAACCAATCTTTCCCAGACGCGTAAGTTATAGTGTGGGACAGTTTCTCCGATAAAGTATATGTTTTATTTTAATGTATTTTGATTTCTTGTATTACTTATTTTCATTTTGTCACTATCACAGCGATATATACAAATATATAATAATTATTACATTATATTTTCACGATTAAGTCAAGTTCTTCAATACAAATGTTTCTATTTCTTAGCATCAACTATAAGATTATAACCTTCCTCCCTAAACCTTTAGATTGTGAGTTTCAGTCTTGCGTGGTGTCTCGGGGAAGCGCTATGGACACTGGATTCTAAGCTCAAAGACAGGGCCCTCCATCTTTTGCAGCTTGTTACTATTGTAATTGTCTTTGGAACTTAACCCTGTATGGCGCTACGGATTATGTTGGCGAAATACAAATAAATAATAATAATAAAATATAACAATGTAACATGTGCCTTATAACCCTCCTCACCTCTATCAGTGGAACTCCTCCAAGACTCTCCCAGAATACTCATCTGTAGGCCTCTCATTGTAGCTTGCCAAGTGGGGCTCATGCACTCACAGGAAGATGACCGTGATGGAGGCTCTGAGTTTGCTGGACGATCTAGTGGATGAGTCTGATCCTGACGTTGATTTTCCAAACTCCTTCCACGCGTATCAGACAGCTGAGGGGATCCGCAGAGCCCACCCAGATAATGGTGAGAGCGTCCTGCTGTCATTTAACAGCCAACAACACCCCTAGTACCCCTACTCTACCAGGACATCACCAAAAAGACAACGTGACATTCATCACCCCTAGTCTACCAGAGCTACATGACTGCCAAGACCACAGGTACGCAAACTACTAGCCAACCTACTAGTCTATCAGAACTAAATGACTGACAAGACCACCAGAGCTACATGACCACTAAGACCACCAGCACCCCTAGTCTACCAGAACTACATGACTGCCAAGACCACAAGTACGCAAACCACTAGCCAACCTGACCATGAGTACTACTAGTCTATCAGAACTAAATGACTGACAAGACCACCAGAGCTACATGACTGCCAAGACCACAAGTACGCAAACCACTAGCCAACCTACTAGTCTATCAGAACTAAATGACTGACAAGACCACCAGAGCTACATGACCACTAAGACCACCAGCACCCCTAGTCTACAAGAACTACATGACTGCCAAGACCACCACAACTACATGACCACTAAGACCACCAGCACCCCTAGTCTACCAGAACTACATGACTGCCAAGACCACAAGTACGCAAACCACTAGCCAACCTGACCATGAGTACTACTAGTCTATCAGAACTAAATGACTGACAAGACCACCAGAGCTACATGACCACTAAGACCACCAGCACCCCTAGTCTACCAGAACTACATGACTTCCAAGACCAGAAGTACGCAAACCACTAGCCAACCTGACCATGAGTACTACTAGTCTATCAGAGCTAAATGACTGATAAGACCATCAGAACTACATGACCACTAAGACCACCGGCACCCCTAGTCTACCAAGATTACAAGACCAACAAAACCATCTGACCACTAGCACCGCTAGTCTACCAGAACTACATGACTGCCAAGGCCACAAGTACGCAAACCACTAGCCAACCTGACCATGAGTACTACTAGTCTATCAGAACTAAATGACTGATAAGACCACCACAACTACATGACCACTAAGACCACCAGCACCCCTAGTCTACCAAGATTACAAGACCAACAAAACCATCTGACCACTAGCACCACTAGTCTACAAAAATGACATGACTACAAAGACCATAACTGCACAAATACACTACCGGACCACAAGTTCTGCTGGTCTATCTGAACTCTATGGCTTGCAGACCTCCAGCACCACTAGTCTACCTGAATTATATATATAAACTAGCGACTTGCCCGTCAAAAAATGACAGCAATAAGATTGTAAGGCAGGTAATGTTGTTTGTGTGCGAAATTAATTTTGTTGGTGTTTTAAGATCCTTCGGCGCTCATTGCGAGGCTCTTGGTTGTTTGTGTGCTATGAGCAGCGTTGGTGTTTTTTCGGTATGGCAATGAATAATTTATAAAATAAGAAATTAATATAATTTACTTATTGTGAAGTAATATATGCAGCATTGTGTTGAAGAGCTGACAATCTGTTTTCATGTTGCTGCAGCATCAGTGCTGTGGAGCTGCTGTGTAAGCGTCATGAATGTGCGCAGTGTAATAGTGTGCGTGCGCAAGGCAAATCCGTTAGCGTAGCTGTGTACTTTAGGCTTGTATAAGTTATTGTTCTAAAATGGCGCCTAATCTGTGGTATGCGGCAGTGGCTGATTTGACTTTTTTTCTGATTTGATTTCTAAGCATGACTTGTTCGGAAAATCCATAGCTGTTTGGTGTTTTGCGTGTTTAGGGATCTTTAGCCTCGTTTTCGTTTTGTTCGGCCACCATTTTTTCTGTCGCTTAGGTGATTTTCGGGTGTCTAAACTCTTTTATTTGGAGTTAAATTGAGGTGTAACTTCAGTTTTCGAGGTCCTGGGTGCCCCCACTGGTTATGGGTAAGCTTTTTATGTATTTGTTGTGCGAGCCCGCAGTGTTAGCAATGACCCGCCTGCTCACAACTATATATGTGATATATAACAAGACCACCTGACCATCATTGCCATTAGTTTACTACTACTACATAAACAGCAAAACTACCTGACCAGCAGCCCTACTAGAATGGCAGCCACCATGCATATATTTGTATATATAATATGTAGCCTGGCTCCTATAAATTGGTTGGCTGAAGTATCTGACTGGCTTCTAAATTTCAGATACATTTGACAACCCCTGGCCGATCATAACAAACACTCTGAATTATATGAGTTTCTAAGCATGAGAGTGCGCACATTAAAGGGCCATTTACCTCACTTTAAGGGCTCTTCATGGTGTGAAAGAGCATAAGATTCTATGTTAAAATTATCTAATGTTGTTTTTTTTTTTAAATTACACTAATAACAGCTCTACTGTTCCATTATTAACAACATCCGCCGACACCGACCAGTGAAGACTCTGTGAGCACAATGATTTATAGTTTTTCACTGAACTTCAGGAATGCAGCAGGACATGTTAACCCCCAACTGTACCCTTGCACAGATTAACATGGGAAGGGTTAACTCTCTTTCTGCTTCTGCTCCCTATATGGAGCTGTTACTGTGGGTCTGTCTGGGGGAATGTCAGAGTCTCGTGTAAACAGACACTTCATTTATGATGTTTTCTGTGAAGAAGGCACCTATTTCAAAAATTCAAAAAGTATTTCAACATGTTGTTAGGAGAACGTTACTGTGGTGTGCTCCAAGTTGTGCTGACTTAACTGGCCCTTTGAAGAGTGGATGTGAATAATGAGTTTATGCAAGTGCTTGCATCATTGTGTGCGCATGCCTGAAAGCGTAGTGTGTTTCTATGTAAAAGTGCATGTGTGTGTGTGTGTGTGATATATAATGCTATTGGTTCATGTCTATCACCCAACTCCATTCCAACCTCAGGACAGATACTCCTTGAGTTGCAAGAACTCTACACACCGTCTCAGAGCATGTCTCACTGTAACCTTTATCTTGTCTCTTTCCAGACTGGTTCCACTTGGTGGGTTTGCTACATGACCTAGGAAAGATTATGGCCCTGGATAACGAGCCACAGGTAGGTATAAGTATGACGTCCATCATTAGTCTAACAAAGCGCTAGGTTGGTACAACGTGCCCAAATGTCTATGCAGAACTGACAGGACGGGGAGGTATTAAGTGGGCAACAATATTCAGGGGACAACACCTTGGTCACTATCTCATGGCTAACAATGGAACGAGGACACGCACAAGCTGTGAGGACATATAGGAACAACACACGCTCTTTGGGTGATGTGATGTGTTGGGTTTTCTTGCTGAAAGTAATGGCTTTCTTCTGGCCACTCTGCCATAAAGCCCAACTCTATGGAGCGTCCGTCTTATTGCCGTCCTATGTACAGATACTCCAGTCTCTGCTGTGGATCTCTGCAGCTCCTCCAGGGTTACCTTAGGTCTCTGTGCTGTGATTAATGCCCTCCTTGCCCGGTCCGTGAGTTTTGGTGGGCGGCCGTCTCTTGGCAGGTTGCTGTTGTGCCATGTTCTTTCCATTTGGTTATGATAGATTTGATGGTGCTCCTGGGGATCATCAAATATTTAGATACTTTTTTATAACCTAACCCTGACTTGTACTTCTCAACAACATTGTCCCTTACATGTTTGGAGAGATCCTTGGTCCTCATGGCAGTGTTTGGTTAGTGGTGCCTCTTGCTTAGGTGTTGCAGCCTCTGGTGTGTATATGTAATGACAGATCATGTGACACTTAGAGTGCACACAGGTGGACATCATGTCACTAATTATGTGACGTCTGAAGGTAATTGGTTGCACCGGAGCTTTTTCTGGGCTTCATAACAAAGGGGGTGAATACATACGCACATTCCAATGTTCTGTTTTCTATTTCTAAAAAATAGTTTTATGTAAATATTTTTCTCATTTCACTTCACCAACTTAGACTATTGTGTTCTGATCCGCCACATAAAATTCAGATTAACAAAACATGGAACTTAAGGCTGTAATGTAACAAAATAGGTAAAAAGTCAAGGGGGTGAATACTTTTGCAAGGCACTGTGCTTCTGAATATGATCTGGTTGTAGTTAATTGCACAGGTTCTTTCCCAGTTCTACTTATTTTGATCTAGTTCAAGTTACTTGCATTGTTTGTACTCTGTTTTTTTATTATTCTAGTTACTAGCACTAGCCATTACTTGTTCTCATGAGTCCGATTAGTTACTATATGTTAGCCCTGGTTGTTTATGGATTGTTCTCGTTATGATCGGATTCTAGCTACATGTTGTTTCTTGGTTCTCCTTATTTTTTCCGGGTTCTAGTTACCTGAATGGACTGTATCCTAGCTCCTATGATTCTCAACTTGTTCCAGTTACTTGTACTAGATATTTCCTAGTTCTCCCAATCCGATACTAATTAAGCACACTGCCTGTTTCCTGGTTCTCCTGATACTGATCCAGTTCTAGTTTCTTGCACCGATTATTTCCTGTTTCTAACACGCTTATTTAGTTGTGCTAGTTGATTCCAGCATCTTATGACACTGATAGGTTTCTATGTATATGTGCTGTTTTTACCGGTTCTGATTCTGATCAGGATCTAGTTACTTGCACTGATCATTTCCTAATTCTAACATGTTGTGCTAGTGGGTTCCAGGTTCTTATGATATTTATTTGCTTTTCTTACTGGATCTAACAATTTGGATTAGGTTCTTGCTACCTGCACTAGTTGTTTTCCTGGTCTTCCTAATTCTGACCTGTTTCAACTTACTTGATCTGGTGTTTCCTGGTTCTCCTGGTTCTAGAGCTTCTGGTAAGGTTCGATATTAGATATTTACACTGGTTGTATTCTGATTCTCATGATTCTGTTCTTGTTCTAGATATCTGTGCTGTTCGTTTCCTAGTTTTCTTGATTTTTATTTGTCACAACCTACAATGATGATGGAGTATAGAGGATCCTAGTCCTCTTATCTCCTGTAGGTTTTAGACCTAAGATTTGGGTGACTCAGACCAATGGACCTTCTTTGCCGATGCAAGAGCATAAGTCCCAGCTTTTGGTAGTGTGCCTGGGAAAACCTGGAAGGGAGTCAGAAACGATCTCCTCTGCCAGCATATGCCCTTGGGTCAATAATACACCTGCACACAAAGTCTTGATGAAAATTATGAACCATGTTTTATTTTAGAACAGCATATTTAACCACATCACACAAGAATGGGGGAAGTGGCTACCGTTAGCCAGCCCCAAATGACGTCTGGCCAATCATGAAGGGGAACTGTGTGTGAACCAATAGTCCCCTCCCAGGTCCGCCCACTAGGCGAGGCCAACTAATTAATTTGGGCTTTGAATGTCCAGGGGAAAGCATGTCTTTTACTCTCCTGTGCCCATGCTATGAAGGCTGAGAAGCCTTCAGGCCATCCCATTGTTTCTGGGTGCCTGCCTGTCTGCTCTCCAGCTGTGAGCTTCCCATTGTTAGTTCTATGCTGGATACTTAGCTAATGGGATTAACAGGCCTTTGGGAACAAAGGAGGCGTGGCTGTATTCAATGGCTTCCCCTCTACAATATAATGACATACTAATATAATACCATACATTCATATTTACAAATACAACACACAATGTTTCACACACATAGAACCAACACATCCCACCAGCTCCCTCACATGACACCCATTACAATGAGCCTAAACATGGAAGGGATGGGGATATGCTAAGGGATAAACTTATAATACTTTATCCCCTAGACCACAAAATAACAATATAACCTTAACAAGTGGGCCCCAAACCTTTTGTTCTTCCACATGGCAACAGCATGTGGAAGATAACCCAGCCCAGAATGGCCACTGCTGCCAGTCACAAAATGGCCCCAGCATAGTTCACACCAAATCCAATATGGCCACTTGCTGATTCATGACATTATTAGATTCTAGTTACTTGCACTGGTTGTTTTTTGGTTCTCCTGGTTCTAGTGCTTCTAATTATTTTTGTTGTTTTTTTCCTGATTCTATTGATCCTGATCTAGCACTAGATATTGGTATTCATTGTTTTCTGGTTCTCTTGATTCTAGTTACTTTCTTGGGTTATTTCTTGATTGTGACTCATTCTAATTAATTGCACCTGTTGTTTACACATTCTTCTGATTCTGACCCAGTTATTATTACGTGCACTGGTTGTTTCCAGGTCCTCCTGATTATGGTCTGGTTGTGGATACTTTTCTGCACCGTTGTCTCTAGATTCTGACCCATATCTAGTTACATGTGCTGGTTTTGTCCTGGGTCTCCTGATTCTGATCCGGTTCTTGCTAGTTGAACTGGTTGTTTCTTTTTTACTGAATTTGAATCAGTTTTAGTTACTTGCTCTGTTTGTTTCCTGGTTCTCATGATTCTGACCCAGTTCTAGTTACTTGTACAGATTGTTTCCTGGTTCTAATTATTCTGATCAGGTTCTTGTTAGTTGTACTGGTTGTTTCCTGATTCTAGTTAATTGCACTGGCTGGTTTCTGGTTCTTCTAACTCTGACGCTCTCTGTGATCTCTCCCACTCCTCTTGTTTTTCTGACCCAGTTTTAGTTACTTGAATGGGTTGTTTCCTGGTCCTCGTGACTCTGACCTGGTTCTCGTGATTCTGACCTGGTTCTCGTGATTCTGACCTGGTCCTTGTGATTCTGACCTGATTCTCGTGATTCTGACCTGGTTCTCGTGATTCTGACCTGGTTCTCGTGATTCTGACCTGATTCTCGTGATTCTGACCAGGTTCTCGTGATTCTGACCTGGTCCTTGTAATTCTGACCTGATTCTCATGATTCTGACCTGGTTCTCGTGATTCTGACCTGGTTCTCGTGATTCTGACCTGGTTCTCGTGATTCTGACCTGGTCCTTGTAATTCTGACCTGATTCTCATGATTCTGACCTGGTTCTCGTGATTCTGACCTGGTCCTTGTAATTCTGACCTGATTCTCATGATTCTGACCTGGTTCTCGTGATTCTGACCTGGTTCTCGTGATTCTGACCTGGTCCTTGTAATTCTGACCTGGTTCTCGTGATTCTGACCTGGTCCTTGTGATTCTGACCTGATTCTCGTGATTCTGACCTGGTTCTCGTGATTCTGACCTGGTCCTTGTAATTCTGACCTGGTTCTGGTGATTCTGACCTGGTCCTTGTGATTCTGACCTGATTCTCGTGATCCTGACCTGGTCCTTGTGATTCTGACCTGATTCTCGTGATTCTGACCTGGTTCTCGTGATTCTGACCTGGTCCTTGTGATTCTGACCTGATTCTCATGATTCTGACCTGGTTCTCGTGATTCTGACCTGGTTCTCGTGATTCTGACCTGATTCTCATGATTCTGACCTGGTTCTCGTGATTCTGACCTGGTTCTCGTGATTCTGACCTGGTCCTTGTGATTCTGACCTGGTTCTCGTGATTCTGACCTGGTTCTCGTGGTTCTGACCTTGTGATTTCTTTATTGCAGTGGGCAGTTGTTGGAGATACGTTTCCTGTGGGCTGCAAGTTCCAAGAATCTATTGTGTTCAGTGAAACCTTCAAGGACAATTCAGACACCCAGCATCCAGTGTATAGGTGAGCACCTACCTATATATACCTACTGTATACATACACACACACAATACATGGTGGATATGCGAGCACACTGTTATGATTTGAGGGGCCACATGCGCCGCAATTTTCTCCCTCTAGGCCGCGCCTTTTTGTGTACAAGATCTCTGCACCCAGCAAAAACACCTCTTAGGAGAGTGATTTGTGCTGGAGAGAGTGTGAGTGAGTGTGGGCAGAGTCTGGACAGTGGGGATGGTTGACTGTACGCTATAGCTCTGTTGTGTGTTGGCGTGAAGAGAACTTATTGAGGGAACGAAGCTCTGTAATAGCCAAACCAACATATCTATTTTTTTCAAGATTCACTTAACACAGGGTCTCTACCAGATGACTGGAGAAAAGCAGAGGCGATACCTGTATTTAAGAAGGGAGCAAGAGCAAATCCGGGGAATTATAGACCAGTGAGCCTCACTTCTGTCTGGGAAAGCTTTTAGAAGGGTTAATAAGGGATAATATACAAGAATATGTCTATTCAAATAGAATTATAAGTGGGAGCCAACATGGATTTATGAGGGATAGGTCATGTCAAACAAATCTAATTAGTTCCTATGAGGAGGTTAGTAGGAACCTGAATCAAGGCAAATCAGTGAATGTAGTCTTTTTAGATTTTGCAAAAGCTTTTGCTACAGTGCCACATGGGAGACTATTGTGCAAACTAAGGGATGCAGGAATTGTAGTAAATATCTGCTCATGGATTGAGAGCTAAAAGACAGGAAGCAAAGGGTTGTGGTAAATGGAACATACTCTGATTGGTCTAATGTGGTAAGTGGGGTTCCTCAGGGTTCAGTATTAGGTCCTCTCTGTTTTAACATACTTATTAACAACTTAGAAGTAGGATTGGAAAGTATTGTCATTTTTACTGATGAAACTAAATTATGCAAGGTAATTAAATCAGAAAATGATGTACTTTCCCTTCAAAGGGATTTGCATAAATTAGAGAAATAGGCAATTAAATGGCAGACGAGATTTAATACGAATAAATGTAAAGTTATGCATCCTGGAAGGAAAAATAGCCATGCAATTTATAATCTTAATGGAGCAAATCTAGGTGTATCGGATATTGAAAGGGATTTGGGAGCTTGTGGACAACCACCTAGGTAACAGCGCTCAAAGCCAAGCAGCAGCTGCAAAGGCAAATAAAATATTAGCATGTATTAAGAAGGGTATAGAAGCCAGGGAAGCAAATATAATTCTGCCACTATACAAATCTCTAGTACGTCCTCATTTGGAATATGGAGGACAATTTTGGGCACAACCTCATAAAAAGGACATTTTAGAGCTGGAAAAGGTACAGAGGAGGGCAACAAAACTAATAAGGGGAATGGAGGGGCTAAGTTATGAAGAAAGACTAGCAAAATTAAACTTATTTTCTCTAGAAAAAAGGCGTCTAAGAGGAGATATGATTACCTTATATAAATACATCCAGGGTCAGTATAAAGATTTGTCGGGGGAGCTTTTTGTGCCAAGAGGTTTTCAACTGACAAGAGGACATCCTGAGGTTAGAAGTAAAAAGATTCCACCTTAAAGAAAGAAAAGATCTCTTCACAGTAAGGGTGGTTAATCTGTGGAATTATTCTTGTGAGGAATGTATTAATTGTCTTTATTATATCCTGTGTCAGTAGTTGTTTTTGATGACATAGCCAAGCAGCAAACATTGCCTAGCTGGACTTTATACATCTGGGACATTGCTATCTTGAGGAGGCTTCTCTATATCCGCTGTACTCAGATACATTAGTACTATAGTACACCAGTAACCCCAAGATCTCTGTATCTTCAGGTGCTTTATTATCCCAACATACTAAACAAAATGGCAGTAATTAAACAACTCTATTTGCTTTTAGTGGATAAGAATTCAAAAGCCTTCTAAGATCTATCATTATATGAACAATGTTCCATGTCTAAAGTTTGCATATTGTA
This sequence comes from Discoglossus pictus, assembly GCA_027410445.1. Lineage (NCBI taxonomy): Eukaryota > Metazoa > Chordata > Amphibia > Anura > Alytidae > Discoglossus > Discoglossus pictus. The sequence goes on from CM050167.1 coordinate 402,994,769, forward strand.
TGCTTTAAATTACAAGTCATCTTTGTTTTAATTATTTTTTATTATCAACGTTTTTTTATCTATGGATTTAATGGAGATAATTAATGAATTCCTCACAAGAATCTCTCTATTGAGAAAAATTTAGTGTTATGCACTGAGGTAATAATTTGTACATTACCAAGTTAATCTGTGGAATTCTCTACCAAAGGAGGTGGTGACTGCGGATTCAATAGATAACTTTAAAAAAGGGATTGGATATATTTTTAAATACAAAGGGCATTCAGGGTTATCCTGGTTAGATAGGGAGTATTGATCCAGGGAGGAATCCGATCACCAGTATCTGGGGTCAGGAAGGAATTCATCTTTTTCCCTTTTGAGACAATTGGCAAAGTTTCACTGTTTTTTTCTGTTTGCTTCCTCTGTGTCAGTTAACAATTAATCTGCATATTGCAGATCAGAGGAGATATTAAAAGGTTGAACTTGATGGACTAAAAGTCTTTTTTCAACCTCAATTACTATGTGACTATGTAACTCAGGACCTCCCAGGTTTCAACCTCAGCTCCAAAGTTACTACTTATTAAAAATAACAATCTCTGTTACATCTTGTTGATTAGGATTAAATCATAACATCAGACACAGACTTCCCTTTTGTTAGGATGTCCAACTCAGACTGAGACAATACCGTGGATTAGTATGTCAGAGTCAGAATGGCCATTTATTCTTACTTGCTCTTTACAGATATCATAAAAAACACCAAAAAACCCTCATCAGTCCCTCCCTGTTACTACGGCTACCAACCTCCCAGAGGTCCTCCTCCTGTGATATCTGATATGTTGTACAACCCCAGAAAGCAATACACTAACTTCAGCTTTTATTACTGAGACCAGAGACAAAGCATTTGCCAAAATGTAGCTTGGCTCCCCTCACTGGGAACAGCAAACTCCCAATACAGGTTTATTACTTTATGACCCCCTAACAGGACTGCACATTCCATGAGGGTTAACCCCTTCCAGTCCAGGCCATGACACGAAACTTTATAATGCGGGAAATTACACTGCACTCTCTAATAGCATCAGATCTTAGCATGTTCTTACCACATTCTGAGCACACATAAATTATTGAAACTTTATACAATGACCCAAATCATCCTATAAAATCAGATCACTATCTAATGATTGTAGCATTACTTTTTTAAATGGTACTTTGAAAAGGGACTTGGCATAACAGTATCATGTCCTAACCACAACCTGAACACTAAGCATTATATAAACAATACTTATTAGGCCTGAATACTCACAGGCCATGCTCCTTGGGGATCCGGGTTACCGGATCAGAGCCTGCGGCCTAGTGTCACACAGGATATTATAGTCAGGTTATTAATACCAATTAATAAGTGTGTTGTCTCAGTGAACCTATGGACCCCAGCACACCAGGCACATCTGTCAGCCACTGCCCATCTGAGCTTCCTCAAGCTCATATTCATTGTTTCAATTACCTCATCTATCCATCTCCATCTTCTCTAGGGAGCCTCATGATCAAACCTTCGAGTGACCAGTTTGGATTAATTTCCTGTAGTATTGATTGATTGGATCTTCTTGCAGGGAACTCTAAGCAATTTTCTCCAACACCACAATTCAAAGGAATCAATTCTCCGGCACTCAGAATTATTTATGGCGCACTCTCACATACGTATGTTACTATTGGGAATACCAGAGTTCTAACCTTTGCTAGTATAATATCTTTACTTTTTTAGTAGCTTGTCCAGACTTGCCATAGCTTCCCTCCCCAGAAGGATTGCTGCAGTCACCATCTGAAGAGATCTTGGATCCCAGTAATATAAAATCTGTCACTGCCTCCACTTCTTCCCTATCTATTTGCCAAGAAATGAGATTGCTGTTTGCCATGATGTTCACCTTTTTAACATTAAGCAATCCGGCCTTATGCATGATGTATTCCACTTGTAAGTTAAATAAAAAGGTGACAATATATAACATTGTTGCACTCCTTTTCCAAGCTTGAACCATTCGGTTGTTCTAGGTTTGGTTCTGATCGTGGCTGTACTCCATCTCTTTAAGAACTTGCCACATTTTGTTGTATTCCACACAATAAAAGGCTTTAGAATAGTCTTTAGAATAGTCAGAATAAATGTTTTTTTCTACATTGGCAAGTTGATCTCTTGTGCCTGCAAAACCTGCTTACACACCTGGTAGTTCCTGGTCCATATAACTTATGCATGTGAAATGAGTGCAATTGTTTGAAAATTGAAGCACTCTTTGACACTGCCGTTTTTGGGAGTGGGATGCAGACTTTCCTGTTCCAGTCTATTGGCCATTGTTGAGTTTTCCAAATGTGTTGGCATAAGGCAAGCAGCACTTTCCCAGCATCATCTTGTTGGATTTTAATTAATACAGTTGGGATTCCATCAACTCCTGCAGTCTTATTATCAGCAAGACATCCTAGGGCCCATCTCACTTTGCTCTCCAAGATGTCTGACTCCAGCTCGTCAGACACACTATTGAGGTTATCAGTGTTGTGAATGACCTTCTTGTATAGATCCTCAGTGTAGTCCTGACACCTCTTCTTTAATCGATCTGCTTCTGTTAAGTCCCAACAATTTGTGTCTATTATCATACCCACATTGGCATGAACTGTGCCTTTGAGATCCCCAATCTTCTTGAAGAGATCTCTTGACTTCCCTGTTCTGCTATCTTTCTCTATGTCTTTACATCGCTCATTATAGAAAGTCTCCTTGTCTCTTCCTGGTATCCTCGGGATTCAGTTGGATAAATCTCTTCCTATCTCCACTACCTTTCTCTTTCCTTCTTTCCTGGGCTGCATTCAAAGCCTCAGACCGCCAGTTTGTCTTCTTATTTTTCTTTCTTTTGGGGATATTCTTTGTTGCTGTTTTTTGGACAATGTCACAAACGTCTGCCCAAAGTTCTTCAGGCCTTCTACCTTCCATGTCTAGTCCCTTAAATCTTTTATTTACTTCCACTGCATATTTACAATGGATATTATTTATTTCGTATCTACTTGATCTGACGATTTTCCCTTTTTTTTTCAGTTTAATCTTGAACTTTGCAATAAGAAGCTCATGGTCTGAGCCACAGTCGGCTCCCGGTCTTGTTTTTGCCCACTGTATAGAGCTCCGCCATCTTTGGCTACAAAGTGTATAGTCAATCTGATTTCTATGTTGTCCATCTGATGATGTCCATGTGTAGAGTCGTCTCGGAGGCTGTTGGTAGAGGGTGTTTGTTATGACCAGTGGATGCCTTAACTGATGAGATAGAGATATTTTGTCTGTGAAGAAGATACAGATCTTGTGGTCTCACTAATGCAATTCTTGTTCTTTTTACAGCACAAAATATGGAATATACAAACCAAACTGTGGTCTGGAGAATGTGCTCATGTCATGGGGCCACGATGGTAAGGACACATTCACCATTTATAGGAGTTACTGGGATGAAAAGCAAAGAGACAACATGTCTAATATCTAATTTATAAAAATAAAATCATTATTAAGAAATTAGTCTGATATGAGCTCAAGTTCAATAAATCTAAATTAATAAAACAATAAAATAAGGAAAGAAATGGAATGGCAGCAAAGGGGGTTAAAAGACAACTACAGGTTCTGGAGTGAATTGACAGTCACAGTCACTCCTTCCCCAAAGCATTTTAGAAGCACAAATCTTTCCACCACTGGAGAAGCACTGCACCAAAATAAACTGGATAAATCAATCATCCCACAACTGTTCTGATAATGGTAAAGATAATACACGGATAAAATATCAAAAATGTCATCAATGCATTACACCCCAAATCTAAAAAGAAAAACGTGCTGTGATTGCTGGACCCTGCGGCTGCTTGTCTCTGCTAGTAGATGACGCCAAAGAAGCAGCTCAATGCCCCAATCCTCAGTGTCTCTAAAGATGCTGGGGGAAAGATTTATCCACAGTGGTCCATTAATGCCTCCTAGTGCAGGCAACAAAAGGAAGCAAATCTACTAATGAGGTAATTAGATACTGATAACAAGAGCACTGTAATGGGAGGAGTTCTGTATCTGAGTGACAGCAAATATTTACTACATTTAACGCTGTTTTTTAATAAATATTTTTTAATAAACTTCCAATGAAAATATCCCTATTTTTTGGGTACATTACTATCCTACTATAATTGGGACCTCTGCTGCGTGTAAGGTGAGGCACACACAGGGTTAAAGATTCTGGGACGATATATTGTATGCATTGTCCATATAGAAGCATTAACAAGTAGCGCAGGTATAATAGATACTGAAATGTAAATAGCTGCTGTAATACATAGCAGGGGTCATACTGGGGCAATAGGCCACCACCAAGGGTCTAACAGAAGCAAAATGATAAAATAGTTTTTTTTTACTGAAATGTATTTGTTTTTCCTGCATCTTTATGCTACAGATTCAGTCTTTTATCAGACTGTGTCTTGAGATGCTGCACCTCTCACTAGATTCTGTAAGCTGTGCAGTAAAGAGGTAGCTGCAGTGAAGTCTGGTACGGGCTTTGCCATAGATCAAAAATGAATAGAAGAGTTTTAAAGGTCGTTGGAGAAATAAACAAGTTTCAGTGTAAGATTCTTCACAAAAGATCAACTCTTTAACATAACGATAAGGTGAAAATGTGTTATATGGGTATTCACAAAACGCCATACCCTTTACGTACAAAGAGGCAAATCGCCATGATCGTTAAAAAAATGGCCTCGGCAGCCATTACTCCAGCCAAATGAAATAACTCATTAGAGTGTGGGGGGACTCATTATCCGGACTGTGTTTTCACTCACTCCTCTCTCCACAGAGTATATGTACCAAGTGCTGAAATACAACAAGAGCTCCATCCCGGAGGAGGTGAGACCGCGCGTGACACCAACACAGGGCGAGGAGATAGAGGATAGGTGGGGTGGAGTTTGGATTGAGGGTCTCCAACACATATTGGAGATGTTGGGACATATCAGCCTCCGGATCTATCCCTCTTTGCCTGCGCATTACTTCTGCAGCACTGACAGCTGCAGTTACAAGTGCCATCGCCAGAGGGCGCTGTCAGTTTTCGGGGCACCATCAAGTTCCAGGGAAGGCAAAGAGCTATTCTCCCCTCCGATGTGGCGCACCTCGATGGCGCTGAATCAACAGCGAGGCCATTTCTATGTTTGGTGCAGTCACTCGGCCCTCATAGCTCAAGGCCTCTTCTGTTGGTGCGCCTTATATGCTAAAATCGGCAGCGCCATCTGTCGGCCTGGAGGCGGAACTGCAGCTGTCAGATTATGCGATGGTGAAGAAGGAAAGGATCCGGCCTCCTGCCCCACTGTGTAATAGTATAATACAGATAGAGCCCGCTGGAGTAGTTGTGACAAATTGTAGGGACGGTTCTGTACACTAAAAAATAAACACAGAATAACAAGACCATGGGCCAGCTCAGAATGACCGGGACGTGGAGGTGACTATCAGCGTAACAAGACCATGGGCCTGCTCAGAATGACCGGGACGTGGAGGTGACTATCAGCGTAACAAGACCATGGGCCTGCTCAGAATGACCGGGACGTGGAGGTGACTATCAGTGTGACAAGACCATGGGCCTGCTCAGAATGACCGGGACGTGGAGGTGACTATCAGCGTAACAAGACCATGGGCCTGCTCAGAATGACCGGGACGTGGAGGTGACTATCAGTGTGACAAGACCATGGGCCTGCTCAGAATGACCGGGACGTGGAGGTGACTATCAGCGTAACAAGACCATGGGCCTGCTCAGAATGACCAGGACGTGGAGGTGACTATCAGCGTAACAAGACCATGGGCCTGCTCAGAATGACCGGGACGTGGAGGTGACTATCAGTGTGACAAGACCATGGGCCTGCTCAGAATGACCGGGACGTGGAGGTGACTATCAGCGTAACAAGACCATGGGCCTGCTCAGAATGACCGGGACGTGGAGGTGACTATCAGCGTAACAAGACCATGGGCCTGCTCAGAATGACCGGGACGTGGAGGTGACTATCAGCGTAACAAGACCATGGGCCTGCTCAGAATGACCGGGACGTGGAGGTGACTATCAGTGTGACAAGACCATGGGCCTGCTCAGAATGACCGGGAGGTGGAGGTGACTATCAGTGTAACAAGACCATGGGCCTGCTCAGAATGACCAGGAGGTGGAGGTGACTATCAGTGTGACAAGACCATGGGCCTGCTCAGAATGACCAGGAGTTGGAGGTGACTATCAGTGTAACAAGACCATGGGCCTGCTCAGAATGACCGGGACGTGGAGGTGACTATCAGCGTAACAAGACCATGGGCCTGCTCAGAATGACCGGGACGTGGAGGTGACTATCAGTGTGACAAGACCATGGGCCTGCTCAGAATGACCGGGAGGTGGAGGTGACTATCAGTGTGACAAGACTATGGGCCTGCTCAGAATGACCGGGACGTGGAGGTGACTATCAGCGTAACAAGACCATGGGCCTGCTCAGAATGACCGGGAGGTGACTATCAGTGTGACAAGACCATGGGCCTGCTCAGAATGACCGGGAGGTGACTATCAGTGTGACAAGACCATGGGTCTGCTCAGAATGACCGGGAGGTGGAGGTGACTATCAGCGTAACAAGACCATGGGCCTGCTCAGAATGACCGGGACGTGGAGGTGACTATCAGCGTAACAAGACCATGGGCCTGCTCAGAATGACCAGGACGTGGAGGTGACTATCAGTGTGACAAGACCATGGGCCTGCTCAGAATGACCGGGACGTGGAGGTGACTATCAGTGTAACAAGACCATGGGCCTGCTCAGAATGACCGGGACGTGGAGGTGACTATCAGTGTGACAAGACCATGGGCCTGCTCAGAATGACCGGGACGTGGAGGTGACTATCAGTGTGACAAGACCATGGGCCTGCTCAGAATGACCGGGACGTGGAGGTGACTATCAGTGTGACAAGACCATGGGCCTGCTCAGAATGACCGGGAGGTGACTATCAGTGTGACAAGACCATGGGCCTGCTCAGAATGACCGGGATGTGGAGGTGTCTATCAGTGTGACAAGACCATGGGCCTGCTCAGAATGACCGGGGGTGGAGGTGACTATCAGTGTAACAAGACCATGGGCCTGCTCAGAATGACCGGGACGTGGAGGTGACTATCAGTGTAACAAGACCATGGGCCTGCTCAGAATGACCGGGAGGTGGAGGTGACTATCAGTGTGACAAGACCATGGGCCTGCTCAGAATGACCGGGACGTGGAGGTGACTATCAGTGTGACAAGACCATGGGCCTGCTCAGAATGACCGGGAGGTGGAGGTGACTATCAGTGTGACAAGACCATGGGCCTGCTCAGAATGACTGGGAGGTGAAGGTGACTATCAGTGTGACAAGACCATGGGCCTGCTCAGAATGACCGGGAGGTGGAGGTGACTATCAGTGTGACAAGACCATGGGCCTGCTCAGAATGACCGGAACGTGGAGGCTACTATCAGTGTGACAAGACCATGGGCCTGCTCAGAATGCCCGGGAGGTGGAGGTGACTATCAGTGTGACAAGACCATGGGCCAGCTCAGAATGACCGGGACGTGGAGGTGACTATCAGTGTGACAAGACCATGGGCCTGCTCAGAATGACCGGGAGGTGGAGGTGACTATCAGTGTGACAAGACCATGGGCCTGCTCAGAATGACCGGGAGGTGAAGGTGACTATCAGTGTAACAAGACCATGGGCCTGCTCAGAATGACTGGGAGGTGGAGGTGACTATCAGTGTGACAAGACCATGGGCCTGATCAGAATGACCGGGAGGTGGAGAGACTATCAGTGTAACAAGACCATGGGCCCTACTCAGAATGACCGGGAGGTGGAGGTGACTATCAGTGTGACAAGACCATGGGCCCTACTCAGAATGACCGGGACGTGGAGGTGACTATCAGTGTGACAAGACCATGGGCCTGCTCAGAATGACCGGGGTGGAGGTGACTATCAGTGTAACAAGACCATGGGCCTGCTCAAAATGACCGGGAGGTGAAGGTGACTATCAGTGTAACAAGACTATGGGCCTGCTCAGAATGACCGGGGTGGAGGTGACTATCAGTGTAACAAGACCATGGGTCCGCTCAGAATGACCGGGACGTGGAGGTGACTATCAGTGTGACAAGACCATGGGCCTGCTCAGAATGACCGGGAGGTGGAGGTGACTATCAGTGTAACAAGACCATGGGCCTGCTCAGAATGACCGGGACGTGGAGGTGACTATCAGTGTGACAAGACCATGGGCCTGCTCAGAATGACCGGAACGTGGAGGCTACTATCAGTGTGACAAGACCATGGGCCTGCTCAGAATGACCGGGAGGTGGAGGTGACTATCAGTGTCACAAGACCATGGGCCTGCTCAGAATGACCGGGGGGTGGAGGTGACTATCAGTGTGACAAGACCATGGGCCTGCTCAGAATGACCAGGACGTGGAGGAGACTATCAGTGTGACAAGACCATGGGCCTGCTCAGAATGACCGGGAGGTGGAGGTGACTATCAGTGTGACAAGACCATGGGCCTGCTCAGAATGACCAGGACGTGGAGGTGACTATCAGTGTGACAAGACCATGGGCCTGCTCAGAATGACCGGGAGGTGGAGGTGACTATCAGTGTGACAAGACCATGGGCCTGCTCAGAATGACCGGGAGGTGGAGGTGACTATCAGTGTGACAAGACCATGGGCCTGCTCAGAATGACCGGGAGGTGGAGGTGACTATCAGTGTGACAAGACCATGGGCCTGCTCAGAATGACCGGGAGGTGGAGGTGACTTTCAGTGTGACAAGACCATGGTCCTGCTCAGAATGACCGGGAGGTGGAGGTGACTATCAGTGTGACAAGACCATGGGCCTGCTCAGAATGACCGGGAGTTGGAGGTGACTATCAGTGTGACAAGACCATGGGCCAGCTCAGAATGACCGGGACGTGGAGGTGACTATCAGTGTAACAAGACCATGGGCCTGCTCAGAATGACCGGGACGTTGAGGTGACTATCAGTGTGACAAGACCATGGGCCTGCTCAGAATGACCGGGGGGTGGAGGTGACTATCAGTGTGACAAGACTATGGGCCTGCTCAGAATGACCGGGAGGTGGAGGTGACTATCAGTGTGACAAGACCATGGGCCTGCTCAGAATGACCGGGAGGTGAAGGTGACTATCAGTGTAACAAGACCATGGGCCTGCTCAGAATGACCGGGACGTGGAGGTGACTATCAGTGTGACAAGACCATGGGCCTGCTCAGAATGACCGGAACGTGGAGGCTACTATCAGTGTGACAAGACCATGGGCCCGCTCAGAATGACCGGGAGGTGGAGGTGACTATCAGTGTGACAAGACCATGGGTCTGCTCAGAATGACCGGGGGGTGGAGGTGACTATCAGTGTGACAAGACCATGGGCCTGCTCAGAATGACCAGGACGTGGAGGAGACTATCAGTGTGACAAGACCATGGGCCTGCTCAGAATGACCGGGAGGTGGAGGTGACTATCAGTGTGACAAGACCATGGGCCTGCTCAGAATGACCAGGACGTGGAGGTGACTATCAGTGTGACAAGACCATGGGCCTGCTCAGAATGACCGGGAGGTGGAGGTGACTATCAGTGTGACAAGACCATGGGCCTGCTCAGAATGACCGGGAGGTGGAGGTGACTATCAGTGTGACAAGACCATGGGCCTGCTCAGAATGACCGGGAGGTGGAGGTGACTATCAGTGTGACAAGACCATGGGCCTGCTCAGAATGACCGGGAGGTGGAGGTGACTATCAGTGTGACAAGACCATGGTCCTGCTCAGAATGACCGGGAGGTGGAGGTGACTATCAGTGTGACAAGACCATGGGCCTGCTCAGAATGACCGGGAGGTGGAGGTGACTATCAGTGTGACAAGACCATGGGCCTGCTCAGAATGACCGGAACGTGGAGGCTACTATCAGTGTGACAAGACCATGGGCCTGCTCAGAATGCCCGGGAGGTGGAGGTGACTATCAGTGTGACAAGACCATGGGCCAGCTCAGAATGACCGGGACGTGGAGGTGACTATCAGTGTGACAAGACCATGGGCCTGCTCAGAATGACCGGGAGGTGGAGGTGACTATCAGTGTGACAAGACCATGGGCCTGCTCAGAATGACCGGGAGGTGAAGGTGACTATCAGTGTAACAAGACCATGGGCCTGCTCAGAATGACTGGGAGGTGGAGGTGACTATCAGTGTGACAAGACCATGGGCCTGATCAGAATGACCGGGAGGTGGAGAGACTATCAGTGTAACAAGATCATGGGCCCTACTCAGAATGACCGGGAGGTGGAGGGGACTATCAGTGTGACAAGACCATGGGCCCTACTCAGAATGACCGGGACGTGGAGGTGACTATCAGTGTGACAAGACCATGGGCCAGCTCAGAATGACCGGGAGGTGGAGAGACTATCAGTGTAACAAGACCATGGGCCTGCTCAGAATGACCGGGACATGGAGGTGACTATCAGTGTGACAAGACCATGGGCCTGCTCAGACTGACCGGGGTGGAGGTGACTATCAGTGTAACAAGACCATGGGCCTGCTCAAAATGACCGGGAGGTGAAGGTGACTATCAGTGTAACAAGACTATGGGCCTGCTCAGAATGACCGGGGTGGAGGTGACTATCAGTGTAACAAGACCATGGGCCTGCTCAGAATGACCGGGACGTGGAGGTGACCATCAGTGTGACAAGACCATGGGCCTGCTAAGAATGACCGGGAGGTGGAGGTGACTATCAGTGTAACAAGACCATGGGCCTGCTCAGAATGACCGGGACGTGGAGGTGACTATCAGTGTGACAAGACCATGGGCCTGCTCAGAATGACCGGAACGTGGAGGCTACTATCAGTGTGACAAGACCATGGGCCTGCTCAGAATGACCGGGAGGTGGAGGTGACTATCAGTGTGACAAGACCATGGGCCTGCTCAGAATGACCAGGACGTGGAGGAGACTATCAGTGTGACAAGACCATGGGCCTGCTCAGAATGACCGGGAGGTGGAGGTGACTATCAGTGTGACAAGACCATGGGCCTGCTCAGAATGACCAGGACGTGGAGGTGACTATCAGTGTGACAAGACCATGGGCCTGCTCAGAATGACCGGGAGGTGGAGGTGACTATCAGTGTGACAAGACCATGGGCCTGCTCAGAATGACCGGGAGGTGGAGGTGACTATCAGTGTGACAAGACCATGGGCCTGCTCAGAATGACCGGGAGGTGGAGGTGACTATCATTGTGACAAGACCATGGTCCTGCTCAGAATGACCGGGAGGTGGAGGTGACTATCAGTGTGACAAGACCATGGGCCTGCTCAGAATGACCGGGAGGTGGAGGTGACTATCAGTGTGACAAGACCATGGGCCTGCTCAGAATGACCGGGACGTGGAGGTGACTATCAGTGTAACAAGACCATGGGCCTGCTCAGAATGACCGGGACGTTGAGGTGACTATCAGTGTGACAAGACCATGGGCCTGCTCAGAATGACCGGGGGGTGGAGGTGACTATCAGTGTGACAAGACTATGGGCCTGCTCAGAATGACCGGGAGGTGGAGGTGACTATCAGTGTGACAAGACCATGGGCCTGCTCAGAATGACCGGGAGGTGAAGGTGACTATCAGTGTAACAAGACCATGGGCCTGCTCAGAATGACCGGGAGGTGGAGGTGACTATCAGTGTGACAAGACCATGGGCCTGCTCAGAATGACCGGGAGGTAGAGGTGACTATCAGTATGACAAGACCATGGGCCTGCTCAGAATGACTGGGAGGTGGAGGTGACTATCAGTGTGACAAGACCATGGGCCTGATCAGAATGACCGGGACGTGGAGGTGACTATCAGTATAACAAGACCATGGGCCCTACTCAGAATGACCGGGAGGTGGAGGTGACTATCAGTGTGACAAGACCATGGGCCCTACTCAGAATGACCGGGACGTGGAGGTGACTATCAGTGTGACAAGACCATGGGCCAGCTCAGAATGACCGGGAGGTGGAGAGACTATCAGTGTAACAAGACCATGGGCCTGCTCAGAATGACCGGGACATGGAGGTGACTATCAGTGTGACAAGACCATGGGCCTGCTCAGAATGACCGGGGTGGAGGTGACTATCAGTGTAACAAGACCATGGGCCTGCTCAAAATGACCGGGAGGTGAAGGTGACTATCAGTGTAACAAGACTATGGGCCTGCTCAGAATGACCGGGGTGGAGGTGACTATCAGTGTAACAAGACTATGGGCCTGCTCAGAATGACCGGGGTGGAGGTGACTATCAGTGTGACAAGACCATGGGCCTGCTCAGAATGACCGGGAGGTGGAGGTGACTATCAGTGTAACAAGACCATGGGCCTGCTCAGAATGACCGGGACGTGGAGGTGACTATCAGTGTGACAAGACCATGGGCCTGCTCAGAATGACCGGAACGTGGAGGCTACTATCAGTGTGACAAGACCATGGGCCCGCTCAGAATGACCGGGAGGTGGAGGTGACTATCAGTGTGACAAGACCATGGGCCTGCTCAGAATGACCGGGGGGTGGAGGTGACTATCAGTGTGACAAGACCATGGGCCTGCTCAGAATGACCAGGACGTGGAGGAGACTATCAGTGTGACAAGACCATGGGCCTGCTCAGAATGACCGGGAGGTGGAGGTGACTATCAGTGTGACAAGACCATGGGCCTGCTCAGAATGACCAGGACGTGGAGGTGACTATCAGTGTGACAAGACCATGGGCCTGCTCAGAATGACCGGGAGGTGGAGGTGACTATCAGTGTGACAAGACCATGGGCCTGCTCAGAATGACCGGGAGGTGGAGGTGACTATCAGTGTGACAAGACCATGGGCCTGCTCAGAATGACCGGGAGGTGGAGGTGACTATCAGTGTGACAAGACCATGGGCCTGCTCAGAATGACCGGGAGGTGGAGGTGACTATCAGTGTGACAAGACCATGGTCCTGCTCAGAATGACCGGGAGGTGGAGGTGACTATCAGTGTGACAAGACCATGGGCCTGCTCAGAATGACCGGGAGTTGGAGGTGACTATCAGTGTGACAAGACCATGGGCCAGCTCAGAATGACCGGGACGTGGAGGTGACTATCAGTGTAACAAGACCATGGGCCTGCTCAGAATGACCGGGACGTTGAGGTGACTATCAGTGTGACAAGACCATGGGCCTGCTCAGAATGACCGGGAGGTGGAGGTGACTATCAGTGTGACAAGACCATGGGCCTGCTCAGAATGACCGGGAGGTGGAGAAACTATCAGTGTGACAAGACCATGGGCCAGCTCAGAATGACCGGGACGTGGAGGTGACTATCAGTGTGACAAGACCATGGGCCTGCTCAGAATGACCGGGAGGTGGAGGTGACTATCAGTGTAACAAGACCATGGGCCTGCTCAGAATGACCGGGAGGTGGAGGTGACTATCAGTGTGACAAGACCATGGGCCTGCTCAGAATGACCGGGACATGGAGGTGACTATCAGTGTGACAAGACCATGGGCCTGCTCAGAATGACCGGGACATGGAGGTGACTATCAGTGTGACAAGACCATGGGCCTGTTTAGAATGACCGGGAGGTGGAGGTGACTATCAGTGTGACAAGACCATGGGCCTGCTCAGAATGACCGGGACGTGGAGGTGACTATCAATGTAACAAGACCATGGGCCTGCTCAGAATGACCGGGAGGTGGAGGTGACTATCAATGTAACAAGACCATGGGCCTGCTCAGAATGACCGGGAGGTGGAGGTGACTATCAGTGTGACAAGACCATGGGCCTGCTCAGAATGACCGGGACATGGAGGTGACTATCAATGTAACAAGACCATGGGCCTGCTCAGAATGACCGGGACATGGAGGCTACTATCAGTGTGACAAGACCATGGGCCTGCTCAGAATGACCGGGAGGTGGAGGTGACTATCAGTGTAACAAGACCATGGGCCTGCTCAGAATGACCGGGAGGTGGAGGTGACTATCAGTGTGACAAGACCATGGGCCTGCTCAGAATGACCGGGACGTGGAGGCTACTATCAGTGTGACAAGACCATGGGCCTGCTCAGAATGACCGGGAGGTGGAGGTGACTATCAGTGTAACAAGACCATGGGCCTGCTCAGAATGACCGGGGTGGAGGTGACTATCAGTGTGACAAGACCATGGGCCTGCTCAGAATGACCGGGACGTGGAGGTGACTATCAGTGTAACAAGACCATGGGCCTGCTCAGAATGACCGGGAGGTGGAGGTGACTATCAGTGTGACAAGACCATGGGCCTGCTCAGAATGACCGGGAGGTGACTATCAGTGTGACAAGACCATGGGCCTGCTCAGAATGACCAGGACGTGGAGGTGACTATCAGTATAACAAGACCATGGGCCAGCTCAGAATGACCAGGGGGTAGAGGTGACTATCAGTGTGACAAGACCATGGGCCCTACTCAGAATGACCGGGAGGTGGAGGTGACTATCAGTGTGACAAGACCATGGGCCTGCTCAGAATGACCGGGAGGTGACTATCAGTGTGACAAGACCATGGGCCTGCTCAGAATGACCGGGACGTGGAGGTGACTATCAGTGTGACAAGACCATGGGCCTGCTCAGAATGACCGGGAGGTGGAGGTGACTATCAGTGTGACAAGACCATGGGCCTGCTCAGAATGACCGGGAGGTGACTATCAGTGTGACAAGACCATGGGCCTGCTCAGAATGACCGGGAGGTGGAGGTGACTATCAGTGTGACAAGACCATGGGCCTGCTCAGAATGACCGGGGGATGGAGGTGACTATCAGTGTGACAAGACCATGGGCCTGCTCAGAATGACCGGGGGGTGGAGGTGACTATCAGTGTGACAAGACCATGGGCCTGATCAGAATGACCAGGACGTGGAGGTGACTATCAGTGTGACAAGACCATGGGCCTGCTCAGAATGACCGGGAGGTGGAGGTGACTATCAGTGTGACAAGACCATGGGCCAGCTCAGAATGACCGGGACGTGGAGGTGACTATCAGTGTAACAAGACCATGGGCCTGCTCAGAATGACCGGGACGTGGAGGTGACTATCAGTGTGACAAGACCATGGGCCTGCTCAGAATGACCGGGAGGTGGAGGTGACTATCAGTGTGACAAGACCATGGGCCTGCTCAGAATGACCGGGACGTGGAGGTGACTATCAGTGTGACAAGACCATGGGCCTGCTCAGAATGACCGGGAGGTGGAGGTGACTATCAGTGTGACAAGACCATGGGCCTGCTCAGAATGACCGGGAGGTGAAGGTGACTATCAGTGTAACAAGACTATGGGCCTGCTCAGAATGACCGGGACGTGGAGGTGACTATCAGTGTGACAAGACCATGGGCCTGCTCAGAATGACCGGGAGGTGGAGGTGACTATCAGTGTGACAAGACCATGGGCCTGTTCAGAATGACCGGGGGGTGGAGGTGACTATCAGTGTGACAAGACCATGGGCCTGCTCAGAATGACCGGGACGTGGAGGTGACTATCAGTGTGACAAGACCATGGGCCTGCTCAGAATGACCGGGAGGTGACTATCAGTGTGACAAGACCATGGGCCTGCTCAGAATGACCGGGAGGTGGAGGTGACTATCAGTGTGACAAGACCATGGTCCTGCTCAGAATGACCGGGAGGGGGAGGTGACTATCAGTGTGACAAGACCATGGGCCTGCTCAGAATGACCGGGAGTTGGAGGTGACTATCAGTGTGACAAGACCATGGGCCAGCTCAGAATGACCGGGACGTGGAGGTGACTATCAGTGTAACAAGACCATGGGCCTGCTCAGAATGACCAGGGGGTAGAGGTGACTATCAGTGTGACAAGACCATGGGCCTGCTCAGAATGACCGGGAGGTGGAGGTGACTATCAGTGTAACAAGACCATGGGCCAGCTCAGAATGACCGGGACGTGGAGGTGACTATCAGTGTAACAAGACCATGGGCCTGCTCAGAATGACCGGGAGGTGGAGGTGACTATCAGTGTGACAAGACCATGGGCCTGCTCAGAATGACCGGGACGTGGAGGTGACTATCAATGTAACAAGACCATGGGCCTGCTCAGAATGACCGGGAGGTGGAGGTGACTATCAGTGTAACAAGACCATGGGCCAGCTCAGAATGACCGGGACGTGGAGGTGACTATCAATGTAACAAGACCATGGGCCTGCTCAGAATGACCGGGAGTTGGAGGTGACTATCAGTGTGACAAGACCATGGGCCTGCTCAGAATGACCGGGACGTGGAGGTGACTATCAGTGTGACAAGACCATGGGCCTGCTCAGAATGACCGGGAGGTGACTATCAGTGTGACAAGACCATGGGCCTGCTCAGAATGACCGGGAGGTGGAGGTGACTATAAGTGTGACAAGACCATGGGCCTGCTCAGAATGACCGGGAGGTGGAGGTGACTATAAGTGTGACAAGACCATGGGCCTGCTCAGAATGACCGGGAGGTGGAGGTGACTATCAGTGTGACAAGACCATGGGCCTGCTCAGAATGACCGGGAGGTGACTATCAGTGTGACAAGACCATGGGCCTGCTCAGAATGACCGGGAGGTGACTATCAGTGTGACAAGACCATGGGCCCGCTCAGAATGACCGGGAGTTGGAGGTGACTATCAGTGTGACAAGACCATGGGCCTGCTCAGAATGACCGGGAGGTGACTATCAGTGTGACAAGACCATGGGCCCGCTCAGAATGACCGGGAGGTTGAGGTGATTATCAGTGTGACAAGACCATGGGCCAGCTCAGAATGACCGGGACGTGGAGGTGACTATCAGTGTGACAAGACCATGGGCCTGCTCAGAATGACCAGGACGTGGAGGTGACTATCAGTGTGACAAGACCATGGGCCTGCTCAGAATGACCGGGGGGTGGAGGTGACTATCAGTGTGACAAGACCATGGGCCTGCTCAGAATGACCGGGAAGTGGAGGTGACTATCAGTGTGACAAGACCATGGGCCTGCTCAGAATGACCGGGAGGTGGAGGTGACTATCAGTGTGACAAGACCATGGTCCTGCTCAGAATGACCGGGAGGTGGAGGTGACTATCAGTGTGACAAGACCATGGGCCTGCTCAGAATGACCAGGACGTGGAGGTGACTATCAGTGTGACAAGACCATGGGCCTGCTCAGAATGACCGGGGGGTGGAGGTGACTATCAGTGTAACAAGACCAAGGGCCTGCTCAGAATGACCAGGACGTGGAGGTGACTATCAGTGTGACAAGACCATGGGCCTGCTCAGAATGACCGGGGGGTGGAGGTGACTATCAGTGTGACAAGACCATGGGCCTGCTCAGAATGACCAGGACGTGGAGGTGACTATCAGTGTGACAAGACCATGGGCCTGCTCAGAATGACCGGGAGGTGGAGGTGACTATTAGTGTGACAAGACCATGGGCCTGCTCAGAATGACCGGGGGGTAGAGGTGACTATCAGTGTGACAAGACCATGGGCCTGCTCAGAATGACCGGGAGGTGGAGGTGACTATCAGTGTGACAAGACCATGGGCCTGCTCAGAATGACCGGGAGGTGGAGGTGACTATCAGTGTGACAAGACCATGGGCCTGCTCAGAATGACCGGGAGGTGGAGGTGACTATTAGTGTGACAAGACCATGGGCCTGCTCAGAATGACCGGGGGGTAGAGGTGACTATCAGTGTGACAAGACCATGGGCCTGCTCAGAATGACCGGGACGTGGAGGTGACTATCAGTGTGACAAGACCATGGGCCTGCTCAGAATGACCGGGAGGTGGAGAGACTATCAGTGTGACAAGACCATGGGCCAGCTCAGAATGACCGGGACGTGGAGGTGGCTATCAGTGTGACAAGACCATGGGCCTGCTCAGAATGACCGGGAGGTGGAGGTGACTATCAGTGTGACAAGACCATGGGCCTGCTCAGAATGACCGGGACGTGGAGGTGACTATCAGTGTGACAAGACCATGGGCCTGCTCAGAATGACCGGGACGTGGAGGTGACTATCAGTGTAACAAGACCATGGGCCTGCTCAGAATGACCGGGAGGTGGAGGTGACTATCAGTGTGACAAGACCATGGGCCTGCTCAGAATGACCGGGGGGTGGAGGTGACTATCAGTGTGACAAGACCATGGGCCTGCTCAGAATGACCGGGAGGTGGAGGTGACTATCAGTGTAACAAGACCATGGGCCTGCTCAGAATGACCGGGAGGTGGAGGTGACTATCAGTGTGACAAGACCATGGGCCTGCTCAGAATGACCGGGACGTGGAGGTGACTATCAGTGTGACAAGACCATGGGCCAGCTCAGAATGACCGGGACGTGGAGGTGACTATCAGTGTGACAAGACCATGGGCCTGCTCAGAATGACCGGGAGGTGGAGGTGACTATCAGTGTAACAAGACCATGGGCCTGCTCAGAATGACCGGGAGGTGGAGGTGACTATCAGTGTGACAAGACCATGGGCCAGCTCAGAATGACCGGGAGGTGGAGGTGGCTATCAGTGTGACAAGACCATGGGCCTGCTCAGAATGACCGGGAGGGTGGAGGTGACTATCAGTGTGACAAGACCATGGGCCTGCTCAAAATGACCGGGACGTGGAGGTGACTATCAGTGTAACAAGACCATGGGCCTGCTCAGAATGACCAGGACGTGGAGGTGACTATCACTGTGACAAGACCATGGGCCTGCTCAGAATGACCGGGAGGTGGAGGTGACTATCAGTGTGACAAGACCATGGGCCCTACTCAGAATGACTGGGAGGTGGAGGTGACTATAAGTGTGACAAGACCATGGGCCTGCTCAGAATGACCGGGACGTGGAGGTGACTATCAGTGTGACAAGACCAAGGGCCTGCTCAGAATGACCGGGAGGTGACTATCAGTGTGACAAGACCATGGGCCTGCTCAGAATGACCGGGACGTGGAGGTGACTATCAGTGTGACAAGACCATGGGCCTGCTCAGAATGACCGGGAGTTGGAGGTGACTATCAGTGTAACAAGACCATGGGCCTGCTCAGAATGACCGGGACGTGGAGGTGACTATCAGTGTGACAAGACCAAGGGCCTGCTCAGAATGACCGGGAGGGTGACTATCAGTGTGACAAGACCATGGGCCTGCTCAGAATGACCGGGACGTGGAGGTGACTATCAGTGTGACAAGACCATGGGCCTGCTCAGAATGACCGGGAGTTGGAGGTGACTATCAGTGTGACATGACCATGGGCCTGCTCAGAATGACCGGGAGTTGGAGGTGACTATCAGTGTAACAAGACCATGGGCCTGCTCAGAATGACCGGGAGGTGGAGGTGACTATCAGTGTGACAAGACCATGGGTCTGCTCAGAATGACCGGGAGGTGGAGGTGACTATCAGTGTGACAAGACCATGGGCCTGCTCAGAATGACCAGGACGTGGAGGTGACTATCACTGTGACAAGACCATGGGCCTGCTCAAAATAACCGGGAGGTGGAGGTGACTATCAGTGTGACAAGACCATGGGCCTGCTCAGAATGACCGGGGGATGGAGGTGACTATCAGTGTGACAAGACCATGGGCCTGCTCAGAATGACCGGGAGGTGGAGGTGACTATCAGTGTGACAAGACCATGGGCCTGCTCAGAATGACCGGGGGATGGAGGTGACTATCAGTGTGACAAGACCATGGGCCTGCTCAGAATGACCGGGACGTGGAGGTGACTATCAGTGTAACAAGACCATGGGCCTGCTCAGAATGACCGGGGGGTGGAGGTGACTATCAGTGTGACAAGACCATGGGCCTGCTCAGAATGACCGGGAGGTGGAGGTGACTATCAGTGTGACAAGACCATGGGCCTGCTCAGAATGACCGGGAGGTGAAGGTGACTATCAGTGTAACAAGACCATGGGCCTGCTCAGAATGACCGGGACGTGGAGGTGACTATCAGTATGACAAGACTATGGGCCTGCTCAGAATGACCGGGACGTGGAGGTGACTATCAGTGTAACAAGACCATGGGCCTGCTCAGAATGACCGGGAGGTGGAGGTGACTATCAGTGTGACAAGACCATGGGCCTGCTCAGAATGACCGGGAGGTGAAGGTGACTATCAGTGTAACAAGACCATGGGCCTGCTCAGAATGACCGGGAGGTGGAGGTGACTATCAGTGTGACAAGACCATGGGCCTGCTCAGAATGACCGGGACGTGGAGGTGACTATCAATGTAACAAGACCATGGGCCTGCTCAGAATGACCGGGACGTGGAGGTGACTATCAGTATGACAAGACCATGGGCCTGCTCAGAATGACCGGGGGGTGGAGGTGACTATCAATGTGACAAGACCATGGGCCTGCTCAGAATGACCGGGAGGTGGAGGTGACTATCAGTGTGACAAGACCATGGGCCTGCTCAGAATGACCAGGACGTGGAGGTGACTATCAGTGTGACAAGACCATGGGCCTGCTCAGAATGACCGGGACGTGGAGGTGACTATCAGTGTGACAAGACCATGGGCCTGCTCAGAATGACCGGGACGTGGAGGTGACTATCAGTGTGACAAGACCATGGGCCTGCTCAGAATGACCGGGACGTGGAGGTGACTATCAGTGTAACAAGACCATGGGCCTGCTCAGAATGACCGGGAGGTGGAGGTGACTATCAGTGTGACAAGACCATGGGCCTGCTCAGAATGACCGGGGGGTGGAGGTGACTATCAGTGTGACAAGACCATGGGCCTGCTCAGAATGACCGGGAGGTGGAGGTGACTATCAGTGTAACAAGACCATGGGCCTGCTCAGAATGACCGGGAGGTGGAGGTGACTATCAGTGTGACAAGACCATGGGCCTGCTCAGAATGACCGGGACGTGGAGGTGACTATCAGTGTGACAAGACCATGGGCCAGCTCAGAATGACCGGGACGTGGAGGTGACTATCAGTGTGACAAGACCATGGGCCTGCTCAGAATGACCGGGAGGTGGAGGTGACTATCAGTGTAACAAGACCATGGGCCTGCTCAGAATGACCGGGAGGTGGAGGTGACTATCAGTGTGACAAGACCATGGGCCAGCTCAGAATGACCGGGAGGTGGAGGTGGCTATCAGTGTGACAAGACCATGGGCCTGCTCAGAATGACCGGGAGGTGGAGGTGACTATCACTGTGACAAGACCATGGGCCTGCTCAAAATGACCGGGACGTGGAGGTGACTATCAGTGTAACAAGACCATGGGCCTGCTCAGAATGACCAGGACGTGGAGGTGACTATCAGTGTGACAAGACCATGGGCCCTACTCAGAATGACTGGGAGGTGGAGGTGACTATAAGTGTGACAAGACCATGGGCCTGCTCAGAATGACCGGGACGTGGAGGTGACTATCAGTGTGACAAGACCAAGGGCCTGCTCAGAATGACCGGGAGGTGACTATCAGTGTGACAAGACCATGGGCCTGCTCAGAATGACCGGGACGTGGAGGTGACTATCAGTGTGACAAGACCATGGGCCTGCTCAGAATGACCGGGAGTTGGAGGTGACTATCAGTGTAACAAGACCATGGGCCTGCTCAGAATGACCGGGACGTGGAGGTGACTATCAGTGTGACAAGACCAAGGGCCTGCTCAGAATGACCGGGAGGTGACTATCAGTGTGACAAGACCATGGGCCTGCTCAGAATGACCGGGACGTGGAGGTGACTATCAGTGTGACAAGACCATGGGCCTGCTCAGAATGACCGGGAGTTGGAGGTGACTATCAGTGTGACATGACCATGGGCCTGCTCAGAATGACCGGGAGTTGGAGGTGACTATCAGTGTAACAAGACCATGGGCCTGCTCAGAATGACCGGGAGGTGGAGGTGACTATCAGTGTGACAAGACCATGGGTCTGCTCAGAATGACCGGGAGGTGGAGGTGACTATCAGTGTGACAAGACCATGGGCCTGCTCAGAATGACCAGGACGTGGAGGTGACTATCACTGTGACAAGACCATGGGCCTGCTCAGAATAACCGGGAGGTGGAGGTGACTATCAGTGTGACAAGACCATGGGCCTGCTCAGAATGACCGGGGGATGGAGGTGACTATCAGTGTGACAAGACCATGGGCCTGCTCAGAATGACCGGGAGGTGGAGGTGACTATCAGTGTGACAAGACCATGGGCCTGCTCAGAATGACCGGGGGATGGAGGTGACTATCAGTGTGACAAGACCATGGGCCTGCTCAGAATGACCGGGAGTTGGAGGTGACTATCAGTGTGACATGACCATGGGCCTGCTCAGAATGACCGGGAGGTGGAGGTGACTATCAGTGTAACAAGACCATGGGCCTGCTCAGAATGACCGGGGGGTGGAGGTGACTATCAGTGTGACAAGACCATGGGCCTGCTCAGAATGACCGGGAGGTGGAGGTGACTATCAGTGTGACAAGACCATGGGCCTGCTCAGAATGACCGGGAGGTGAAGGTGACTATCAGTGTAACAAGACCATGGGCCTGCTCAGAATGACCGGGACGTGGAGGTGACTATCAGTATGACAAGACCATGGGCCTGCTCAGAATGACCGGGACGTGGAGGTGACTATCAGTGTAACAAGACCATGGGCCTGCTCAGAATGACCGGGAGGTGGAGGTGACTATCAGTGTGACAAGACCATGGGCCTGCTCAGAATGACCGGGAGGTAAAGGTGACTATCAGTGTAACAAGACCATGGGCCTGCTCAGAATGACCGGGACGTGGAGGTGACTATCAGTATGACAAGACCATGGGCCTGCTCAGAATGACCGGGGGGTGGAGGTGACTATCAATGTGACAAGACCATGGGCCTGCTCAGAATGACCGGGAGGTGGAGGTGACTATCAGTGTGACAAGACCATGGGCCTGCTCAGAATGACCAGGACGTGGAGGTGACTATCAGTGTGACAAGACCATGGGCCTGCTCAGAATGACCGGGACGTGGAGGTGACTATCAGTGTGACAAGACCATGGGCCTGCTCAGAATGACCAGGGGGTAGAGGTGACTATCAGTGTGACAAGACCATGGGCCTGCTCAGAATGACCGGGACGTGGAGGTGACTATCAGTGTGACAAGACCATGGGCCAGCTCAGAATGACCGGGACGTGGAGGTGACTATCAGTGTGACAAGACCATGGGCCTGCTCAGAATGACCGGGGGGTGGAGGTGACTATCAGTGTAACAAGACCATGGGCCTGCTCAGAATGACCAGGGGGTAGAGGTGACTATCAGTGTGACAAGACCATGGGCCAGCTCAGAATGACCGGGACGTGGAGGTGACTATCAGTGTAACAAGACCATGGGCCTGCTCAGAATGACCAGGGGGTAGAGGTGACTATCAGTGTGACAAGACCATGGGCCTGCTCAGAATGACCAGGACGTGGAGGTGACTATCAGTATAACAAGACCATGGGCCTGGTCAGAATGACCAGGGGGTAGAGGTGACTATCAGTGTGACAAGACTATGGGCCTGCTCAGAATGACCGGGAGGTGGAGGTGACTATCAGTGTAAAAAGACCATGGGCCAGCTCAGAATGACCGGGACGTGGAGGTGACTATCAGTGTAACAAGACCATGGGCCTGCTCAGAATGACCGGGAGGTGGAGGTGACTATCAGTGTGACAAGACCATGGGCCTGCTCAGAATGACCGGGACGTGGAGGTGACTATCAATGTAACAAGACCATGGGCCTGCTCAGAATGACCGGGAGGTGGAGGTGACTATCAGTGTAACAAGACCATGGGCCAGCTCAGAATGACCGGGACGTGGAGGTGACTATCAATGTAACAAGACCATGGGCCTGCTCAGAATGGCCGGGACGTGGAGGTGACTATCAGTGTGACAAGACCATGGGCCTGCTCAGAATGACCGGGACGTGGAGGTGACTATCAGTGTGACAAGACCATGGGCCTGCTCAGAATGACCGGGAGGTGACTATCAGTGTGGACAAGACCATGGGCCTGCTCAGAATGACCGGGAGGTGGAGGTGACTATAAGTGTGACAAGACCATGGGCCTGCTCAGAATGACCGGGAGGTGGAGGTGACTATCAGTGTGACAAGACCATGGGCCTGCTCAGAATGACCGGGAGGTGACTATCAGTGTGACAAGACCATGGGCCTGCTCAGAATGACCGGGAGGTGGAGGTGACTATAAGTGTGACAAGACCATGGGCCTGCTCAGAATGACCGGGAGGTGGAGGTGACTATCAGTGTGACAAGACCATGGGCCTGCTCAGAATGACCGGGAGTTGACTATCAGTGTGACAAGACCATGGGCCCGCTCAGAATGACCGGGAGGTGGAGGTGACTATCAGTGTGACAAGACCATGGGCCTGCTCAGAATGACCAGGACGTGGAGGTGACTATCAGTGTGACAAGACCATGGGCCCGCTCAGAATGACCGGGAGTTGGAGGTGACTATCAGTGTGACAAGACCATGGGCCTGCTCAGAATGACCGGGAGGTGACTATCAGTGTGACAAGACCATGGGCCCGCTCAGAATGACCGGGAGGTGGAGGTGACTATCAGTGTGACAAGACCATGGGTCTGCTCAGAATGACCTGGACGTGGAGGTGACTATCAGTGTGACAAGACCATGGGCCAGCTCAGAATGACCGGGACGTGGAGGTGACTATCAGTGTGACAAGACCATGGGCCTGCTCAGAATGACCAGGACGTGGAGGTGACTATCAGTGTGACAAGACCATGGGCCTGCTCAGAATGACCGGGGGGTGGAGGTGACTATCAGTGTGACAAGACCATGGGCCTGCTCAGAATGACCGGGAGGTGGAGGTGACTATCAGTGTGACAAGACCATGGTCCTGCTCAGAATGACCGGGAGGTGGAGGTGACTATCAGTGTGACAAGACCATGGCCCTGCTCAGAATGATCGGGACGTGGAGGTGACTATCAGTGTGACAAGACCATGGGCCTGCTCAGAATGACCAGGACGTGGAGGTGACTATCAGTGTGACAAGACCATGTGCCTGCTCAGAATGACCGGGGGGTGGAGGTGACTATCAGTGTAACAAGACCAAGTGCCTGCTCAGAATGACCAGGACGTGGAGGTGACTATCAGTGTGACAAGACCATGGGCCTGCTCAGAATGACCAGGAGGTGGAGGTGACTATCACTGTGACAAGACCATGGGCCTGCTCAGAATGACCGGGGGGTGGAGGTGACTATCAGTGTGACAAGACCATGGGCCTGCTCAGAATGACCAGGACGTGGAGGTGACTATCAGTGTGACAAGACCATGGGCCTGCTCAGAATGACCGGGAGGTGGAGGTGACTATCACTGTGACAAGACCATGGGCCTGCTCAGAATGACCGGGAGGTGGAGGTGACTATTAGTGTGACAAGACCATGGGCCTGCTCAGAATGACCGGGGGGTAGAGGTGACTATCAGTGTGACAAGACCATGGGCCTGCTCAGAATGACCGGGAGGTGGAGGTGACTATCAGTGTGACAAGACCATGGGCCTGCTCAT
>CM050167.1:403029151-403109636 GCA_027410445.1 Discoglossus pictus
TATCACTATACACAGAGGAGCCGCCCAGGGGGAGAGTGCTGATACTGACAGAGAGTCACTGTACAGGACTATACTATATACAGAGACACATTGTATCACTATACACAGAGGAGCCGCCCAGGGGGAGAGTGCTGATACTGAGAGAGAGTCACTGTACAGACTATACTATATACAGAGACACATTGTATCACTATACACAGAGGAGCCGCCCAGGGGGAGAGTGCTGATACTGAGAGAGAGTCACTGTACAGACTATACTATATACAGAGACACATTGTATCACTATGCACAGAGGAGCCCGCCAGGGGGAGAGGTGCTGATACTGAGAGAGAGTCACTGTACAGTCTTATACTATATACAGAGACACATTGTATCACTATACACAGAGGAGCCGCCCAGGGGGAGAGTGCTGATACTGAGAGAGAGTCACTGTACAGACTATACTATATACAGAGACACATTGTATCACTATACACAGAGGAGCCGCCCAGGGGAGAGTGCTGATACTGAGAGAGAGTCACTGTACAGACTATACTATATACAGAGACACATTGTATCACTATACACAGAGGAGCCGCCCAGGGGGGGGAGTGCTGATACTGAGAGAGAGTCACTGTACAGACTATACTATATACAGAGACACATTGTATCACTATACATAGAGGGGCGCCCAGGGGGAGAGTGCTGATACTGAGAGAGAGTCACTGTACAGACTATACTATATACAGAGACACATTGTATCACTATACACAGAGGAGCCGCCCAGGGAGAGAGTGCTGATACTGAGAGAGAGTCACTGTACAGACTATACTATATACAGAGACACATTGTATCACTATACACAGAGGGCGCCCAGAGAGAGAGTGCTGATACTGAGAGAGAGTCACTGTACAGACTATATTCTATATACAGAGACACATTGTATCACTATACACAGAGGAGCCGCCCAGGGGGAGGAGTGCTGATACTAGAGAGAGAGTCACTGTACAGACTATACTATATACAGAGACACATTGTATCACTATACACAGAGGAGCCGCCGTGGGAGAGTGCTGATACTGAGAGAGAGTCACTGTACAGACTATACTATATACAGAGACACATTGTTATCACTATACACAGAGGAGCCGCCAGGGGGAGAGTGCTGATACTGAGAGAGAGTCACTGTACAGACTATACTATATACAGAGACACATTGTATCACTATACACAGGGAGCCGCCCAGGGAGAGAGTGCTGATACTGAGTGAGAGAGTCACTGTACAGACTATACTATACAGAGACACATTGTATCACTATACACAGAGGAGCCGCCCAGGGGGAGAGTGCTGATACTGAGAGAGAGTCACTGTACAGTCTAATATATATACAGAGACACATTGTATCACTATACACAGAGGAGCCGCCCAGGGAGAGAGTGCTGATATGAGAGAGAGAGTCACTGTACAGACTATACTATATACAGAGACACATTGTATCACTATACACAGAGGAGCCGCCCAGGGATGAGAGTGCTGATACTGAGAGAGAGTCACTGTACAGACTATACTATATACAGAGACACATTGTATCACTATACACAGAGGAGCCGCCCAGGGGGAGAGTGCTGATACTGAGAGAGAGTCACTGTACAGACTATACTATATACAGAGACACATTGTATCACTATACACAGAGGAGCCGCCCAGGGAGAGAGTGCTGATACTGAGAGAGAGTCACTGTACAGACTAACTATATACAGAGACACATTGTATCACTATACACAGAGGAGCGCCGCCCAGGGGGAGAGTGCTGATACTGAGAGAGAGTCACTGTACAGACTATACTATATACAGAGACACATTGTATCACTATACACAGAGGAGCCGCCCAGGGGGAGAGTGCTGATACTGAGAGAGAGTCACTGTACAGACTATACTATATACAGAGACACATTGTATCACTATACACAGAGAGCCGCCCAGGGGGAGAGTGCTGATACTGAGAGAGAGTCACTGTACAGACTATACTATATACAGAGACACATTGTATCACTATACACAGAGGAGCCGCCCAGGGGGAGAGTGCTGATACTGAGAGAGAGAGTCACTGTACAGACTATACTATATACAGAGACACATTGTATCACTATACACAGAGGAGCCGCCCAGGGGGAGAGTGCTGATACTGAGAGAGAGTCACTGTACAGACTATACTATATACAGAGACACATTGTATCATATACACAGAGGAGCCGCCCAGGGGGAGGTGTGATACTGAGAGAGAGTCACTGTACAGACTATACTATATACAGAGACACATTGTATCACTATACACAGAGGAGCCGCCCAAGGGGAGAGTGCTGATACTGAGAGAGAGTCACTGTACAGACTATACTATATACAGAGACACATTGTATCACTATACACAGAGGAGCCGCCCAGGGGGAGAGTGCTGATACTGAGAGAGAGAGTCACTGTACAGACTATACTATATACAGAGACACATTGTATCACTATACACAGAGGAGCCGCCCAGGGAGAGAGTGATGATACTGAGAGAGAGTCACTGTACAGACTATACTATATACAGAGACACATTGTATCACTATACACAGAGGAGCCGCCCAGGGGGAGAGTGCTGATACTGAGAGAGAGTCACTGTACAGACTATACTATATACAGAGACACATTGTATCACTATACACAGAGGAGCCGCCCAGGGGGGAGAGTGCTGATACTGAGAGAGAGTCACTGTACAGACTATACTATATACAGAGACACATTGTATCACTATACACAGGGGAGCCGCCCAGGGGGAGAGTGCTGATACTGAGAGAGAGTCACTGTACAGACTATACTATATACAGAGACACATTGTATCACTATACACAGAGGAGGCCGCAGGGGAGAGTGCTGATACTGAGAGAGAGTCACTGTACAGACTATACTATATACAGAGACACATTGTATCACTATCACAGAGGAGCCGCCCAGGGGGAGAGTGCTGATACTGAGAGAGAGTCACTGTACAGACCATACTATATACAGAGACACATTGTATCACTATACACAGAGGAGCCGCCCAGGGGGGGAGTGCTGATACTGAGAGAGAGTCACTGTACAGACTATACTATATACACAGACACATTGTATCACTATACACAGAGGAGCCGCCCAGGGGGAGAGTGCTGATACTGAGAGAGAGTCACTGTACAGACTATACTATATACAGAGACACATTGTATCACTATACACAGAGGAGCCGCCCAGGGGGGAGAGTGCTGATACTGAGAGAGAGTCACTGTACAGACTATACTATATACAGTGACACATTGTATCACTATACACAGAGGAGCCGCCCAGGGGGGAGAGTGCTGATACTGGGAGAGAGTCACTGTACAGACTATACTATATACAGAGACACATTGTATCACTATACACAGAGGAGCCGCCCAGGGGGAGAGTGCTGATACTGAGAGAGAGTCACTGTACAGACTATACTATATCAGAGACACATTGTATCACTATACACAGAGGAGCGCCCAGGGAGAGAGTCTGATCTGAGAGAGAGTCACTGTACAGACTATACTATATACAGAGACACATTGTATCACTATACACAGAGGAGTCCGCCCAGGGGAGAGTGCTGATACTGAGAGAGAGTCACTGTACAGACTATTACTATATACAGAGACACATTGTATCACTATACACAGAGGAGCCGCCCAGGGCGAGGAGTGCTGATACTGAGAGAGAGTCACTGTACAGACTATACTATATACAGAGACACATTGTATCACTATACACAGAGGAGCCACCCAGGGGGGAGAGTGCTGATACTGAGAGAGAGTCACTGTACAGACTATACTATATACACAGACACATTGTATCACTATACACAGAGGAGCCGCCCAGGGAGAGAGTGCTGATACTGAGAGAGTCACTGTACAGTGACTATACTATATAGAGACACATTGTATCACTATACACAGAGGAGCCGCCCAGGGGGAGAGTGCTGATACTGACAGAGAGTCACTGTACAGACTATACTATATACAGAGACACATTGTATCACTATACACAGAGGAGCCGCCCAGGGGGAGAGTGCTGATACTGAGAGAGAGTCACTGTACAGACTATACTATATACAGAGACACATTGTATCACTATACACAGAGGAGCCGCCCAGGGGAGAGTGCTGATACTGAGGGAGAGTCACTGTACAGATATACTATATACAGAGACACATTGTATCACTATACACAGAGGAGCCGCCCAGGGGGAGAGTGCTGATACTGAGAGAGAGTCACTGTACAGACTATACTATATACAGAGACACATTGTATCACTATACACAGAGGAGCCGCCCAGGGGGAGAGTGCTGATACTGAGAGAGTCACTGTACAGACTATACTATATACAGAGACACATTGTATCACTATACACAGAGGAGCCGCCCAGGGGGAGAGTGCTGATACTGAGAGAGAGTCACTGTACAGACTATACTATATACAGAGACACATTGTATCACTATACACAGAGGAGCCGCCCAGAGGGAGAGTGCTGATACTGAGAGAGAGTCACTGTACAGACTATACTATATACAGAGACACATTGTATCACTATTACACAGAGGGCCGCCCAGGGGATGAGACTGATGATACTGAGAGAGAGTCACTGTACAGACTATACTATATACAGAGACACATTGTATCACTATACATAGAGGGGCCGCCCAGGGGGAGAGTGCTGATACTGAGAGAGAGTCACTGTACAGACTATACTATATACAGAGACACATTGTATCACTATACACAGAGGAGCCGCCCAGGGAGAGAGTGCTGATACTGAGAGAGAGTCACTGTACAGACTATACTATATACAGAGACACATTGTATCACTATACACAGGGGAGCCGCCCAGGGGGAGAGTGCTGATACTGAGATAGAGTCACTGTACAGACTATACTATTACAGAGACACATTGTATCACTATACACAGAGGAGCCGCCCAGGGAGAGAGTGCTGATACTGAGAGAGAGTCACTGTACAGACTATACTATATACAGAGACACATTGTATCACTATACACAGAGGAGCCGCCCAGGGAGAGAGTGCTGATACTGAGAGAGAGTCACTGTACAGACTATACTATATACAGAGACACATTGTATCACTATACACAGAGGAGCCGCCCAGAGAGAGAGTGCTGATACTGAGAGAGAGTCACTGTACAGACTATACTATATACAGAGACACATTGTATCACTATACACAGAGGAGCCGCCCAGGGGGAGAGTGCTGATACTGAGAGAGAGTCACTGTACAGACTATACTATATACAGAGTCACATTGTATCACTATACACAGAGGAGCCGCCCAGGGGGAGAGTGCTGATACTGAGAGAGAGTCACTGTACAGACTATACTATATACAGAGACACATTGTATCACTATACACAGAGGAGCCGCCCAGGGGGAGAGTGCTGATACTGAGAGAGAGTCACTGTACAGACTATACTATATACAGAGACACATTGTATCACTATACACAGAGGAGCCGCCAGGGAGAGAGTGCTGATACTGAGAGAGAGTCACTGTACAGACTATACTATATACAGAGACACATTGTATCACTATACACAGAGGAGCCGCCCAGGGAGAGAGTGCTGATACTGAGAGAGAGTCACTGTACAGACTATACTATATACAGAGACACATTGTATCACTATCACAGAGGAGCCGCCCAGGGGGAGAGTGCTGATACTGAGAGAGAGTCACTGTACAGACTATACTATATACAGAGACACATTGTATCACTATACACAGAGGAGCCGCCCAGGGAGAGAGTGCTGATACTGAGAGAGAGTCACTGTACAGACTATACTATATACAGAGACACATTGTATCACTATACACAGAGGAGCCGCCCAGGGGGAGAGTGCTGATACTGAGAGAGAGTCACTGTACAGACTATACTATATACAGAGACACATTGTATCACTATACACAGAGGAGCCGCCCAGGGGGAGAGTGCTGATACTGAGAGAGAGTCACTGTACAGACTATACTATATACAGGACACATTGTATCACTATCACAGAGGAGCCGCCCAGGGGGAGAGTGCTGATACTGAGAGAGAGTCACTGTACAGACTATACTATATACAGAGACACATTGTATCACTATACACAGAGGAGCCGCCCAGGGGGAGAGTGCTGATACTGAGAGAGAGTCACTGTACAGACTATACTATATACAGAGACACATTGTATCACTATACACAGAGGAGCCGCCCAGGGGAGAGTGCTGATACTGAGAGAGAGTCACTGTACAGACTATACTATATACAGAGACACATTGTATCACTATACACAGAGGAGCCGCCCAGGGGGAGAGTGCTGATACTGAGAGAGAGTCACTGTACAGACTATACTATATACAGAGACACATTGTATCACTATACATAGAGGGGCCGCCCAGGGGGAGTGCTGATACTGAGAGAGAGTCACTGTACAGACTATACTATATACAGAGACACATGTATCACTATACACAGAGGAGCCGCCCAGGAGGAGAGTGCTGATACTGAGAGAGAGTCACTGTACAGACTATACTAATACAGAGACACATTGTATCACTATACACAGGGGAGCCGCCCAGGGGGAGAGTGCTGATACTGAGAGAGAGTCACTGTACAGACTATACTATATACAGAGACACATTGTATCACATACACAGAGGAGCCGCCCAGGGGGAGAGTGCTGATACTGAGAGAGAGTCACTGTACAGACTATACTATATACAGACACATTGTATCACTATACACAGAGGAGCCGCCCAGGGAGAGAGTGCTGATACTGAGAGAGAGTCACTGTACAGACTATACTATATACAGACACATTGTATCACTATACACAGAGGAGCCGCCCAGAGAGAGAGTGCTGATACTGAGAGAGAGTCACTGTACAGACTATACTATATACAGAGACACATTGTATCACTATACACAGAGGAGCCGCCCAGGGGAGAGTGCTGATACTGAGAGAGAGTCACTGTACAGACTATACTATATACAGAGTCACATTGTATCACTATACACAGAGGACCGCCCAGGGGGAGAGTGCTGATACTGAGAGAGAGTCACTGTACAGACTATACTATATACAGAGACACATTGTATCACTATACACAGAGGAGCCGCCCAGGGGAGAGTGCTGATACTGAGAGAGAGTCACTGTACAGACTATACTATATCAGAGACACATTGTATCACTATACACAGAGGAGCCGCCCAGGGAGAGAGTGCTGATACTGAGAGAGAGTCACTGTACAGACTATACTATATACAGAGACACATTGTATCACTATACACAGAGGAGCCGCCCAGGGAGAGAGTGCTGATACTGAGAGAGTCACTGTACAGACTATACTATACAGAGACACATTGTATCACTATACACAGAGGAGCCGCCCAGGGGGAGAGTGCTGATACTGAGAGAGAGTCACTGTACAGACTATACTATATACAGAGACACATTGTATCACTATACACAGAGGAGCCGCCCAGATCGGAAGAGTGCTGATACTGAGAGAGTCACTGTACAGACTATACTATAACAGAGACACATTGTATCACTATACACAGAGGAGCCGCCCAGGGGAGAGTGCTGATACTGAGAGAGAGTCACTGTACAGACTATACATATACAGAGACACATTGTATCACTATACACAGAGGAGCCGCCCAGGGGGAGAGTGCTGATACTGAGAGAGAGTCACTGTACAGACTATACTATATACAGAGACACATTGTATCACTATACACAGAGGAGCCGCCCAGGGGGAGAGTGCTGATACTGAGAGAGTGTCACTGTACAGACTATACTATATACAGAGACACATTGTATCACTATACACAGAGGAGCCCCCCGGGGAGAGTGCTGATACTGAGAGAGAGAGTCACTGTACAGACTATACTATATACAGAGACACATTGTATCACTATACACAGAGGAGCCCACTGTACAGACTATACTATATACAGAGACACATTGTATCACTATACACAGAGGAGCCGCCCAGGGAGAGTGCTGATACTGAGAGAGAGTCACTGTACAGACTATACTATATACAGAGACACATTGTATCACTATACACAGAGGAGCCGCCCAGGGGGGAGTGCTGATACTGAGAGAGAGTCACTGTACAGACTATACTATATACAGAGACACATTGTATCACTATACACAGGGGAGCCGCCCAGGGGGAGAGTGCTGATACTGAGAGAGAGTCACTGTACAGACTATACTATATACAGAGACACATTGTATCACTATACACAGAGGAGCCGCCCAGGGAGAGAGTGCTGATACTGAGAGAGAGTCACTGTACAGACTATACTATATACAGAGACACATTGTATCACTATACACAGAGGAGCCGCCCAGGGGGAGAGTGCTGATACTGAGAGAGAGTCACTGTACAGACCATACTATATACAGAGACACATTGTATCACTATACACAGAGGAGCCGCCCAGGGGGGAGTGCTGATACTGAGAGAGAGTCACTGTACAGACTATACTATATACACATACACATTGTATCACTATACACAGAGGAGCCGCCCAGGGGGGAGTGCTGATACTGAGAGAGAGTCACTGTACAGACTATACTATATACAGAGACACATTGTATCACTATACACAGAGGAGCCGCCCAGGGGGAGAGTGCTGATACTGAGAGAGAGTCACTGTACAGACTATACTATATACACAGACACATTGTATCACTATACAGAGGAGCCGCCCAGGGGGAGAGTGCTGATACTGAGAGAGAGTCACTGTACAGACTATACTATATACAGAGACACATTGTATCACTATACACAGAGGAGCCGCCCAGGGGAGAGTGCTGATACTGAGAGAGAGTCACTGTACAGACTATACTATATACAGAGACACATTGTATCACTATACATAGAGGGCCGCCCAGGGGGAGAGTGCTGATACTGAGAGAGAGTCACTGTACAGACTATACTATATACAGAGACACATTGTATCACTATACACAGAGGAGCCGCCCAGGGGGAGAGTGCTGATACTGAGAGAGTCACTGTACAGACTATACTATATACAGAGACACAATTGTATCACTATACACATAGGAGCCGCCCAGGGAGGAGAGTGCTGATACTGAGAGAGAGTCACTGTACAGACTATTACTATATACAGAGACACATTGTATCACTATACACAGAGGAGCCGCCCAGGGGATGAGGTGCTGATACTGAGAGAGAGTCACTGTACAGACTATACTACTATACAGAGACACATTGTATCACTATACACAGAGGAGCCGCCCAGGGGGAGAGTGCTGATACTGAGAGAGAGTCACTGTACAGACTATACTAATACAGAGACACATTGTATCACTATAGCACAGAGGAGCCGCCCAGGGAGAGAGTGCTGATACTGAGAGAGAGTCACTGTACAGACTATACTATATACAGAGACACATTGTATCCACTATACACAGAGGGAGCCGCCCAGGGGGAGAGTGCTGATACTGAGAGAGAGTCACTGTACAGACTATACTATATACAGAGACACATTGTATCACTATACACAGAGGAGCCGCCCAGGGGAGAGTGCTGATACTGA
Organism: Discoglossus pictus; assembly: GCA_027410445.1. NCBI lineage: Eukaryota > Metazoa > Chordata > Amphibia > Anura > Alytidae > Discoglossus > Discoglossus pictus. The sequence continues at coordinate 403,038,794 of CM050167.1, forward strand.
GAGAGAGTCACTGTACAGGACTATACTATATACAGAGACACATTGTATCACTATACACAGAGGAGCCGCCCAGGGGAGAGTGCTGATACTGAGAGAGAGTCACTGTACAGACTATACTTATACAGAGACACATTGTATCACTATACACAGAGGAGCCGCCCAGGGAGAGAGTGCTGATACTGAGAGAGAGTCACTGTACAGACTATACTATACAGAGACACATTGTATCACTATACACAGGGGAGCCGCCAGGGAGAGAGTGCTGATACTGAGAGAGAGTCACTGTACAGACTATAATATATACAGAGACACTTGTATCACTATACACAGAGGAGCCGCCCAGGGGAGAGTGCTGATACTGAGAGAGAGAGTCACTGTACAGACTATACTATATACAGAGACACATTGTATCACTATACACAGAGGAGCCGCCCAGGGAGAGTGCTGATACTGAGAGAGAGTCACTGTACAGACTATACTATATACAGAGACACATTGTATCACTATACACAGAGGAGCCGCCCAGGGGGAGAGTGCTGATACTGAGAGAGAGTCACTGTACAGACTATACTATATACAGAGACACATTGTATCACTATACACAGAGGAGCCGCCCAGGGGAGAGGTGCTGATACTGAGAGAGAGTCACTGTACAGACTATACTATATACAGAGACACATTGTATCACTATACACAGAGGAGCCGCCCAGGGGGAGAGTGCTGATACTGAGAGAGAGTCACTGTACAGACTATACTATACAGAGACACATTGTATCACTATACACAGAGGAGCCCGCCCAGGGGGATAGTGCTGATACTGAGAGAGAGTCACTGTACAGACTATACTAATACAGAGACACATTGTATCACTATACACAGAGGAGCCCCCAGGGGGAGAGTGCTGATACTGGAGAGAGTCACTGATACAGACTTACTATATACAGAGACACATTGTATCACTATACACAGAGGAGCCGCCCAGGGGGAGAGTGCTGATACTGAGAGAGAGTCACTGTACAGACTATACTATATACAGAGACACATTGTATCACTATACACAGGGGAGCCGCCCAGGGAGAGAGTGCTGATACTGAGAGAGAGTCACTGTACAGACTATACTATACAGAGACACATTGTATCACTATACACAGAGGAGCCGCCCAGGGGGAGAGTGCTGATACTGAGAGAGAGTCACTGTACAGACTATACTATATACAGAGACACATTGTATCACTATACACAGAGGAGCCGCCCAGGGAGAGTGCTGATACTGAGAGAGAGTCACTGTACAGACTATACAGAGACACATTGTATCACTATACACAGAGGAGCCGCCCAGGGAGAGTGCTGATACTGAGAGAGAGTCACTGTACAGACTATACTATATACAGAGACACATTGTATCACTATACACAGAGGAGCCGCCCAGGGAGAGAGTGCTGATACTGAGAGAGAGTCACTGTACAGACTATACTATATACAGAGACACATTGTATCACTATACACAGAGGAGGCGCCCAGGGGGAGAGTGCTGATACTGAGAGAGAGTCACTGTACAGACTATACTATCTACAGAGACACATTGTATCACTATACACAGAGGGGCGCCCCCAGGGAGAGAGTGCCTGATACTGAGAGAGAGTCACTGTACAGACTATACTATATACAGAGACACATTGTATCACTATACAACAGAGGAGCCGCCCAGGGGGAGAGTGCTGATACTGAGAGAGAGTCACTGTACAGACTATACTATATACAGAGACACATGTATCACTATACACAGAGGAGCCGCCCAGGGGGAGAGTTCTGAACTGAGAAGAGAGAGTCAACTGTACAGACTATACTAATACAGAGACACATTGTATCACTATACACAGAGGAAGCCGCCCAGGGGGAGAGTGCTGATACTGAGAGAGAGTCACTGTACAGACTATACTATATACAGAGACACATTGTATCACTATACACAGAGGAGCCGCCCAGGGGGAGAGTGCTGATACTGAGAGAGAGTCACTGTACAGACTATACTACTACAGAGACACATTGTATCACTATACCACAGAGGAGCCGCCCAGGGAAGAGAGTGCTGATACTGAGAGAGAGTCACTGTACAGACTATACTATATACAGAGACACATTGTATCACTATACACAGAGGAGCCGCCAGGGGGAGAGTGCTGATACTGATGAGAGAGTCACTGTACAGACTATACTATATACAGAGACACATTGTAATCACTATACTAAGAGGAGCAGCCCAGGGGAGAGAGTGATGATACTGAGAGAGAAGGTCACTTGTACAGACCTATACTATATACAGAGACACATTGTATCACTATACACAGAGGAGCCGCCCCAGGGAGAGAGTGCTGACTACTGAGAGAGAGTCACTGTACAGACTATACTATATACAGAGACACATTGTATCACTATACACAGAGGAGCCGCCCAGGGGGAGAGTGCTGATTACTGAGAGAGAGTTCACTGTACAGACTATACTATATACAGAGACACATTGTATCACTATACACAGAGGAGCCGCCAGGGGGAGAGTGCTGATACTGAGAGAGAGTGCACTGTTACAGACTATACTATATACAGAGACACATTGTATCACTATACACAGAGGAGCCGCCCAGGGGAGAGAGTGCTGATACTGAGAGAGAGTCACTGTACAGACCATACTATATACAGAGACCCTTTGTATACACTATACACAGAGGAGCCCGCCCAGGGGGTGGGGAGTGCTGATACTGAGAGAGAGTCACTGTACAGACTATACTATATACAGAGACACATTGTATCACTATACACCAGAGGAGCCGCCCCAGGGGGGGAGAGTGCTGATACTGAGAGAGAGTCACTGTACAGACTATACTATATACAGAGTCACATTGTATCACTATACACAGGGGAGCCGCCCAGGGGGAGAGTGCTGATACTGAGAGAGAGTCACTGTACAGACTATACTATATACAGAGACACATTGTATCACTATACACAGAGGAGCCGCCCAGGGGGGAGAGTGCTGATACTGAGAGAGAGTCACTGTACAGACTATACTATAATACAGAGACACATTGTATCACTATAACACAGAGGAGCCGCCCAGGGGGAGAGTGCTGATACTGAGAGAGAGTCCACTGTACAGACCATACTATATACAGAGACACATTGTATCACTATACACAGAGGAGCCGCCCAGGGGGGGAGTGCTGATACTGAGAGAGAGTCACTGTACAGACTATACTATATACAGAGACACATTGTATCACTATACACAGAGGAGCCGCCCAGGGGGAGAGTGCTGATACTGAGAGAGAGTCACTGTACAGACTATACTATATACAGAGTCACATTGTATCACTATACACAGGGGAGCCGCCCAGGGGGAGAGTGCTGATACTGAGAGAGAGTCACTGTACAGACTATACTATATACACAGACACATTGTATCACTATACACAGAGGAGCCGCCCAGGGGGAGAGTGCTGATACTGAGAGTCCAGGTCTTACTACAGTCCTCGGCGCCTATGGACACAATATATATGAATATCACGTATAAGACGCGGCGCCCCTTTGTATTGGCTCTTTAGCCCGTATGTCTATGTCTTTTATATTAACCCCCTCTGGACTTATCGCCGCCGCGCAGTTTAATTAAAGCACAGAACTGAAGATCCCTAGAAAGCTCCGGTGGCACACAGGTTTGGTCCTAGCCTTTTATATCCTTACTTACACAAGTATCCGCACCCCTGAGATTATGTCCTTAAGCCTCCCCCTTAGAGGATAAGGAGCCGGTGTCCGTCTCACGCATGAGCCCAAGACGCCTCGCTCTGCCACCCCAAGGGGCCTCAGCAGTGATAAACATCCAAAATGAGCGACTTAAGCTCGACTCAGTTACAGATTATAGGGTCGGTCCATCTCGTGCCAGCCGCCGCGGTTATACGAGAGACTCGAACTGACAACCCGCGGCGTAAAGCGTGATCAGAGAACCCCCCAGGATTAATTATTTGCTAGACCGTCGCACGCTTTAGTTTAATAGAAACCCAACTCCGAAAGTGACTCTATCTTCCTTGAAGTCACGACCTCTAGGACACAAGCTGGGATTAGATACCGCACTATGCGTAGCTTTAAACACTGACCACTTACACAAACAATCCGCCAGGGGACTACGAGCCTCAGAGGACATGGCGGTGCCCCACGTAGAGGAGCCTGTTCTATAATCGATAACCTCCGCTTAACCTCACCACTTCTGGCCAAAACCGCCTATATACCACCGTCGCCAGCCCACCCCGTGAGGGGAACGCAGAAGGCAAAATGGCCCCCGCCAGAACGTCAGGTCAAGGTGTAGCGTATGAAGTGGAAAGAAATGGTCTACAACACGAAAGGTCACAATGAAACCTGACCCAAAGGAGGATTTAGTAGTAAAGAGAAACAAGAGAGTTCTCCTTAACCCGGCCCTGGGCGCACACAGCGCCCGTCACCCTCTTTAACCCGCCGTATATAAATATTTAAACAAAAATAGGCAAAAAAGAAGAGGCAAGTCGTAAGATGGTAAGTATACCGGAAGGTGCGCTTGGAATAATATAATGTAGCCTAACTAAAGCATCTCGCTTACACCGAAAAAATATCTGATAAACCCAGATCATGGTGAGCCAAAAATCTAGCCCACCAGAACCCCCCCCAAGAGATGAATCCGCCTGTAACGGAGCTGGAACACGCAGTCCAATATCTCCTCTGGTATATGTTGGATCAAGGTGTCCTAGTGGTGCAGACGCTACTGAAAACCTTACGTGATCCGAGTAATCCAGGTCAGTTTCCATCTATGCCGTATCCCCCCTAGTACGATAGGACCGGGGGGGGGGCGGGGCCAATACCTAGGCACGCCCCCACCCCAAGCTAATGAAATTAACTCAATTAGTATAAAAACTGCAACCTCCCCCAAGATAAGGGATCGTTAGTGTGGCAGAGCCCGGCAAATGCAAAAGACCTAAGCCCTCTCTGTCAGGGGTTCAACTCCCCTCACTAACCATGCCATCACCACTCACATATGTATTACGCCCCCTTCTCTACTTTGTCCCAGTGCGTTGAGCAGTTGCGTTCCTAACACTCGTTGAACAAAAAGTTTTAGGGTATATACAGCTTCGAAAAGGACCAAATATCGTTGGGCCTACCGGCCTACTACAACCCGTGGCCGATGGGGTAAAATTATTAAAGAGCCTATCTGACCCGCTTAATCATATTCACGGGGGGATTCACACTGTATAACTTCAACTTCACACAAGAGCACGTATGACTGATTATCCCGGGATGACCAATAGCAGCTATATGGTACAATTCAACCCTGGCAGGAACAAACCGGGCCTCATTTGACTTAACCGAGGGCGAATCAGAACTAGTTTCAGGCTTTAACGTAGAATACGCCGCAGGACCATTTGCCCTGTTCTTTCTAGCTGAGTACGATAATATTCTGGTAATAAACACCCTATCTGCAGTTCTGTTCCTAGACTCCACAATTGACCACTGCCACCTTAATGATAAAAGCCGCCATACTTTCGCTGCTATTCCTGTGAGTGCGAGCATCCTACCCGCGATTCCGATATGATCAGCTTATGCACCTATTACCCTAGCACTAACCCTGTGGCACATCTCCTTACCACCCTCTATAATAGGCCTACCCCCCCTCCTCTAGGAGATGTGCCCGAAAGTTAGGGATTACTTTGATAGAGTAAACTATTGGGGTTCAAACACCCTCTTCTCCTTAGAAAGACAGGAACCTGTGCCTGAGAGATCAAAACTCTCCGTACTCCCCCTGTACCACTTCCTAGTAAGTCAGCTAAACAAGCTTGTGGGCTCATACCCCAAAAATGTTGGTTAAACCCCTTCCTTTACCACATGAGCCCACTTACACTTTCAATTTTGCTTTCAAGCTTATCACTTGGGACAGCGATAACAATATCTGGCCACCACTGAATGCTAGCCTGAGTGGGCCTAGAAATGAGTACCCTGGCGACCACCCCGCTCATAGCTAAACACCATCACCCTCGGGCAATTGAAGCAAACACAAAGTACTTCCTAACCCAAGCAGCCGCCTCCGCCATAATCCTGTTTTCAAGCACCAATAACGCCTGAAACACCGGCGAATGACGTATTATAGACCTCTCAACGCCAACAGCAGTGGCCACTGTAACAATTGCGCTTCTTATCAAGTTAGGGGTAGCCCCGCTTCACTTCTGACTTCCAGAAGTCCTTCAAGGCTCGGACCTTACAACCGGCCTTATCCTTTCTACCTGGCAAAAACTTGCTCCAATATCTATTATTCTACAAATTTCCCCCAACCTAAACCCCAACATTCTCAGGGCTTTTGGGCTCCTATCCTCTTTGATTGGGGGTTGGGGGCTAAACCAAACCAAGCTTCGAAAAATGATAGCCTTCTCGTCTAGGATGAATAGATTCTAGCCCTAACCCCACAATTACACGGCGGAACCTCATTGTGTACATTGTAATAACCCCATGAACTCTCTGCTCTAACTGGTCTAACCTTATTATCTTTAGGGGGCCTCCCACCACTAGCAGGGTTTATACCGAAAGGACTTGTTCTTCAAGAGCTCACAAAACAAAGTATAATACTCTCAGCTACTCTAATAGGACTTCTAAGTCTATTCTTTTATCTGCGACTATCGTATACAATTTCCCCAAATACTTCACCGTCAACGCTATCATGACGTCTACACACTAATACACCAACTCTAGGGACATCGATATCACTACCAATACTACCCCTAACCCCACTCGTACTCGCCCTAACACAATAGAAACTTAGGATAAACCAGACCTAAAGCCTTCAAAGCTTTAAGTAGAAGGTAAAATCTTCTAGTTTGTGTTAAGACCTTCAGGACTCTCTCCAACATCATCGGAATGCAACTCAAATACTTTAATTAGGCTAAGGCTTTTCTAGAAAGACGGGCCTTGATCCCGTAACATTTTAGTTAACAGCTAAACGCTCTATCCAGCGAGCTTCATTCTACTTCTCCCCGGCGAGATATTACCTCGCTTCTCAAGATTTGCAATCTTACATGTTCTACACCACGGAGCTGATAAGAGAAGGACTTGAACCCTCGTCTTCGGGGCTACAACCCGCCGCCTAGCCCTGGGCTATCTTACCTGTGGCAATCACACGTTGACTATTTTCAACCAACCATAAAGACATTGGCACCCTCTACCTGATGTTTGGTGCATGAGCTGGCATAGTGGGCACTGCCCTAAGCCTGCTGATCCGCGCTGAACTAAGCCAGCCCGGCACCTTGCTAGGGGATGATCAGATCTATAATGTGATCGTTACGGCTCACGCTTTCGTTATTATCTTCTTCATGGTCATGCCTATTATAATTGGAGGATTCGGTAACTGGTTAATTCCTCTAATGATTGGAGCTCCAGACATAGCATTCCCTCGAATAAATAATATAAGCTTCTGACTACTGCCCCCATCATTCCTCCTATTGTTGGCCTCCTCTGGGGTCAAAGCCGGAGCCGGAACGGGTGAACAGTTTACCCCCCGCTAGCCGGAAACTTGGCCCATGCTGGAGCGTCTGTAGACCTAACAATTTTCTCCTTAAATCTGGCGGGTGTATCATCAATTTTAGGGGCCATTAATTTTATTACTACTACTATTAACATGAAGCCACCATCCATGTCCCAGTACCAAACGCCCTTGTTTGTGTGATCTGTCCGTATTACAGCGGTCTTACTTCTTCTGTCGCTCCCTGTGTTGGCAGCCGGGATCACAATGCTCCTTACAGACCGTAATCTAAATACTACCTGTTTTGACCCTACGGGTGGAGGAGACCCGGTCTTATATCAACACTTGTTTTGGTTCTTTGGGCATCCGGACGTATATATTCTTATTCTCTCGGGATTTGGCATGATTTCTCATATCGTAACCTATTACTCCGGTAGAAAAAGAACCCTTTGGTTACATGGGCATGGTCTGAGCTATAATATCAATTGGCCTATTAGGGTTTATTGTCTGAGCCCATCATATATTTACAGTAGACCTTAATGTAGACACATTAGCCACATCGAGCCTATTTTACCTCTGCAACAATAATTATTGCCATCCCAACTGGGGTAAAAGTATTCAGCTGACTAGCTACAATGCATGGAGGAACTATTAAATGAGATGCCGCCATACTGTGGGCCCTCGGCTTTATTTTCTTATTCACTGTAGGAGGGCTAACCAGAATTGTTCTTGCTAACTCGTCGTTGGATATTGTCCTTCACGAAACCTATTACGTTGTTGCTCACTTTCATTATGTTCTCTCCATAGGAGCCGTCTTTGCAATCATTGGCGGGTTCGTACACTGATCTCCGCTATTTACTGGCTACACCCTCCATGAAACCTGGACAAAAATCCACTTCGGAGTTATATTTGGAGGGGTAAACCTAACATTTTTTCCTCAACACTTCCTAGGGTTAGCTGGCATATCTTGTCGTTACTCGGACGACCCAGACGCCTACACCCTTTGAAATACAGTGTCTTCTATCGGCTCCCTGGTATCACTGGTAGCAGTAATTATAATAATGATTATTATCTGAGAGGCTTTCTCCGCCAAACGGGAAGTCATTCTAACGGAACTGACTACAACCAACGTAGAGTGACTTCATGGCTGCCCACCCCCCTACCATACATTTGTACAAATACCTCATGGGACTTAACGAGAAAAGAAGGAATCGAACCGCCATGTACTGATTTCAAGTCAGCTGCATAGCCACTCTGCCATTTTCTTTACTGAGGTGTTAGTAAAAGTATTATACTATCTTGTCAAGGCAGAGTTGCGAGTTAAAACCACGCACACCTTAACATGGCACACCCAACACAACTAGGCTTTCAAGACGCAGCATCCCCTATTATAGAAGAACTCCTTCACTTTCATGACCACGCCCTGATGGCAGTCTTCCTAATTAGCACCTTAGTCCTCTATATTATTACCATCATAATAACTACAAAACGTACCCACACCAATGCTATAGACGCACAAGAGATCCAAATAGTATGGACTATTATGCCAGCTATCATTGCTCTACCTTCATTACGCATCCTATACCTAATGGACGAGATTAGCGACCCGCACTTAACAGTTAAAGCTTTTGGACATCAGTGATATTGAAGCTATGAATTTACCAACTATGAGGACCTAGCACTCGATTCATGTATAACCCCCACCCAAGATCTTACACCCAGAGAGTTCCGGCTGCGTGAAGTGGACAACCGCATGGTTGTTCCGATAGAAGCGCCAACTCGTATACTAGTAACAGCCGAAGATGTTCTTCACTCATGAGCTGTCCCCTCACTGGGGGTAAAAACAGACGCCATTTTAGGACGACTAAACCAAACATCCTTTATTGCCACACGCCCGGGGGTATTCTACGGTCAGTGCTCGGAGATCTGCGGCGCCAATCACAGCTTTATGCCAATTGTAGTTGAAGCAGTCCCCTTAGGAACATTCGAAAACTGGTCTTCATCAATGCTAGAAGTCTCACTAAGAAGCTAACAGGGTACAAGCAACAGCCTTTTAAGCTGTAGTGCGGTGACTACCAACCACCCTTAGTGAAACGCCGCCGTTAAACCCAGGCCCATGATTTGCCATCCTAGTATTATCATGACTTATCCTTCTAGCAATTATCCCACCTAAAATTACTAGCCATAAAACATTTAATGAACCAACAACTCAAAATACTGAAAAATCTACACCTGCCCCGTGAACTTGACCATGAACTTAGGCTTCTTTGACCAATTTATGAGCCCCTCTCTCCTTGGAGTACCCTTAATGGCATTAGCTATTCTAGCCCCATGACTACTGTTTCCCACCCAATCCGACCGATGGCTAAACAACCGCTTAATAACGCTCCAATCCTGATTTATTTTCACTTTCACAAAACAAATCTTTACCCCTATTAGCCAAAACGGACATAAATGAGCGATAATTCTTACCTCTTTAATAATATTCCTTATCTCAGTCAACCTACTGGGCTTACTCCCATACACCTTTACACCAACAACACAACTGTCTTTAAATATGGGCTTAGCGATCCCACTCTGACTAGCCACAGTGCTCATTGGTCTTCGCAACCAACCTACTGTAGCCCTAGGCCACCTGCTACCTGAAGGCAGACCCGGCGCGCTAATTCCTGTACTTATTATTATTGAAACAATCAGCTTATTTATTCGCCCGCTCGCGCTAGGCGTGCGACTTACTGCTAACTTAACTGCAGGCCATCTTCTTATTCAACTAATTGCCACAGCCGCTTTCGCTTTACTTCCAATAATATTCGTAGTCTCCATCTTAACCTCTACTGTCCTACTCTTATTAACACTTCTCGAAGTCGCCGTTGCGATAATTCAAGCCAACGTCTTCGTCCTTCTGCTGAGCCTTTATCTACAAGAAAACGTCTAATGGCACACCAAGCACACGCCTACCACACAGTTGACCCAAGTCCTTGACCACTAACAGGAGCAATCGCAGCCCTTCTTTTAACTTCTGGGCTCGCAATATGATTTCACTTTGAATCCACAGTCCTTCTATCTCTAGGCCTTCTTACTATGATCCTTACGATAGTCCAATGATGGCGAGACATTATTCGGGAAGGAACATTCCAAGGACACCACACCCCGCCAGTGCAGAAAGGACTGCGGTACGGGATAATTATTTTTATCACCTCAGAAGTTTTCTTTTTTGTCGGATTCTTCTGGGCCTTCTACAATTCGAGCTTAGCCCCTACACCAGAACTTGGGGAATGCTGACCACCGGCTGGTATTACGCCATTAAACCCCTTTGAGGTACCTCTTCTAAATACAGCTGTCCTTCTGGCCTCAGGCGTCACAGTCACATGAGCGCATCACAGCATTATGCAAGGAGACCGGAAAGAAGCCATTCAATCACTGGCCCTAACCATTCTGTTGGGCCTCTACTTTACAGCTTTGCAAGGCGTAGAATACTACGAAGCCCCATTTACAATCGCAGACGGAGTTTATGGCACCACCTTCTTTGTGGCAACTGGATTCCATGGCCTGCATGTAATTATTGGGTCCCTATTCCTTGCGGTCTGCTTACTTCGCCAAACACAGTACCACTTCACCTCAAAACACCACTTCGGATTTGAGGCTGCCGCATGGTACTGACACTTCGTAGACGTCGTATGACTGTTCCTTTACGTATCCATCTATTGATGAGGCTCATATTTTCTTAGTATCAACGTTAGTACAGGTGACTTCCAATCACACGGCCTCGGTTAAATCCCGGGAGAAAATAATGATCTCTACTATCATATTTATTGCAACAGCCTTATCCACCATTCTCGCAGTAGTAGCATTATGACTCCCGCAAATTACCCCTGACACGGAAAAATTATCCCCGTACGAAAGTGGATTTGACCCACTAGGCTCTGCCCGACTTCCATTCTCGATGCAATTTTTCCTAGTGGCCATTCTCTTCCTCCTCTTCGACCTCGAAATCACCCTCCTTCTTCCAGCCCCTTGAGCAGTTCAGCTTGATCACCCAACCACTACAATTGCCTGAACCATTATCATCTTAGGATTACTAACTGTTGGGTTGATCTACGAGTGACTCCAAGGAGGGCTGGAGTGAGCAGAATGGGCGGCTAGTCTCACCAAGATAGTTAATTTCGACTTAACTGACAGCGGTTGAACTCCGCTGCTGCCCTATGACACTCACACACTTTAGCTTTTATTCGGCCTTTATACAAGGCCTTACAGGACTAGCATTTCATCTTCTGTCTGCTCTTCTATGTCTAGAAGGCATAATGTTGGCACGTTATGTTGGCCTGGCCCTCACATGTGTCATTGTTCTCTTCTTCTATTATGCCGATACCTCCTCCGCATGTGAGGCTGGGACAGGACTAGCCCTGGTAGTAGCAACTTCTCGGACACACGGACAGACAACTTGCACAACCTGAACCTTCTGCAATGCTAAAAATTCTAATCCCCTCCTTAATGCTAATCCCGTCCATTTGGCTTTCCCAAAAAAATGACTATGAACTTTCTCAGCCGGCCGAAGTCTAATAATCGCCACAATTAGCCTAATCTGGTTCTTCAGCCCTACTGAACTTGCCCATTTTACTAATAACATACTAGCAACCGACCAACTCTCGTCACCATTATTAATCCTGTCCTGCTGACTTCTCCCGCTTATAATTGTTGCCAGTCAAAATCACATGGCATCTGAACCCCTAACACAACAACTTACCCTCATCTCAACCTTGATCTGCCTTCAAATCGCCCTAGTCGTGGCTTTCGGGCCAGGGAACTTATTCTTTTCTATGTAACATTTGAGATAACGCTTATTCCTACCCTCGTCTTAATCACACGATGAGGTAACCAGGCGGAGCGGCTTAATGCTGGAGCTTACTTTTTATTTTACACTTTAGCAGGGTCCCTCCCTCTCCTGGTAGCCCTTCTGGCCCTACAAAAAACTGGAGTAACCCTCTCAATTTTAACCCTTCAGCTATCTCCGTCTATAACCCCTATAACATGATCTAACAAAGCCTGAAGATTGGCCTTTCTACTGGCTTTTATGGTTAAAATACCTCTATATGGAACTCACTTGTGGCTTCCCAAAGCCCACGTAGAGGCACCAATTGCCGGCTCCATGGTTCTAGCCGCGATTCTGCTGAAACTAAGGGGATATGGCATTATACGTATCTCGATTACCCTGGCCCCAGCCATAAAAGACCTAGCCTACCCATTTATTATTCTTATTATGACCAGCTCGGGATGTCTACGCCAAACAGATGTAAAGTCTATAATTGCCTATTCATCTGTGAGCCACATAGGACTAGCCATTCAGCCGCCTTAATTCAAACACCTTGAAGCTTTACAGGAGCTATTGTACTAATAATTGCCCACGGACTAATTTCTTCAGCCCTATTCTGCTTGGCAAACACAAACTATGAGCGCTCACCCACCCGAGCTCTTCTCCTGTCACGTGGGATACAATCTGTCTTGCCCTAAATAGGAACTTGGTGACTATTCTCTGACTTAGCTAACATAGCCCTGTGCCCCCATCCCCTAACCTGATGGCAGAACTTACTATCATAGTCTCTATGTTTAACTGATCTAACTGAACTATCGCCCTAACAGGCACGGGGACCTTACTGACTGCGAGCTACTCCCTATATATGTTTCTAATAACTCAACGAGGCCCGACCCCACAACACCTAACCTCCATCCACCCCTCGCACACACGAGAACACACCCTAATGGCCCTGCACCTTCTACCGATTATCTGAGGCATGTTTAACTGTAGGCATAGTTCAACCAGAATTTTAGATTGTGATTCTAAAGATAGAAGTTAAAACCTTCTTGCCAACCGAGCCAGACGGGGCTAACAAGAACTGCTAACTACTTGTGGCCGAGGTTCAACTCCACGGCCGGCTCGGGTTTTAAGGGAAACCAGCTCATCCATTGGTCTTAGGAACCGAAGTCTCTTGGTGCAACTCCAAGTAAAAGCTATGAATCTTCCACTTGTCTTCAACTCGACCTTTCTCTTGACCATATTGATCCTACTGACACCTACCTTAATAGCCCTGACACAAGCCACAACCTTTCAACACACCACATAGTTAAAACAACTGTAAAGACATCTTTTCTAGTCAGCGTAATCCCAGTTTTTATTTTCCTAGACCAGGGAACAGAGTCTGGTATTACCAGCTTTAACTGAATAAATATTAATACGTTTGATATTAACATCAGCCCAAAATTTGATATGTACTCTGTCATATTTGTGCCAATCGCTCTATTTGTTACCTGGTCTATCCTAGAATTTGCCCCCTGGTACATGGCCTTTTTCAAATATCTTCTTATTTTTCTGATTGCAATAATAGTTCTGGTTGCAGCTAACAATCTTGTTATTGGTTGTGAAGGAGTGGGGATTATATCTTTAATGCTTATTGGGTGATGATACGCCTGGACCGACGCTAACACCGCTGCCTACAAGCAGTAGTTTACAACCGTGTGGGGGATATTGGATCCTCATGGCTATCAATTAACTTGAACTCCTGAGAGATACAACAACTTTTTATGATTAGCAACCAGGACCTCACTCTACCTCTACTAGGACTAATTCTAGCTGATCTGCCCAATTTGGTTTACACCCTTGGCCGCCATAGAAGGCCCGACCCCAGTCTCAGCCCTACTCCACTCCAGCACTCTAGTAGTTGCAGGATTTTTTTTACTAATTCGCATTCATCCACTAATTGAAGGCTGCCAAACAGCTCTTACAACCTGCCTATGTCTAGGTGCAATGACAACTCTATTCACCGCCGCTTGCCAACTTGGTCTAATAATAGTTACTATTGGCCTAAACTTCCCCCAACTGGCCTTTCTCCATATCTGCACCCACGCCTTCTTTAAGACCATGCTATTTTTATGCTCCGGATCTATTATTCACAGCTTGAATGACGAGCAAGACATCCGAAAAATAGGAGGACTTCAAAATTCCCTCCCAGTCACAACCTCTTGCCTAACAATTGGAAGCTTGGCTTTAACCGGAACCCCTTTCTTGGTCGGGTTTTTCTCTAAGGACACTATTATCAAGGCCCTAAACACCTCTTCTACTAACTCTTGAGCACTAACCTTAACTCTCCTAGCAACATCGTTTACAGCAGTATACAGCTTCCGAGTTATCTTCTACGCATCAATGAATCACCCACGGACTCCTCCACTCTCCCCAATTAACGAAAATAACCCAATCAAACGCCTAGCATGAGGCAGCATTATTGTAGGCCTTGCTACTAATATACTACCATTTAAAACCCCAGTTATAACAATACCTTTTTTGGCTAATCAGGCAGCTATTATAGTTACAACTGTAGGCCTAATTGTTGCCATAGATATTTCTGAAATCGCCACTAAACAAAAACTGACCGCTAAACAAGACCGTCACTCCTTCTCGAACCTCCTAGGGTTCTTTCCAACAATTATCCACCGCACAGTCCCTAAAATCAGCCTCAACATGGGACAAAATATTGCAACCCACCTCATCGACCTGTCCTGGAATGAAAAAGCCGGGCCTCAGGGCCTCGTCAACCAGCAACTGCCAAGGATCAAAACCACTACAAATGTTCAACGAGGCCTAATTAAAACATACCTAACCTTGTTACTCCTAACACTATTTGCCGCCCTACTAATCCTCTGCGCGCAAAGCGATGCGAAAGTGACCTCGAGTCAGCTCCAGCACGACAAATAAAGTTAACAGTAAAACTCACCCCCCAGCAAACAGTAACCACCCCCCCCCCTCAGAATATATACCGGACACGCCAACCCAGTCTCCGCGCTCCATACCAAACCCCCCATCAGCAAAAAAACTACTGAAACTTACCTCCCCTACAAAACTGTAACTAAGCAACACCGCCGCTAAATAAACCAGCACGTACCCGACCACAGACCAACTTCCCCAGGCCTCTGGGTAGGGCTCAGCAGTTAATGAGTAAGCAAATACCACTAGTATCCCACCCAAGTAAATTAAAAACAAGACCAAAGACAAAAATGAAGCCCCAGAAATTGCAATTACACAACACCCAGCCCCGGCCGCTGCCACCAACACCAAAGCAGCGTAATACGGGGAGGGGTTGGAAGCCACAGCGACTAACCCCAGCACCAGCCCGACTATAAATAAAGACACTAAATAGACCATAATTCCTGCCAGGATTTTAACCAGGGATCGGGGTCTGAAAAACCACAGTTGTAACTCAACTACAGAAACTAATGGCACCCAACATTCGGAGATCCCACCCACTAATTAAAATTGTTAACAACTCATTTATTGACCTACCAACCCCATCTAACATTTCAGCACTATGAAACTTCGGGTCCTTACTTGGGGTCTGCTTAATTGCCCAGATCCTAACGGGCCTCTTCCTAGCCATACATTATACCGCAGATACCTCTATGGCTTTTTCCTCCATCGCCCATATCTGCCGAGATGTAAACTACGGCTGATTAATCCAAAACCTTCATGTTAACTGAGCCTCATTCTTCTTTATCTGTATCTATCTACACATCGGGCAGGGGCTCTACTACGGCTCATACCTCTTTAAAGAAACATGAAACATTGGGGTCATCCTACTCTTCCATGTTATAGCCACAGCCTTTGTGGGCTACATCCTACCCTGGGGCCAAATGTCATTCTGAGGCGCTACCGTGATTATTGGAAACATACTGGTCCAATGAATCTGAGGGGGGGTTCTCGGTAGACAACGCCACCCTCACACGCTTCTTCGCCTTCCACTTTCTCCTCCCACCTATCCTACACTCCATGAAACCGGCTCAAACAACCCAACTGGCCTTAACTCAAATTTAGAAAAAGTACAGTTTCACCCCTACTTCTCTTATAAAGACCTCCTAGGTTTCCTTATTATACTCTCAGCCCTGACCCTCCTTGCTATATTCTCTCCGAACCTGCTAGGAGATCCAGACAACTTTACACCAGCCAACCAACTAGTCACCCCCCTCACATCAAACCTGAATGATATTTCCTGTTTGCTTACGCCATCCTGCGCTCTATCCCTAACAAACTAGGCGGCGAAGCCTAATATTCCGACCCATCACTCAAGCCCTATTCTGAATTCTAGTCGCAGACACCCTGATCCTTACCTGAATCGGGGGTCAACCAGTAGAAGACCCGTTTATTATAGCTGGACAAGTCGCCTCAGTCGTCTACTTCACTATTTTCATCCTGCCGACTGGAAAATAAGCTCCTGAACTGGTAGCCCCAGTAGCTTAAAACCCAAAGCACCGGTCTCTCATTACACGTTGGCAGTTGTTAGCGTCGAGATAGAAGGATTTAAACCCCCTCTGCTGACCCCCAAAGCCAGCGTTCTTCTTAAACTACATCCCGATGTTGTACTTCAACATATGCTTTATATACATACTAATACCAATACCAGTCTATCCTGTGTGTGTACAAGTCCAGTACCTACTTACTACAGTCCTTGGCTCCTACCAATACCAGTCTATCCGGTGTGTGTACAAGTCTAGAACCTACTTACTACAGTCCTTGGCTCCTACCAGTACCAGTCTATCCTGTGTGTGTACAAGTCCAGTACCTACTTACTACAGTCCTTGGCTCCTACCAGTACCAGTCTATCCTGTGTGTGTACAAGTCCAGTACCTACTTACTACAGTCCTTGGCTCCTACCAATACCAGTCTATCCGGTGTGTGTACAAGTCCAAGTCCTACTTACTACAGTCCTTGGCTCCTACCAATACCAGTCTATCCTGTGTGTGTACAAGTCCAGTACCTACTTACTACAGTCCTTGGCTCCTACCAATACCAGTCTATCCTGTGTGTGTACAAGTCCAGTACCTACTTACTACAGTCCTTGGCTCCTACCAATACCAGTCTATCCTGTGTGTGTACAAGTCCAGTGCCTACTTACTACAGTCCTTGGCTCCTACCAATACCAGTCTATCTGGTGTGTGTACAAGTCTAGTACCTACTTACTACAGTCCTTGGCTCCTACCAGTACCAGTCTATCCTGTCTGTGTACAAGTCCAGTACCTACTTACTACAGTCCTTGGCTCTTACCAATACCAGTCTATCCTGTGTGTGTACAAGTCCAGTACCTACTTACTACAGTCCTTGGCTCCTACCAATACCAGTCTATCCTGTGTGTGTACAAGTCCAGTACCTACTTACTACAGTCCTTGGCTCTTACCAGTACCAGTCTATCCTGTGTGTGTACAAGTCCAGTACCTACTTACTACAGTCCTTGGCTCTTACCAATACCAGTCTATCCTGTGTGTGTACAAGTCCAGTACCTACTTACTACAGTCCTTGGCTCCTACCAATACCAGTCTATCCTGTGTGTGTACAAGTCCAGTACCTACTTACTACAGTCCTTGGCTCCTACCAATACCAGTCTATCCTGTGTGTGTACAAGTCCAGTACCTACTTACTACAGTCCTTGGCTCCTACCAATACCAGTCTATCCTGTGTGTGTACAAGTCCAGTACTACTTACTACAGTCCTTGGCTCCTACCAATACCAGTCTATCCTGTGTGTGTACAAGTCCAGTACTACTTACTACAGTCCTTGGCTCCTACCAATACCAGTCTATCCTGTGTGTGTACAAGTCCAGTACCTACTTACTACAGTCCTTGGCTCCTACCAATACCAGTCTATCCTGTGTGTGTACAAGTCCAGTACCTACTTACTACAGTCCTTGGCTCCTACCAATACCAGTCTATCCTGTGTGTGTACAAGTCCAGTGCCTACTTACTACAGTCCTTGGCTCCTACCAATACCAGTCTATCTGGTGTGTGTACAAGTCTAGTACCTACTTACTACAGTCCTTGGCTCCTACCAGTACCAGTCTATCCTGTCTGTGTACAAGTCCAGTACCTACTTACTACAGTCCTTGGCTCTTACCAATACCAGTCTATCCTGTGTGTGTACAAGTCCAGTACCTACTTACTACAGTCCTTGGCTCCTACCAATACCAGTCTATCCTGTGTGTGTACAAGTCCAGTACCTACTTACTACAGTCCTTGGCTCTTACCAGTACCAGTCTATCCTGTGTGTGTACAAGTCCAGTACCTACTTACTACAGTCCTTGGCTCTTACCAATACCAGTCTATCCTGTGTGTGTACAAGTCCAGTACCTACTTACTACAGTCCTTGGCTCCTACCAATACCAGTCTATCCTGTGTGTGTACAAGTCCAGTACCTACTTACTACAGTCCTTGGCTCCTACCAATACCAGTCTATCCTGTGTGTGTACAAGTCCAGTACCTACTTACTACAGTCCTTGGCTCCTACCAATACCAGTCTATCCTGTGTGTGTACAAGTCCAGTACTACTTACTACAGTCCTTGGCTCCTACCAATACCAGTCTATCCTGTGTGTGTACAAGTCCAGTACCTACTTACTACAGTCCTTGGCTCTTACCAATACCAGTCTATCCTGTGTGTGTACAAGTCCAGTACCTACTTACTACAGTCCTTGGCTCCTACCAATACCAGTCTATCCTGTGTGTGTACAAGTACTAGTACCTACTTACTACAGTCCTTGGCTCCTACCAATACCAGTCTATCCTGTGTGTGTACAAGTCCAGTACCTACTTACTACAGTCCTTGGCTCCTACCAATACCAGTCTATCCTGTGTGTGTACAAGTCCAGTACCTACTTACTACAGTCCTTGGCTCCTACCAAGTACCAGTCTATCCTGTGTGTGTACAAGTCCAGTACCTACTTACTACAGTCCTTGGCTCCTACCAATACCAGTCTATCCTGTGTGTGTACAAGTCTAGTACCTACTTATTACAGTCCTTGGCTCCTACCGATACCAGTCTATCCTGTGTGTGTACAAGTCTAGTACCTACTTACTACAGTCCTTGGCTCCTACCAATACCAGTCTATCCGGTGTGTGTACAAGTCCAGTACCTACTTACTACAGTCCTTGGCTCCTACCAGTACCAGTCTATCCTGTGTGTGTACAAGTCCAGTACCTACTTACTACAGTCCTTGGCTCCTACCAATACCAGTCTATCCTGTGTGTGTACAAGTCCAGTACCTACTTACTACAGTCCTTGGCTCCTACCAATACCAGTCTATCTGGTGTGTGTACAAGTCTAGTACCTACTTACTACAGTCCTTGGCTCCTACCAATACCAGTCTATCCTGTGTGTGTACAAGTCCAGTGCCTACTTACTACAGTCCTTGGCTCTTACCAATACCAGTCTATCCTGTGTGTGTACAAGTCCAGTACCTACTTACTACAGTCCTTGGCTCCTACCAGTACCAGTCTATCCTGTGTGTGTACAAGTCCAGTACCTACTTACTACAGTCCTTGGCTCCTACCAATACCAGTCTATCCTGTGTGTGTACAAGTCCAGTACTACTTACTACAGTCCTTGGCTCCTACCAATACCAGTCTATCCGGTGTGTGTACAAGTCCAAGTCCTACTTACTACAGTCCTTGGCTCCTACCAATACCAGTCTATCCTGTGTGTGTACAAGTCCAGTACCTACTTACTACAGTCCTTGGCTCCTACCAATACCAGTCTATCCGGTGTGTGTACAAGTCCAAGTCCTACTTACTACAGTCCTTGGCTCCTACCAATACCAGTCTATCCTGTGTGTGTACAAGTCCAAGTACTACTTACTACAGTCCTTGGCTCCTACCAATACCAGTCTATCCTGTGTGTGTACAAGTCCAGTACCTACTTACTACAGTCCTTGGCTCCTACCAATACCAGTCTATCCTGTGTGTGTACAAGTCCAGTACCTACTTACTACAGTCCTTGGCTCCTACCAGTACCAGTCTATCCTGTGTGTGTACAAGTCCAGTACCTACTTACTACAGTCCTTGGCTCCTACCAGTACCAGTCTATCCTGTGTGTGTACAAGTCCAGTACCTACTTACTACAGTCCTTGGCTCCTACCAATACCAGTCTATCCTGTGTGTGTACAAGTCCAGTACCTACTTACTACAGTCCTTGGCTCCTACCAGTACCAGTCTATCCTGTGTGTGTACAAGTCCAGTACCTACTTACTACAGTCCTTGGCTCCTACCAGTACCAGTCTATCCTGTGTGTGTACAAGTCCAGTACCTACTTACTACAGTCCTTGGCTCCTACCAATACCAGTCTATCCTGTGTGTGTACAAGTCCAAGTACTACTTACTACAGTCCTTGGCTCCTACCAATACCAGTCTATCCGGTGTGTGTACAAGTCCAGTACCTACTTACTACAGTCCTTGGCTCCTACCAGTACCAGTCTATCCTGTGTGTGTACAAGTCCAGTGCCTACTTACTACAGTCCTTGGCTCTTACCAATACCAGTCTATCCTGTGTGTGTACAAGTCCAGTACCTACTTACTACAGTCCTTGGCTCCTACCAGTACCAGTCTATCCTGTGTGTGTACAAGTCCAGTACCTACTTACTACAGTCCTTGGCTCCTACCAATACCAGTCTATCCTGTGTGTGTACAAGTCCAGTACCTACTTACTACAGTCCTTGGCTCCTACCAGTACCAGTCTATCCTGTGTGTGTACAAGTCCAGTACCTACTTACTACAGTCCTTGGCTCCTACCAATACCAGTCTATCCTGTGTGTGTACAAGTCCAGTACTACTTACTACAGTCCTTGGCTCCTACCAATACCAGTCTATCCGGTGTGTGTACAAGTCCAAGTCCTACTTACTACAGTCCTTGGCTCCTACCAATACCAGTCTATCCTGTGTGTGTACAAGTCCAGTACCTACTTACTACAGTCCTTGGCTCCTACCAATACCAGTCTATCCGGTGTGTGTACAAGTCCAAGTCCTACTTACTACAGTCCTTGGCTCCTACCAATACCAGTCTATCCTGTGTGTGTACAAGTCCAGTACCTACTTACTACAGTCCTTGGCTCCTACCAGTACCAGTCTATCCTGTGTGTGTACAAGTCCAGTACCTACTTACTACAGTCCTTGGCTCCTACCAGTACCAGTCTATCCTGTGTGTGTACAAGTCCAGTACCTACTTACTACAGTCCTTGGCTCCTACCAATACCAGTCTATCCTGTGTGTGTACAAGTCCAAGTACTACTTACTACAGTCCTTGGCTCCTACCAATACCAGTCTATCCGGTGTGTGTACAAGTCCAGTACCTACTTACTACAGTCCTTGGCTCCTACCAGTACCAGTCTATCCTGTGTGTGTACAAGTCCAGTGCCTACTTACTACAGTCCTTGGCTCTTACCAATACCAGTCTATCCTGTGTGTGTACAAGTCCAGTACCTACTTACTACAGTCCTTGGCTCCTACCAGTACCAGTCTATCCTGTGTGTGTACAAGTCCAGTACCTACTTACTACAGTCCTTGGCTCCTACCAATACCAGTCTATCCTGTGTGTGTACAAGTCCAGTACTACTTACTACAGTCCTTGGCTCCTACCAATACCAGTCTATCCGGTGTGTGTACAAGTCCAAGTCCTACTTACTACAGTCCTTGGCTCCTACCAATACCAGTCTATCCTGTGTGTGTACAAGTCCAGTACCTACTTACTACAGTCCTTGGCTCCTACCAATACCAGTCTATCCGGTGTGTGTACAAGTCCAGTACCTACTTACTACAGTCCTTGGCTCCTACCAGTACCAGTCTATCCTGTGTGTGTACAAGTCCAGTGCCTACTTACTACAGTCCTTGGCTCCTACCAATACCAGTCTATCCTGTGTGTGTACAAGTCCAGTACCTACTTACTACAGTCCTTGGCTCCTACCAGTACCAGTCTATCCTGTGTGTGTACAAGTCCAGTACCTACTTACTACAGTCCTTGGCTCCTACCAATACCAGTCTATCCTGTGTGTGTACAAGTCCAAGTACTACTTACTACAGTCCTTGGCTCCTACCAATACCAGTCTATCCGGTGTGTGTACAAGTCCAGTACCTACTTACTACAGTCCTTGGCTCCTACCAGTACCAGTCTATCCTGTGTGTGTACAAGTCCAGTGCCTACTTACTACAGTCCTTGGCTCCTACCAATACCAGTCTATCCTGTGTGTGTACAAGTCCAGTACCTACTTACTACAGTCCTTGGCTCCTACCAATACCAGTCTATCCGGTGTGTGTACAAGTCTAGTACCTACTTATTACAGTCCTTGGCTCCTACCAGTACCAGTCTATCCGGTGTGTGTACAAGTCTAGTACCTACTTACTACAGTCCTTGGCTCCTACCAGTATCAGTCTATCCTGTGTGTGTACAAGTCCAGTACCTACTTACTACAGTCCTTGGCTCCTACCAATACCAGTCTATCCGGTGTGTGTACAAGTCTAGTACCTACTTATTACAGTCCTTGGCTCCTACCAGTACCAGTCTATCCTGTGTGTGTACAAGTCCAGTGCCTACTTACTACAGTCCTTGGCTCCTACCAATACCAGTCTATCCTGTGTGTGTACAAGTCCAGTACCTACTTACTACAGTCCTTGGCTCCTACCAGTACCAGTCTATCCTGTGTGTGTACAAGTCCAGTACCTACTTACTACAGTCCTTGGCTCCTACCAATACCAGTCTATCCTGTGTGTGTACAAGTCCAGTACCTACTTACTACAGTCCTTGGCTCCTACCAGTACCAGTCTATCCTGTGTGTGTACAAGTCCAGTACCTACTTACTACAGTCCTTGGCTCCTACCAATACCAGTCTATCCTGTGTGTGTACAAGTCCAAGTCCTACTTACTACAGTCCTTGGCTCCTACCAATACCAGTCTATCCTGTGTGTGTACAAGTCCAGTACCTACTTACTACAGTCCTTGGCTCCTACCAATACCAGTCTATCCTGTGTGTGTACAAGTCCAAGTCCTACTTACTACAGTCCTTGGCTCCTACCAGTACCAGTCTATCCGGTGTGTGTACAAGTCCAAGTCCTACTTACTACAGTCCTTGGCTCCTACCAATACCAGTCTATCCGGTGTGTGTACAAGTCCAGTACCTACTTACTACAGTCCTTGGCTCCTACCAGTACCAGTCTATCCGGTGTGTGTACAAGTCCAAGTCCTACTTACTACAGTCCTTGGCTCCTACCAATACCAGTCTATCCTGTCTGTGTACAAGTCCAGTACTATATTTATACCCATGCTTAGGGTTAGTCTTACTCTCCTTACATATAACTTGTTTTTAGCCTCTATGTTGAATTAAATCCTGAGTATCATGAATGATTCGTTTTGTGAAAATAGAAATACCCGTATAGCAGAGCCCCACACGTGTAAGAAGTCAGCTAATAATTAATGTATAATTTCTAGTAATAAGTTCTTTTGGACAAATCAATAAACAAGCATACCCATAAGGTAATTAAAAAGGATATATTTTACATAAATGGATATACGGTTACACAATGGGTTTTAGACAAAGCAGATAACAGACAAGAAGTATAAGACAATATTTACACATATAATACTGATATGAATCCTACATTATGTAATATAAAGATACAGGATAATAACCCTTTTTGGTCAGATTTGGAAGTTCAGCCTCCATCAGGTTTCCTTTGGTCGGGCTCTGCTCAGCTGAGCTCATCTGGCACACTTACTCTGGACTGCATGAAGGCTTCTTCAACCTGGGCCAGCTGGTGCCCATGCTGGGTGCTTGTGTTGGGTGCTTGTCCTGTGTGCCTGTGCTGGGTGCCTGTGCTGGGTGCCTGTGCTGGGTGCTTGTGTTGAGTGCTTGTCCTGGGTGCCTGTGCTGTGTGCTTGTCCTGGGTGCCTGTCCTGGGTGCCTGTGCAGGGTGCCTGTGCTGGGTGCTTGTCCTGGGTGCCTGTCCTGGGTGCTTGTCCTGGGTGCCCGTGCTGGGTGCTTGTGTTGGGTGCCCGTGCTGGGTGCCTGTCCTGGGTGTCCGTGCTGTGTGCCTGTCTTGGGTGCCTGTGCTGGGTGCTTCTCCTGGGTGCCTGTGCTGGGTGCCCATGCAGGGTGCCTGTCCTGGGTGCGCGTGCTGGGTGCTTGTCCTGGGTGCCTGTGCTGGGTGCCCATGCTGGGTGCCCGTGCTGGGTGCTTGTGCTGGGTGCCTGTGCTGGGTGCCCGTCCTGGGTGCCTGTCCTGGGTGCCAGTGCTGGGTGCTTGTCCTGGGTGCCTGTGTTGGGTGCTTGTGCTGGGTGCCTGTGCTGGGTGCTTGTGCTCGGTGCCCGTCCTGGGTGCCTGTGCTGGGTGCTTGTGCTGGGTGACTGTTTTGGGTGCCCGTGCTGGGTGCTTGTGCTGGGTGCTTGTCCTAGGTGCCATGTCCTGGGTGCCTGTGCTGGGTGCCCATGTTGGGTGCCTGTGCTGGGTGCTTGTGCTGGTTGCCCGTGTTGGGTGCCTGTGCTGGGTGCCTGTGCTGGGTGCCTGTCCTGAGTGCCTGTCCTGAGTGCCTGTGCTGGTTGCTTGTCCTGGGTGCCTGTGTTGGGTGCTTGTGCTGGGTGCCTGTGCTGGGTGCTTGTGCTCGGTGCCCGTCCTGGGTGCCTGTGCTGGGTGCTTGTGCTGGGTGACTGTTTTGGGTGCCCGTGCTGGGTGCTTGTGCTGGGTGCTTGTCCTAGGTGCCATGTCCTGGGTGCCTGTGCTGGGTGCCCATGTTGGGTGCCTGTGCTGGGTGCTTGTCCTGGGTGCCCGTGCTGGGTGCTTGACCTGGGTGCCCATGTTGGGTGCTTGTCCTGGGTGCCCGTGTTGGGTGCCCATGTTGGGTGCCTGTGCTGGGTGCTTGTGCTGGGTGCCCGTGCTGGGTGCCCGTGTCGGGTGCCTGTGCTGGGTGCTTGTCCTGGGTGCCCGTGCTGGGTGCTTGGCCTGGGTGCCCATGTGTGGTGCCTGTCCTGTGTCCCCGTGCTGGGTGCCTGTGCTGGGTGCTTGTCCTGGGTGCCCGTGCTGGGTGGCCATGTTGGGGGCCTGTCCTGAGTGCCCGTGCTGGGTGCCCATGTTGGGTGCTTGTCCTGGGTGCCTGTCTTGGGTGCCAGTGGTTCTTGGCTTTTTATATGATATTGTAGCCCATGACCCTCCCTCTCTATACGTCGTAGTGTACGAGTGTTGGTGTCTGTACCGGCGGTCACATTCCTCAGACACCCATCTAGAGTCTTGTATTCAGCCGTCTACAAATGTCCACCTAAGACTTGCTGTTTTTACTGTAAATAAGACCGCTGCGATTCTCAGTTATTTTGCGCGGGGCGACCCACACCGGATGTCTTTTCCTGCACACAGACCTGGATTTCAGTAATTTATACACATATAATATATATATTTGTGGGAATAATAAATGTCTTGATACAAACACACATTGCTATAACCCATCAGTACCACTAGGTTTCTTCCAGTTGTGTATAACAAGTTCTATTCACATAATACACATTAAAGTCATGTTACTAATTGCCTGTATATAAACCGTCTGGTTACACATGCCAGGATTTGAGGATGTCCCGGCTGCATACAGGCGCGTCATCATGATTCATTCACCTGTGCACAGAGAGGATAACCGCAAATACCGGCCCAACAGGACCGACTTGCACAGCCCCGCCCAAAATGTAACTTATTAGTGTATTAATAAAAAAACGAGTTTATAAAATAAAATAAAAAGTGCAAATACGATGATTACCAATATGTCCAACTGTCTTCGGCGCGGTCTCGGTAACTTCCCTGGATATTATATCGGCCCCTCTGTATCTGCAGGAATACGTCAGGTTTATGGATGAATTCTACATAGAAATGGTCGGAGTTGGTTTAAGTTGCACAAAATAGCCCAAAAAATCCACTTGTTACGATGAACCCGTATGTGACATAAACCAATCACAGAGCGGTTTATAGGGCGGTTACCTCATTATGGAACGTTACTTATTATTATTATTGATGCTATCGGGGGTTAATACGCGCCTGTCCGAATGTAAAGGAACTTAATAATCTTCTATTTGTCTGATTACGGGCACAATGGGCAGGAATAAGGTGTCATCCTTTATATGCACTTAATCACTTTAATTCCTTTGGGTATTTTTAATCCTCTTAAGTGACTACGTGGAATAAGACTTTAGTGTGACGGAGCAATATATTGCACCTAAGAATATAGCTGTAAATACCAGAAACAACTGAGGGCGTTGGTGTAAAAGGTAAAAAAACTGAATCCTCAATAGCAGAACAGTGTAATATAGTGTGGTGTGCGAACATTAAGAAAGATACTAGTCAGAGACCAATATAATAAAACATAACCTTTATTACAAATTAAAGGCACGAGGTGTATGGAGATAAGAAGTTGGATGCGGTTACTGCAGTATCTCTGATAAAGTTATAATCTCCCATTATTAGGACTTGCCCGTGCTTAGCTGCATTTCCAATCTGTAACAATAATTGTATTTCCTCACTATATTTGGGGGTTTATAGCATACTCCTACTTATATTCTTTTGGAATTTGCTGCTCCGCTATTTAGCTCAACCCACAAACATTCAGCTTTATCACTAGGTCCACCATAAATATCTTCTCTGACTAGAGGCTTAACATAAAGACAAATCCCTCCTCCTCTTTTACCATTGCCCCTATATTTCCTAAATAGATTATAACCATCCAGATTAACAGTCCAGTCATGAGTCATCCCACCATGTTTCTGTAATGCCTATTAAATCCCATTTTTCATTAACTGCTAATAAATTCTCCCATTCCTCCTCGCAAGCTTCTGGCATTAGCAGCATACACTTTATGTTATGAGTCTGTAGTGCTGAAGTGCCTGCCACTGTACTTGTGTTAATAGCAGTACCTCCCCATTAACTATACTAACCCTCCCCCATCAGAGTAAGTAATGAATTCCTTACCCCTCTACACTTTCTACCCCATTACTTCTATCTCATCCCTCCCCCCTCCACCATCCTATCCCCAGCACTCCCTCATCATTAAAGTGCAATCCATCCCTGCTGTAGAGATTGTACCCAAGTGAGAAGTCAGCCCAGTGCTCTAAAAACCCCAAAAGGTACCCCTTTTTTTGGTTCAGGATTTCGTAGCAACCTGTTATTTATATGACTGACACATAATAAATATCCACTTCTTTATCAGCCCACTCCGATATTCGTATGTCTCACACAGGAGCCATTGGAGAGAACATTCCACCTCTCCAGCAAATAGTTCATCATCCAGAAAAAGGAAGAAGTAGCTGAAACACACAATATGGAGCCATGCAGCATCATAAAGACTGAAGCTGCGGCTTGAAGAATGGACGCTTATAATATGTTAACTATTATTATGCTTTATTTGTAATGTGCCAACATATTCCGTAGCGCTATACAGGGGTTAAGTACAAGGCAAAAACAAACAAAATGGACACATTGCAGGAGAATGGAGGGCCCTGTCTGAACTTAAAATCAAACGTACATAAAGCGTCCCCCAAAGCACCAACACAAGACAGAAAACTCATAAATGACACAAGCGCTAGAAAAAACGCCAAATCAGATAATGCAGTAAAATGATAAGAGATAAGGTAATGCAAGAACACGCGATCCAAGTAAAGCGGCGAGTCAGCCCTCGGGGTATGGGAAATGTTTTTGTACTGGTCCAAGTCACTCCATCCTGATTTAGAGAGTGTTATGCACATCATGATCAGTGTCCTCTGGTGGGTGTATGAGGAGGGTCAATGTAAATAGGTTATGATGAGGGACAGTGTTTTTATTGCATTTGTCGGTCAGGATCACTTATAACCACTTTCCTACAATGGTATAAGGGGGTTCTGCGGTCCTATATTTAGTATATACTAGCGCCCTGCCCGTCATGGCAATAAGATTGTAAGGCAGGTAATGTGGTTTGTGTGCGAAATTCATTTTGTTGGTGTTGCAAGATCCTTCAGTGCTCATTGCGAGCCTCGCGCCTTTAGCGCTCATTGCGAGCCTCTTGGTTGTTTCTGCGCTATGAGCGTTTTTTTTTTTTTGGTATGGCAATGAATAAAATAAGAAATTAATATACTTTACCTATTGTGAAGTAATATATGCAGCATTGTGCTGAAGAGCTGGCAATCTGTTTTGATGTTGCTGCAGCATACAAGGTGTGTTTTGAGTACTGTGGAGCTGCTGTGTAAGTGTCATGAATGTGTGCAGTGTAAATAGGCTGCGTGCGCGAGGCAAATCCGTTAGGGTAGCCGTGTACTTCCGGATTGTATAAGTTAGTGTTCTAAAATGGCGCCTAATGTGTGGTATGCGGCTGTGGCTGATTTGGCGTCCTTGTTTTCGGATCTCGTACTTCTTTTTCGGAAAATCCATAGGTGTTTGGTGGTGTTTTGCGTCTTTAGAGTCCTGTAGCCTCGATTTTTCGGCGACCATTTTTCTCTCACTTAGGGGATTTTCGTGTGTCTAAACTGTTTTATTTTGAGTGAAATTGAGGTGTAACTGCAGTTTCCAAGGTCCTGGGTGCCCCCCCTGCTGTGGGTAAGCTTTTTATGTATTTGTTGTCTGTATTTATAGTGTTTTTCATGTTTTCATGGGAGCAGGTTTCGGGCGGTAAGGTCGTATTTTTGCGAGGTCGTAATGGGTCTCGTGTTTGTTTGTTGTGAGTCCGTAAATTTAGCGAGGTCTGCAGTTGCTGGCAAGGAGCGCTTCAGTGCACCATGCCAGCAACTGAGGCCCTCGCTTTGCGAGCCCGCAGCGTTAGCATCAACCTGCCTGCTCACAACTATATATGTGATAAAAAAAAGGGTCTTGTGTGCTGAAAGGAGCGGGCTTCTTTCCTTAGTTGGATCGTGATGCACAGGAGGGTCCACCACTTTTGGGGGTAACTATAGTTCTCATATAAGCACGTATTACCTGGAGGGGCAGAGG
This sequence comes from Discoglossus pictus, assembly GCA_027410445.1. Lineage (NCBI taxonomy): Eukaryota > Metazoa > Chordata > Amphibia > Anura > Alytidae > Discoglossus > Discoglossus pictus. The sequence continues at coordinate 403,068,088 of CM050167.1, forward strand.
AAGTCCAGCCCTTAACATTAATGTGTGAACGGTTCCTTTTCACAGACAAAAGCCCCCTGCCAGGTACACAGAGCAGGAGGGAGATTCCCCCCCCCCCCCCCAGGCATGGTGTGGTGGTGGGACTACTTGTGCATAAATACTGTATCATATCAATACATATTGTTGTATGTTTTGTATACACACAAACACTGTATTTCATTCTGGACTCCAAATGGAAAGACCATTTATTATTTGATTAAGCTGGCTGATATCATGATGTTCCTGGTCCTATTCTAAGGGATCATTGCCTGTTCATGTACCATGAGGACTGGCCTTTCTTGGGCTGACTATGAAGTCTTCTCCCTGAGATTAACTATAGATTTACAACCTAGAGGAATTTCTGTAGCAGAAAGCAGGTGGTGTTGGGGAGCACATGGCACCTCATTTTTGGGTCATAACATGGGTTAAGAGAGACAACAACCCAAGTCTCACTTTTCTCTTTCTGTGGAAAGTACAATAATATAGTTCTCTTGGGTGGAGAGGATCATGGCACACTATATTTTAATCTAGCTCGTTGGCAAGAGAAGGCTTGTGCTGCAGGTATGCGGGCATGCTGGAGTTGGGAGAAGTTGGACAATGCACGCTCTTCCTCTGGATGGATGGAGAGGGACACTATCTGACATGTTATTTCTCCAGTTGGTTGGAGAGGAGCAGGGCACAAGAATGAATGTTGTGCACAGTTACTTTATGGCTTGGTCTATAGCGGTGCTTTGCACTTCCCTTGCAGTAAGTCTATATAGGCGCCGGTTATGAGATTCCCCGGATGAATCCCCAATGATTCCATAATATGCTGAGCGATGACATTCCCATCCTGGGGTGTCTGAGAGTCGGTCAGGACAACCTGCAAAGAGAGAGGAAATGACACATAAATGTGCAAGTACACACAGACAAACTACTCTGTAATATTCACACAAATAGTATTCTAGTTTTGTGTATCTATATATATGAAATTAAAGATAATTAGGGAGCACTTACGAATCAGAAATGTTATAACAAGACAAATAATCCTATAATTATTACAACATCTATAAAGGTCTATTTGAATACAGAAAAAGTAGCCCAAAAAAAAGTGACACCATTACTGTACAATGTCCAATAGAAGAAGAACAGAAAGGATCGGACGAAACAAAAATATGCAGTATCATTTATCAAATCGATTATGAAGATATATGAACTAAAAATGAAAGAAAATAGAATTAAAGCATACGAATAATATAAATGGAATCCCTTCAAAATACAAACACTATCTCGTGTCAAGCGGATATACTTACTAGATCATCTGGAGTAACTTATGGCTCAGTCAGGCATTATATCCATAGCATAAAACATTATTATTAACAAATAGTTAGGTTCACATACGTCTTGACGTCATTATGTTTTGCGATCAGCCAATTTGGATTAACGAGGGTATTTCCCAGGCAATAATTTGCCTGAGAGCAAAATAACTGCATGCCAATCTGGTAAATGATGAGCCTACAACAAGTGGTGAGAGCAAAGAATTTGAAGCCAGTCATGGTTGCCATTCACAGCGGGGTGAGGCATCTAGAAGCAGCCAGTGCCGACAGAGAAGCTGCTGGGAGTTTAGAGGCTATGTAGAGGCCGTGGCGTTTACTCCCCCAACAAGTGGCCAACAGTGACAAGAAAATGCCAGAACAAAAGAACCTATATCACTCAAGAAGAGGATCTATTGCCAGGGCACATGCAGATAAAGGACAGGCTAACCCCATTGGTACGTGGGAATGCGAGTGAGGATTTAATAATGAAGCCCCTACTTATCTGTCACAGCGAGAAACCCAGAGTGTTCAAAAAAGGATTAGTGATAAAAAGCAGATTCAGTATAATGTGGAGGGCGAGCAGAAAAGCTTGGAAACCAGGCAGATTTAGCCCCACTGTCAAACAATATTTAGAGGAGAAAGAAGGGGGCTCCGTTATAATGGACAATGCTCCGGATCACCCTCGAGGCTCGGAGGACTTTACATTTGATCGCTGTGAAGTTCTTATTCCCCAACACAACTCCGATGAATCCAGCTCATGGACCAAAAGGTCATCTCTAAACTTTAAGACATTTTATACCAAGGCCCTCTTCCAGAGGTGCTTTGAACTGACCATGTCAATATCTTCCACTGTGTCACTCTGATAGAGAAGGCCTGGCGTGCGGTCTCTTACAAGACCATGTGGCTGGAGGAAGTAGCAGATTATTATTGCCTTCATTCTACTGGAGTGGTTTACTATGCAAGATGGAGTTCTTAAAGGAAAGAAAGAAACCTGCAGCTCTTCGATGTGTATTCATGACTGCCGTACACCTATTGTGTAGAACATAAGGGAGACGGAGATATCACGAGAAACTTCACATATTTCAAAAGGTATCACATATTATAATTGTCCAACTACGAATCGTCGTCACGCTGTGTTGCGTAGTGCGTACGCCTTAGCGATGAGCGCCACAGGCGCTCATTGCCCGGCGAGCCTCGCGCAGCGGGCTTAGCGATGAGCGCCGCAGGCGATCAGCGCCCGGCGAGCCTCGCATAGCGAGGCGAGCCGTTAAACCGTAGTACTTTGCCAATGAGCGCCGCAGAAAAAATGGCGGCCGAACAAAACGAAAACGAGGCTACAGCACTATAACCACGGAAAACATGTACGGATAATCCGCTAAGACGCATACCACACATTATCCGCCATTTTAGGATAATGCGGAAGTACACAGCTAAGTTAACGGTTTCGGCTCGCGCACGCACACTATTACACTGCACACATTCAGCACGCTTACACAACACCTCCACACCACTAATGCTGCAGCAACATCAAAACAGATTGCCAGCTCTTCAACACAATGCATAAAAATAAGTAAATTAATTTATTAATTTGACTTCTATATTTCAGTAGTACACAGAAAACACCATTAGCGACCTTACAATTCCATATATATATTAATTACTAAACAACTTTCCAAACATACACATCTCATTGCCGTCATTTTGTGACGGGCAAGTCGCTAGGTAATTAATATAAAATTCAGGAGGGAAGTATCTTCCAGAAATATTATCAAGTCGTCATGATTGAAGGTTGAGGGATGAAAGATTTAGGGGGAATTTGCAAAAAAACTCCTGGATCTATCCTGTAATAGTTACGGCACAGGTCCGGCGCTGCAGTGCGGCGGCCAACCGCTAGATGGCGTGGCCGACATGCTTAGAATGGTAACCTAACCCTAACAGTTTACCCAAGCCTTGACTCTATGATATGGCACTGGAATATCGGCAGCGCCATATAGCGGCGGACTGGTGCCGTAACCATAACAGTAAAGGGCTGAACTCCTTTATAGAAAGTATAATAGATAAGTGGAGGAGCCTTCTGATGGATGTCACACTGTCTGAAGAATATCAGCATGAACAAAATATCTCCAAAAAAGGAGAGGAACAAGAAGGTCTAGAAGTCTGGGAGGTGAATCATTTAGAGGTAATGTGAGAATCAGTTACAGATACGGTCATAGACAAGTGGGAGAAGCTTCCAGTGGTAGTAGGGGAAACCGTAAAGGAACTTAAGAATGTCTAGGATAAGCACAAGGTCAATCCTGGGGATTCATTAAACCAATCGTTTAGGTAGATATAATGGACAGGTTACATAGGCCTTTTAGGTTCTTATCTACCATCAAGTCTAAATGTTAAACATGTGTAAAATCTTATCAGCATCGCTCACCTCCAGCTCCACAAAGTTTCCTAGGTCTTGTACTTTGTCCAAGTGAACCCGGGTCTGTCCCACCAGGAAAAGGAGGCGCCGCTTCACCACTAAACCACGAACACCCAAAGCTTTGGTCAGGACGTCCTGCAATACATACGGTATACATTATATACACTTACAGGGTGATCCCTGAGATCATTAGAAATGTAATGAGAAGGCAGGATAGAACTCACTAGAATTGGGCCGCATCCAGTTCTGATCTCAATTAAATGGGCAAAAACAGTGAAAATATAACTTTTATTAAATAATTTTAAATTTCTTGTTAATAAAAAGAGAGACACAGTCGGACTTACTATTGGTGTAGAATAAATATCTCTTGATTTAAAAAAATAATTAGCATAGATTATAAACAGCTAAAAGCATTGGTGCAGCCCACATAGAAAGTGACTGAAACAAATTATATATATATATATATATATATATATATATATATATATATATGTAGCGGAACCCATCACTGTTTTACCCTGTTTATGATTATTATGGTTAAAATATGATCCTACTATATGTATGCTGGTTTATGCTCTGCAGAATATTAGCCAGACTTTTGCAGACCTAGGCTAATAGATAATCCTATTACAGAGATTCAAGAGATAAGAAAGTTGTAAAGGATCCTTGCATTTTCCAAAGTGTTTTCATTCTCTGATAAGAACAAAGAAGTGTAATTGAATCAATGTCTGATTGTATCAAAGTTGCCAGGGAGGTGTGACCCCCTATTGTTCTCTTTATGTGTATTGTGTGTAGCCAAATATGGGCATGTGTATTGCCTGTGGCCAAAGAGATGTATATATATTTCTGCAATAACAAAATAAAGTCAGTATTCATTTGACTCCCAAATTGTGTGTTGTCCAATATGGGAGGTCGGGGATGGTGAAACTGTAGTGCCTCGTGGGTATTTTATCGTATACCAGCAGAGATTTTGGACTGCGTGTCCCAGCTCCGTTACATTGGCTGGCAGTGGTGGGATGGCGTCCTAGTAAGAGGAAAAGCAGCACGGAGACACCGGTAACGTTTGGAGTTACAAATTGAGGGCAACGCTAGTATCCGTACAGCGCCCCTGGCTACAGCAGGATGGAACCGGCTAGTTTTCAGACAGCGTTTCATGATGATGAGGAGGAGGCGGCGGCCGCGGACTACAGGGATGCAGACAGAAAGGAACTCTGGTATGATGCCCTGGAAGATGCCCAATGGCGGCGAGGTGAGCGTCTCCCCAGTGATGAGCAGCGGCTACAGAAGCGTGTGGCAATGCGGATGTATCTATTGGGAGAGCAGCCCCTGGATGAGTGGGTGACAAGACTAGAAACCCTGGTATGGCGAGAGATCTGGCTAGACAACGCATACCAGGCCCTCTGGTGGCATACCGTTCGACTTACCCCCTGGACGTCTGAACACGACTTACCGGAGGGGGATGATTATGATGGCCCGGGTTTATTATGGGATGCCTTGGAGGACGATATTGATCTTGGCAGCACGGAGGGGTCTAGGTTTTGGGACATCTACGACTACCGGATGGGCATGTATGTCTGGGATGACGAAGGCGAGGTGAGCAAAGACATGACCCACCTGGTAACGAGGGAGTGGGAGCTAGAGCAGGACTACCAACACCTGCTCAGCCTTGTGCAGCCCCAACCTACTCGACAAGCAGAACCAGACTTCATTGACTGGTCCTGGGATGACCTCCAGATGGCAGGTAGAGATGGGACCGAGGTCTCTCTACCGGCACTACAGAGGGCAGAAGGTGTCGTCCTTCCCCTCCAGCGGCAGTGTGTACCCCAGGGAGCAGAAGGGGCCGTCCTTCCTCCCCAGCGGCAGAGTGAACCCCAGGGGGCAGAAGGTGTCGTCCTTTCCCCCCAGCGGCAGTGTGTACCCCAGGGAGCAGAAGGGGACATCCTTCCTCCCCAGCGGCAGTGTGTACCCCAGGGAGCAGAAGGGGCCATCCTTCCTCCCCAGCAGCAGTGTGTACCCCAGGGGGCAGAAGGTGTTGTCCTTCCTCCCCAGCGGCATTGTGTTCCCCAGGGAGCTGAAGGTGTCGTCCTTCCTCCCCAGCGGCAGTGTGTACCCCAGGGAGCTGAAGGTGTCGTCCTTCCTCCCCAGCGGCAGTGTGTACCCCAGGGAGCTGAAGGTGTCGGCCTTCCCCCCCAGCGGCAGTGTGTACCCCAGGGAGCTGAAGGTGTCGTCCTTCCTCCCCAGCGGCAGTGTGTACCCCAGGGAGCTGAAGGTGTCGGCCTTCACCCACAGCGGCAGTGTGTACCCCAGGGAGAAAAGGGGCCGTCCTTCCTCCCCAGCAGCAGTGTGAACCCCAGGGGGCAGAAGGTGTCGTCCTTTCCCCCCAGCGGCAGTGTGAACCCCAGGGGGCAGAAGGTGTCGTCCTTTCCCCCCAGCGGCAGTGTGAACCCCAGGGGGCAGAAGGTGTCGTCCTTCCCCCTCAGCGGCAGTGTGAACCCCAGGGGGCAGAAGGTGTCGTCCTTCCCCCCCAGCGGCAGTGTGTACCCCAGGGAGCAGAAGGTGTCGACCTTCCTCCACAGCGGCAGTGGGTACCCCAGGGGGCCAAAGATGTCGTCCTTCCCCCCCAGCGGCAGTGTGAAACACAGGGGGCAGAAGGTGCCGTCCTTCCCCCCCAGCGACAGTTTACCCTAACCAGGGGAGACACCAATCTCCCAGACGGCGCAGATGGGACCATGGTCTCTGCGCCCACAGCTTGTCCAGATCCCCAACTACCGTCACTGGGACAACCGGAGGAGGGGGTAAGTACAAATTCCCCTCCCCAGCTAACTTCTAATGTGGCCCCAGGGTTAACAGAGGAAATGTTAACCCCCACTGACCCCCACGTTTCCCTGGCTACTGAGCCGGAATATGTCCCAAGTACCCCAGCAGAAGAGCTGACAGCGGGGCAGAGTGCAGTCGGCCTCTGCCCTCCCTTTGTCCCTTGTACAGAGCAGGAGGTCCTGCAGGTTATACCAGCAGAAGAGCTGGCATCAGGGCAGAGTGCCGCTGGCCTCTGCCCCTCAAGTCCCCTCAGCGTGTTGCACCATCACCCCAGCAAAATATCCAGGTGCCTGGTTAGACTTCCCCCCAAAGGGGAGATGTGTGACGAAGTGCCCTTCGCCACTTTGGCTTGGAGAGGACTGTTTGCCAGCCTCCTGCCCTGCGACTATGGCCCTGGTACATATTGCCCTTTGGAACCAGTGTTCGGCCATACCAGAGTGTAAGTCACTCATTCTGGCCCTTTACATACAGGGGGGTCATTCGGTACTTGCCCTGTGTGAGCCATGATACCCCGGATAACTGTGCCATGAAGCCCATTCATATAATGAACGACTATGGGAAAGACTTTAGCTACATGGCAATTGAACTGTGTGAAGAGGATCTGAGCGCTATTCGGTAGTTTTGTGCGCTCAGATCCCAGCTATCTGGGGATATGTGAAATGTGAGTAAAGGTGAATTGCAGTAATGCTGATGGGTTGTCAAACTAGAGAATTGACCAACAAATACTTTTGTCCGGACATCCCCAGGCCGATCCGTTGGGATCAGACCGTGTATGCCGGCTTATGGTCACGGGGGAGGTGTGTAGCGGAACCCATCACTGTTTTACCCTGTTTATGATTATTATGGTTAAAATATGATCCTACTATATGTATGCTGGTTTATGCTCTGCAGAATATTAGCCAGACTTTTGCAGACCTAGGCTAATAGATAATCCTATTACAGAGATTCAAGAGATAAGAAAGTTGTAAAGGATCCTTGCATTTTCCAAAGTGTTTTCATTCTCTGATAAGAACAAAGAAGTGTAATTGAATCAATCTCTGATTGTATTAAAGTTGCCAGGGAGGTGTGACCCCCTATTGTTCTCTTTATGTTTATTGTGTGTAGCCAAATATGGGCATGTGTATTGCCTGTGGCCAAAGAGATGTATATATATTTCTGCAATAACAAAATAAAGTCAGTATTCATTTGACTCCCAAATTGTGTGTCGTCCAATATGGGAGGTCGGGGATGGTGAAACTGTAGTGCCTCGTGGGTATTTTATCGTATACCAGCGGAGATTTTGGACTGCGTGTCCCAGCTCCGTTACAATATATGTCCCAGCAAAAAGTGAAGGTGCCAAGCAGTAAGGCGCCGAGTGCTACAAGTGCCGCAGTAAGGCGCCGAGTGCTACAAGTGCCGCAGTAAGGCGCCGAGTGCTACAAGTGCCGCAGTAAGGCGCCGAGTGCTACAAGTGCCGCAGTAAGGCGCCGAGTGCTACAAGTGCCGCAGTAAGGAGCCGAGTGCTACAAGTGCCGCAGTAAGGCGCCGAGTGCTACAAGTGCCGCAGTGAGGCGCCGAGTGCTACAAGTGCCGCAGTAAGGCGCCGAGTGCTACAAGTGCCGCAGTAAGGCGCGAGTGCTACAAGTGCCGCAGTAAGGCGCCGAGTGCTACAAGTGCCGCAGTAAGGGTCCGAGTGCTACAAGTGCCGCAGTAAGGAGCCGAGTGCTACAAGTGCCGCAGTAAGGAGCCGAGTGCTACAAGTGCCGCAGTAAGGAGCCGAGTGCTACAAGTGCCGCAGTAAGGAGCCGAGTGCTACAAGTGCCGCAGTAAGGAGCCGAGTGCTACAAGTGCCGCAGTAAGGAGCCGAGTGCTACAAGTGCCGCAGTAAGGAGCCGAGTGCTACAAGTGCCGCAGTAAGGAGCCGAGTGCTACAAGTGCCGCAGTAAGGAGCCGAGTGCTACAAGTGCCGCAGTAAGGAGCCGAGTGCTACAAGTGCCGCAGTAAGGAGCCGAGTGCTACAAGTGCCGCAGTAAGGAGCCGAGTGCTACAAGTGCCGCAGTAAGGAGCCGAGTGCTACAAGTGCCGCAGTAAGGAGCCGAGTGTCTACAAGTGCCGCAGTAAGGAGCCGAGTGCTACAAGTGCCGCAGTAAGGAGCCGAGTGCTACAAGTGCCGCAGTAAGGAGCCGAGTGCTACAAGTGCCGCAGTAAGGAGCCGAGTGCTACAAGTGCCGCAGTAAGGAGCCGAGTGCTACAAGTGCCGCAGTAGGAGCCGAGTGCTACAAGTGCCGCAGTAAGGAGCCGAGTGCTACAGTGCCGCAGTAAGGAGCCGAGTGCTACAAGTGGCCGCAGTAAGGAGCCGAGTGCTACAAGTGCCGCAGTAAGGAGCCGAGTGCTACAAGTGCCGCAGTAAGGAGCCGAGTGCTACAAGTGCCGCAGTAGGAGCCGAGTGCTACAAGTGCCGCAGTAAGGAGCCGAGTGCTACAAGTGCCGCAGTAAGGAGCCGAGTGCTACAAGTGCCGCAGTAAGGAGCCGAGTGCTACAAGTGCCGCAGTAAGGAGCCGAGTGCTACAAGTGCCGCAGTAAGGACCGAGTGCTACAAGTGCCGCAGTAAGGAGCCGGTGCTACAAGTGCCGCAGTAAGGAGCCGAGTGCTACAAGTGCCGCAGTAAGGAGCCGAGTGCTACAAGTGCCGCAGTAAGGAGCCGAGTGCTACAAGTGCCGCAGTAAGGAGCCGAGTGCTACAAGTGCCGCAGTAAGGAGCCCGAGTGCTACAAGTGCCGCAGTAAGGAGACCGAGTGCTACAAGTGCCGCAGTAAGGAGCCGAGTGCTACAAGTGCCGCAGTAAGGAGCCGAGTGCTACAAGTGCCGCAGTAAGGAGCCGAGTGCTACAAGTGCCGCAGTAAGGAGCCGAGTGCTACAAGTGCCGCAGTAAGGAGCCGAGTGCTACAAGTGCCGCAGTAAGGAGCCGAGTGCTACAAGTGCCGCAGTAAGGAGCCGAGTGCTACAAGTGCCGCAGTAGTAGGAGCCGAGTGCTACAAGTGCCAGCAGTAAGGAGCCCGAGTGCTACAAGTGCCGCAGTAAGGAGCCGAGTGCTACAAGTGCCGCAGTAAGGAGCCGAGTGCTACAAGTGCCGCAGTAAGGAGCCGAGTGCTACAAGTGCCGCAGTAAGGAGCCGAGTGCTACAAGTGCCGCAGTAAGGAGCCGATGTGCCTTACAAGTGCCGCAGTAAGGAGCCGAGTGCTACAAGTGCCGCAGTAAGGAGCCGAGTGCTACAAGTGCCGCAGTAAGGAGCCGAGTGCTACAAGTGCCGCAGTAAGGGCCGAGTGCTACAAGTGCCGCAGTAAGGACCGAGTGCTAAGTGCCGCAGTAAGGAGCCGAGTGCTACAAGTGCCGCATAAGGAGCCGAGTGCTACAAGTGCCGCAGTAAGGAGCCGAGTGCTACAAGTGCCGCAGTAAGGAGCCGAGTGCTACAAGTGCCGCAGTAAGGAGCCGAGTGCTACAAGTGCCGCAGTAAGGAGCCGAGTGCTACAAGTGCCGCTGTAAGGAGCCGAGTGCTACAAGTGCCGCAGTAAGGAGCCGAGTGCTACAAGTGCCGCAGTAAGGAGCCGAGTGCTACAAGTGCCGCAGTAAGGAGCCCGAGTGCTACAAAGTGCCGCAGTAAGGAGCCGAGTGCTACAAGTGCCGCAGTAAGAGCCGAGTGCTACAAGTGCCGCAGTAAGGAGCCGAGTGCTACAAGTGCGCGCAGTAAGGAGACGAGTGCTACAAGTGCCGCAGTAAGGAGCCGAGTGCTACAAGTGCCGCAGTAAGGAGCCGAGTGCTACAAGTGCCGCAGTAAGGAGCCGAGTGCTACAAGTGCCGCAGTAAGGAGCCGAGTGCTACAGTGCCGCAGTAAGGAGCCGAGTGCTACAAGTGCCGCAGTAAGGAGCCGAGTGCTACAAGTGCCGCAGTAAGGAGCCGAGTGCTACAAGTGCCGCAGTAAGGAGCCGAGTGCTACAAGTGCCGCTATTAGAGGAGCCGAGGTGCGATAAGTGCCGCAGTAAGGAGCCGAGTGCTACAAGTGCCGCAGTAAGGAGCCGAGTGCTACAAGTGCCGCAGTAAGGAGCCGAGTGCTTACAAGTGCCGCAGTAAGGAGCCGAGTGCTACAAGTGCCGCAGTAAGGAAGCCGAGTGCTACAAGTGGCCGCAGTAAGGAGCCGAGTGCTACAAGTGCCGCAGTTAAGGAGCCGAGTGCTACAAGTGCCGCAGTAAGGAGCCGAGTGCTACAAGTGCCGCAGTAAGGAGCCGAGTGCTACAAGTGCCGCAGTAAGGAGCCGAGTGCTACAAGTGCCGCAGTAAGGAGCCGAGTGCTACAAGTGCCGCAGTAAGGAGCCGAGTGCTACAAGTGCCGCAGTAAGGAGCCGAGTGCTACAAGTGCCGCAGTAAGGAGCCGAGTGCTACAAGTGCCGCAGTAAGGAGCCGAGTGCTACAAGTGCCGCAGTAAGGAGCCGAGTGCTACAAGTGCCGCAGTAAGGAGCCGAGTGCTACAAGTGCCGCAGTAAGGAGCCGAGTGCTACAAGTGCCGCAGTAAGGAGCCGAGTGCTACAAGTGCCGCAGTAAGGAGCCGAGTGCTACAAGTGCCGCAGTAAGGAGCCGAGTGCTACAAGTGCCGCAGTAAGGAGCCGAGTGCTACAAGTGCCGCAGTAAGGAGCCGAGTGCTACAAGTGCCGCAGTAAGGAGCCGAGTGCTACAAGTGCCGCAGTAAGGAGCCGAGTGCTACAAGTGCCGCAGTAAGGAGCCGAGTGCTACAAGTGCCGCAGTAAGGAGCCCGAGTGCTACAAGTGCCGCAGTAAGGAGCCGAGTGCTACAAGTGCCGCAGTAAGGAGCCGAGTGCTACAAGTGCCGCAGTAAGGAGCCGAGTGCTACAAGTGCCGCAGTAGGAGCCGAGCCTGAGTGCTACAAGTGCCGCAGTAAGGAGCCGAGTGCTACAAGTGCCGCAGTAAGGAGCGAGTGCTACAAGTGCCGCAGTAAGGAGCCGAGTGCTACAAGTGCCGCAGTAAGGAGCCGAGTGCTACAAGTGCCGCAGTAAGGAGCCGAGTGCTACAAGTGCCGCAGTAAGGAGCGAGTGCTACAAGTGCCGCAGTAAGGAGCCGAGTGCTACAAGTGCCGCAGTAAGGAGCCGAGTGCTACAAGTGCGCAGTAAGGAGCCGAGTGCTACAAGTGCCGCAGTAAGGAGCGAGTGCTACAAGTGCCGCAGTAAGGAGCCGAGTGCTACAAGTGCCGCAGTAAGGAGCCGAGTGCTACAAGTGCCGCAGTAAGGAGCCGAGTGCTACAAGTGCCGCAGTAAGGAGCCGAGTGCTACAAGTGCCGCAGTAAGGAGCCGAGTGCTACAAGTGCCGCAGTAAGGAGCGAGTGCTACAAGTGCCGCAGTAAGGAGCCGAGTGCTACAAGTGCCGCAGTAAGGAGCCGAGTGCTACAAGTGCCCTCAGTAAGGAGCCGAGTGCTACAAGTGCCGCAGTAAGGAGCCGAGTGCTACAAGTGCCGCAGTAAGGAGCCGAGTGCTACAAGTGCCGCAGTAAGGAGCCGAGTGCTACAAGTGCCGCAGTAAGGAGCCGAGTGCTACAAGTGCCGCAGTAAGGAGCCGAGTGCTACAAGTGCCGCCAGTAAGGAGCCGAGTGCTACAAGTGCCGCAGTAAGGAGCCGAGTGCTACAAGTGCCGCAGTAAGGAGCCGAGTGCTACAAGTGCCGCAGTAAGGAGCCGAGTGCTACAAGTGCCGCAGTAAGGAGCCGAGTGCTACAAGTGCCGCAGTAAGGAGCCGAGTGCTACAAGTGCCGCAGTAAGGAGCCGAGTGCTACAAGTGCCGCAGTAAGGAGCCGAGTGCTACAAGTGCCGCAGTAAGGAGCCGAGTGCTACAAGTGCCGCAGTAAGGAGCCGAGTGCTACAAGTGCCGCAGTAAGGAGCCGAGTGCTACAAGTGCCGCAGTAAGGAGCCGAGTGCTACAAGTGCCGCAGTAAGGAGCCGAGTGCTACAAGTGCCGCAGTAAGGAGCCGAGTGCTACAAGTGCCGCAGTAAGGAGCCGAGTGCTACAAGTGCCGCAGTAAGGAGCCGAGTGCTACAAGTGCCGCAGTAAGGAGCCGAGTGCTACAAGTGCCGCAGTAAGGAGCCGAGTGCTACAAGTGCCGCAGTAAGGAGCCGAGTGCTACAAGTGCGCAGTAAGGAGCCGAGTGCTACAAGTGCCGCAGTAAGGAGCCGAGTGCTACAAGTGCCGCAGTAAGGAGCCGAGTGCTACAAGTGCCGCAGTAAGGAGCCGAGTGCTACAAGTGCCGCAGTAAGGAGCCGAGTGCTACAAGTGCCGCAGTAAGGAGCCGAGTGCTACAAGTGCCGCAGTAAGGAGCCGAGTGCTACAAGTGCCGCAGTAAGGAGCCGAGTGCTACAAGTGCCGCAGTAAGGAGCCGAGTGCTACAAGTGCCGCAGTAAGGAGCCGAGTGCTACAAGTGCCAGCAGGTAAGGAGCCGAGTGCTACAAGTGCCGCAGTAAGGAGCCGAGTGCTACAAGTGCCGCAGTAAGGAGCCGAGTGCTACAAGTGCCGCAGTAAGGAGCCGAGTGCTACAAGTGCCGCAGTAAGGAGCCGAGTGCTACAAGTGCCGCAGTAAGGGCCGAGTGCTACAAGTGCCGCAGTAAGGAGCCGAGTGCTACAAGTGCCGCAGTAAGGAGCCGAGTGCTACAAGTGCCGCAGTAAGGAGCCGAGTGCTACAAGTGCCGCAGTAAGGAGCCGAGTGCTACAAGTGCCGCAGTAAGGAGCCGAGTGCTACAAGTGCCGCAGTAAGGAGCCGAGTGCTACAAGTGCCGCAGTAAGGAGCCGAGTGCTACAAGTGCCGCAGTAAGGAGCCGAGTGCTACAAGTGCCGCAGTAAGGAGCCGAGTGCTACAAGTGCCGCAGTAAGGAGCCGAGTGCTACAAGTGCCGCAGTAAGGAGCCGAGTGCTACAAGTGCCGCAGTAAGGAGCCGAGTGCTACAAGTGCCGCAGTAAGGAGCCGAGTGCTACAAGTGCCGCAGTAAGGAGCCGAGTGCTACAAGTGCCGCAGTAAGGAGCCGAGTGCTACAAGTGCCGGCAGTAAGGAGCCGAGTGCTACAAGTGCCGCTAGTAAGGAGCCGAGTGCTACAAGTGCCGCAGTAAGGAGCCCGAGTGCTACAAGTGCCGCAGTAAGGAGCCGAGTGCTACAAGTGCCGCAGTAAGGAGCCGAGTGCTACAAGTGCGCAGTAAGGAGCCGAGTGCTACAAGTGCGCAGTAAGGAGCCGAGTGCTACAAGTGCCGCAGTAAGGAGCCGAGTGCTACAAGTGCCGCAGTAAGGAGCCGAGTGCTACAAGTGCCGCAGTAAGGAGCCGAGTGCTACAAGTGCCGCAGTAAGGAGCCGAGTGCTACAAGTGCCGCAGTAAGGAGCCGAGTGCTACAAGTGCCGCCAGTAAGGAGCCGAGTGCTACAAGTGCCGCAGTAAGGAGCCGAGTGCTACAAGTGCCGCAGTAAGGAGCCGAGTGCTACAAGTGCCGCAGTAAGGAGCCGAGTGCTACAAGTGCCGCAGTAAGGAAGCCGAGTGCTACAAGTGCCGCAGTAAGGAGCCTAGTGCTACAAGTGCCGCAGTAAGGAGCCGAAGTGCTACAAGTGCCGCAGTAAGGAGCCGAGTGCTACAAGTGCCGCAGTAAGGAGCCGAGTGCTACAAGTGCCGCAGTAAGGAGCCGAGTGCTACAAGTGCCGCAGTAAGGAGCCGAGTGCTACAAGTGCCGCAGTAAGGAGCCGAGTGCTACAAGTGCCGCAGTAAGGAGCCGAGTGCTACAAGTGCCGCAGTAAGGAGCCGAGTGCTACAAGTGCCGCAGTAAGGAGCCGAGTGCTACAAGTGCCGCAGTAAGGAGCCGAGTGCTACAAGTGCCGCAGTAAGGAGCCGAGTGCTACAAGTGCCGCAGTAAGGAGCCGAGTGCTACAAGTGCCGCAGTAAGGAGCCGAGTGCTACAAGTGCCGCAGTAAGGAGCCGTAAGTGCTACAAGTGCCGCAGTAAGGAGCCGAGTGCTACAAGTGCCGCAGTAAGGAGCCGAGTGCTACAAGTGCCGCAGTAAGGAGCCGAGTGCTACAAGTGCCGCAGTAAGGAGCCGAGTGCTACAAGTGCCGCAGTAAGGAGCCGAGTGCTACAAGTGCCGCAGTAAGGAGCCGAGTGCTACAAGTGCCGCAGTAAGGAGCCGAGTGCTACAAGTGCCGCAGTAAGGAGCCGAGTGCTACAAGTGCCGCAGTAAGGAGCCGAGTGCTACAAGTGCCGCAGTAAGGAGCCGAGTGCTACAAGTGCCGCAGTAAGGAGCCGAGTGCTACAAGTGCCGCAGTAAGGAGCCGAGTGCTACAAGTGCCGCAGTAAGGAGCCGAGTGCTACAAGTGCCGCAGTAAGGAGCCGAGTGCTACAAGTGCCGCAGTAAGGAGCCGAGTGCTACAAGTGCCGCAGTAAGGAGCCGAGTGCTACAAGTGCCGCAGTAAGGAGCCGAGTGCTACAAGTGCCGCAGTAAGGAGCCGAGTGCTACAAGTGCCGCAGTAAGGAGCCGAGTGCTACAAGTGCCGCAGTAAGGAGCCGAGTGCTACAAGTGCCGCAGTAAGGAGCCGAGTGCTACAAGTGCCGCAGTAAGGAGCCGAGTGCTACAAGTGCCGCAGTAAGGAGCCGAGTGCTACAAGTGCCGCAGTAAGGAGCCGAGTGCTACAAGTGCCGCAGTAAGGAGCCGAGTGCTACAAGTGCCGCAGTAAGGAGCCGAGTGCTACAAGTGCCGCAGTAAGGAGCCGAGTGCTACAAGTGCCGCAGTAAGGAGCCGAGTGCTACAAGTGCCGCAGTAAGGAGCCGAGTGCTACAAGTGCCGCAGTAAGGAGCCGAGTGCTACAAGTGCCGCAGTAAGGAGCCGAGTGCTACAAGTGCCGCAGTAAGGAGCCGAGTGCTACAAGTGCCGCAGTAAGGAGCCGAGTGCTACAAGTGCCGCAGTAAGGAGCCGAGTGCTACAAGTGCCGCAGTAAGGAGCCGAGTGCTACAAGTGCCGCAGTAAGGAGCCGAGTGCTACAAGTGCCGCAGTAAGGAGCCGAGTGCTACAAGTGCCGCAGTAAGGAGCCGAGTGCTACAAGTGCCGCAGTAAGGAGCCGAGTGCTACAAGTGCCGCAGTAAGGAGCCGAGTGCTACAAGTGCCGCAGTAAGGAGCCGAGTGCTACAAGTGCCGCAGTAAGGAGCCGAGTGCTACAAGTGCCGCAGTAAGGAGCCGAGTGCTACAAGTGCCGCAGTAAGGAGCCGAGTGCTACAAGTGCCGCAGTAAGGAGCCGAGTGCTACAAGTGCCGCAGTAAGGAGCCGAGTGCTACAAGTGCCGCAGTAAGGAGCCGAGTGCTACAAGTGCCGCAGTAAGGAGCCGAGTGCTACAAGTGCCGCAGTAAGGAGCCGAGTGCTACAAGTGCCGCAGTAAGGAGCCGAGTGCTACAAGTGCCGCAGTAAGGAGCCGAGTGCTACAAGTGCCGCAGTAAGGAGCCGAGTGCTACAAGTGCCGCAGTAAGGAGCCGAGTGCTACAAGTGCCGCAGTAAGGAGCCGAGTGCTACAAGTGCCGCAGTAAGGAGCCGAGTGCTACAAGTGCCGCAGTAAGGAGCCGAGTGCTACAAGTGCCGCAGTAAGGAGCCGAGTGCTACAAGTGCCGCAGTAAGGAGCCGAGTGCTACAAGTGCCGCAGTAAGGAGCCGAGTGCTACAAGTGCCGCAGTAAGGAGCCGAGTGCTACAAGTGCCGCAGTAAGGAGCCGAGTGCTACAAGTGCCGCAGTAAGGAGCCGAGTGCTACAAGTGCCGCAGTAAGGAGCCGAGTGCTACAAGTGCCGCAGTAAGGAGCCGAGTGCTACAAGTGCCGCAGTAAGGAGCCGAGTGCTACAAGTGCCGCAGTAAGGAGCAGAGTGCTACAAGTGCCGCAGTAAGGAGCCGAGTGCTACAAGTGCCGCAGTAAGGAGCCGAGTGCTACAAGTGCCGCAGTAAGGAGCCGAGTGCTACAAGTGCCGCAGTAAGGAGCCGAGTGCTACAAGTGCCGCAGTAAGGAGCCGAGTGCTACAAGTGCCGCAGTAAGGAGCCGAGTGCTACAAGTGCCGCAGTAAGGAGCCGAGTGCTACAAGTGACGCAGTAAGGAGCCGAGTGCTACAAGTGACGCAGTAAGGAGCCGAGTGCTACAAGTGCCGCAGTAAGGAGCCGAGTGCTACAAGTGCCGCAGTAAGGAGCCGAGTGCTACAAGTGACGCAGTAAGGCGCTGAACTTAAACATGATGCCCCTGAGATGCTCAACTTGACAATAGATAATTAGATGGCGGAGATTCCCCTACATTGAGAACTAAACCCAATGTCACAGCTGCCCTAATACTTTCATCCACTGCGATATCACAAATACCGGATTGGTCCGAATAAAAGCCGCACCTTTTTTTCCGATTTTTTAATTTGCGATTTACGGGTGCGGCTTCTATTCGCGAACGTAAAATTACTGCCGATTTGCGTGCTTGAGACTGCGGTATTGAATAGCGATTTACAGGTTTAGTGATTCTATCGTCCTGTAACCTGCAAAAAAAAAAAAAAAAGTTACAGTGCTAATTAGAAAGCCGGTTTCTGGCAATGGCGGATCACTTGAGAGTCTTTTTCTCTCCAATTTTACGGGTGCGGCTTATATTTGAGTACTATCTTTTTTCTATTTTTTCCCCCTTGAATTTTACAGGTGCGGCTTTATGCGGGCCAATCACATATATAGTTGTGAGCAGGCGAGCCAGCCAGAGCCGTTGCTCATGCTTGCGGGCTCGCAAAGCGAGGGCCTCAGTTGCTGGCATTAAGTGCTGCCAGCAACTGCAACCCTCTCAAAATTTACGTTGTAACGCAAACATACAAGACACGTTACCACACATTACAACCTTGCAAAAAATAGGCCGCAACTCGCGAACATGAAAAAAATCAAAACACAATAAATCCACACAGCACATACATAAAAAGAGGGAGCATCCAGGACCTCAAAAATGCAACTTACACCTTCATTTAAATCAAAATAAAAGAGTTTAGACACTCGAAAATTCTCTAAGCGAGAGAAAAAATGTCCGCCGAACAAAACGAAAACGAGGCTACAGCACTCTCAACACGCAAAACACCACAAGAAACTCACAAAACACCACAAAACACCTACGGATATTCCGCTAAGACGCATACCACACATTACCCACCATTTTACGCCAATGCGGAAGTACACCACTACGCTAACGGTTTGGTCTTGCGCACGCACACTATTACACTGCACACATTAATCACGCTTACACAGCACCTCCACACCACTAATGCTGCAGCAACATCAAAACAGATTGTCAGCTCTTCAACACAATGCTTCAGAATAGGTAAAGTATATTTATTAATGTATTATATATTTCATTATTACACACCAAACAGCATTAGCTACCTTACAATTTCATTGGCCTCATTTTTTGACGGGCAATTCGCTAGTACGATATAGTTCTCAGCAGCCCGGGCTTACAAAAATCCATTGGTAACGCAACGTTAAAATTGCAGGCTCGCAATTGCGGCCATCGCAAAGAGAGAGCAACGGTTATGGCCAGACAAGGAGCCCCAAAGGCACTCCTTGCGCTGGTGGAGATGAGTGCCATAGGGGCTCATCCCTACGACCCTGCAAGCATTAAGTATCATACCTACGGCCCACAGGACTACACAGAATACTCAAATACACAATTCACAGTGAGAGACCCGTAGCGCTTCAAATAAAATATAAATAAATAAATAAATAGCATAAAAAAATTACGGCCCGTAAAACTTTGAAAAGGAAACCGCCACTTAGAGAAAAAATAATATGACCCGCAAAAAAATACTAGCTCTATGAGTCTGTGTTCTTTAAATTATGTGTAATCTGTAAATACGTGTAATCAAGGATTAAGTGTAAAATTGTAAATAGTATAATATAAATGAACAAAAGCGCAAATTACTGCTCTCAAAACTCTCTAGAACCAACTTCCAACTCCACGACCTGAGCGCTACTTGGCGAGAAAATACAACACAATCAACGCATGGGCGGGTGGAATGGAAAATTATAATCTCCGTCTGTCAATCATCTGCGGCTAGACCGCTTTCTATTGGCTGAAAGGCCTGTGTCGCACTGGGTTACACCGCGATTAGATCATAACAGCCGATCGCATCTCTGACAGCCACTTGAAAGCTTGCGTGCACGGAAAGTGTTTACGGTTGACTTGCATTCCCGGCCCGTTGGTCTCAGCATGATTGAACGCAATAGCTCTGCAAAATTTCAAGCCCGTGCGGGTGTACCATTGGCGATACGGGCTTGGAATTTAATAGGGCCCTATTAAATTCCAAAATTTGCAGGAGTTAGCGTGATTAAATTAGAAAAGGCCGCAACGACATGGCCGGAATCCAAATTCGTAAACCATGCTTCTACGGCACGTAGCATCTCCGGGTGTGAAAATGATAAAATGATTCCAACCCGTAGTTACAGGTTTAGACTGAGCCAATAGTCATCGTTACGTCACTAAAACATGGAGGTTACATTTCAATCACTTATAGTTTTGAAGTCAGAGTTGCGATCGGGCCCGCATTCCAGAAATAAATGTAAAATAAATAAATCATCAATAAATATACTAGTCTAGTCAATGCGAGTTCTATTATATGTAATTTAGGACAGAACCATCCAACTTAGCTTTTATGAAGTGCATCACCCAATACTATGATGGACGGTATAAACACCACAATATATATATCTGTGTGTGAGAGATATATATAATAGTTGTTAAACTGCGAGACGTCGTCACACTTTGCGTGGTGCGTACGAGTTAGGGGCGCAGCTCTTAGGCAACGAGCGCTAAAGGAGCTCATCGCTGCGAGCCTTAAACACACGGGACTTAGCCACAAAACGCACATTCGCATTAGCCTTCAAGCACTTGACAAACGCAGGATAAAGAAAAAAATAAATACGAGACGCAGGACTAAGAAAAAACAAAAAACACACACAAGAAAGCAAAAATACGAGGTTAATGTCCGAACCGCGAACATCCAACAAACACAAAAAACAAAGAAAATACAAATAAATACAACAAAAATATCACCCACAGCACGGGGAAACAGGCAGGACGTCCGGGAGTGAGGTGAAACAGGAATTTAAGCTGATTTTAACGACTTTCACCACACGAAGAAAAAAAAATGGCAGCTGAAAAATTTTAAACAAGGTTACAAGACCCCGGACTACGCAAAACACTGCCAAATGCGTGGCACTTTCACACAGCAACGAAAAACATGAAAAAATACGGAAAATACATGAGACGCGCAACACATTCACAACATTACCAATCTACAATGGCGATTTACACAACTACACCAACGGATTTCCCTCGCGCACACAAACCATTTAGAATACACAGTTAGGACATTCGTTACACTTTAGCGTCACAGCACCAACACTCAATGTACATTGTATGGTGCCGGAAAATAAACAGATTGTTAGCTCTTCAGACTATTGATTGTGGAATATATTAATTACAAACAGGTAAAGTATTGTAATGATATAGGAATCACAAAGTTGTGGAGACCAGTAGCCAAGGTCAGCAATAATCCGGTTCAGCAACTTGTAGGTTAAACAGGAACAAGCTTTTATTGAAGGGATCAGGAACCACAATAATCTGGCAAGGTACATTTGACAGGAAGTGCCTTATATAGGCCAAGGACCAGATACCTGACCAGACACAGCTGAAGAGACTTAGGTACTGATAAAATTGCTAGCAGTCAAGCTTATAAGGTCTCAATGGAATTCACAAAAAGGCAGGCTGGTGCAGTGGTAGGGAAGAGGTTCAGCAGCCTGGGGACCAGGGTTCAAAACCCAGCAGAGTCAATTTCTCACAAGTATATTCATTTATTCAAGAAATAATTAATTCACTATTAAGTATATATATATATATATATATATATATATCTCTTTATAATGAGTGATGAAGGTGCTCAGAGGAGCGAAAATAGACGAGACAAGAGGCTCGCCATGAGCGCATAAGGTTTTCAGAGTACAAGTTATATATATATATATATATATAAAATAAATAAGTAGAAAAAGACACTATTAGCATCTGGTATTAACATCCCTTTGATGGCAAATCATTAAAGTAACACAGTTGATGACAATTGGAAAACATGATTGAGAAACCGGTAGTTACAATATACTTTTTTACTGAATAATATTTAAAACAAGTAATTACTACTCGTGGATTACTCCACTTCCTTGTGATACAATCTGGTAATGTTTCTGGTGACATCGCAGCCCTTGTTGTACATTTTCATCGGGGGGCTTCCAATGTCTTCTTTTACAGACATGTCATATCGTGGGTCACCCACAAGTTCCAGTCAGGACAGGGCCGTCCCCTCTCTGGTTGGGCCCATTACATCGCACTTACTTCCAGTCCAATAGGATCAGCCGTGCTGGAGATGGAATAATCTGAGAGTTTTGGCCCATCGTGGTCTGGCCTCTCATAGTAGATCAGTTGTCCATGTCCATCCTGAAGAAACAAACAAAGAACAGATAGTAAGCGAGCCCGTCTACAGTGGGGGATTCCAGTGTAGAGACCACCTACTGCAAGAGCTTCTGAATAAAGGGGGGGTGCAGTGAGTGTGTGTGTGTGTGGCGGGGGGGGGGGGGGTCTGCATGATCAATCCATGTTAAGCGGGAAAAAGCATACAAACACATACAAATATAAGAAATTCTCCTCAAAATTTACATCTATTATTATTATGAGCTTTGTTATATTTAAAACATATTTTTTTTTTATAAAATCGCACAGATAACCTTTGTTTTGAGTTCTCTTTCTTGTCGGCACTCTAACGCCGGCCTGCTGCACTCTACGTTCATGTTATACCTGGAAGTTGCGGAGTTTCAAGCGTCCTTGTGCGGTATGGAAGAAGACGTCTCTCTGTGTGAGCGTCTCGCCGTGGCTGTCGCTGAGCTCTTGACACTTCTGTAGGATGCCCTCCCAGTCACTAACGGTCGCTTTAACCTCCACGTTTCGTGGCATCTAGCAGAAAGAAAAAAATAAAATGATCGTGCGCTCCCTCTGGTCTCGCCCAGTTGCCACGGTTACATGTGGAAGAGATAGACAGACAATGGAGGTTAAAAAAATAAATAAAAAAAGCGGATTGGACCACCTCCAGTCCAAGGGGTTATGTGAACTGATCCCAAGCTAGACCACCACCTATCAGTGGGTCATGTAAAAGGATTGTCATTACAGAAAAATAGGACTTGCCTAGAAAATTGCCTGTCAAAAATGACGGGAATAAAGTTGTAAGGCTGGCAATGCCATTTGCCACAGAATGTGAGGAGTTTGCTCCTCTGAGCACCTTCGGCGCCAATCGCGAGCCTCTCCCCTTGTGTACTTGAACTTTTCTGCTTTGCAATATTCACCTTCGGCGCTCATTGCTAGCCTCCCCCGCTCTCCTCTCTCCCACTGTACGAGACGCTCATTGCAGGTTTTGAATGCTAGGCGATTTTCGATTGATGAAAAACTGCAATTATATTTAAAAATCGCTTGCAACCTCAAGCCCAGACGTCTTGGCGCTCCCCCTGTGCTGCGCGCGTTTTTTTTTTTTTTTTAAGTTTGGCCATTAAATTAGCAAACTGCGTTCCTCGCTGTCAGCGGCAAAGTGCTACGTCCTTCATCTGCTCGCGAGGGACGCAAGTGCGTCATCAACATCGCGAACGTCCCGAACATTGCAAAGATCCACAACTATATATGTGATAATGAGAGATTACTTGGACCAGTACCTGGACTTACTACGCAACACCCCATTATCAAAAATATCCCCACTGGTCAAGCGCCACGTGCTCAACATGCATCAAAACCAGCTAAGGTTAGAGGTGACCGACCTTACAGGGCCACTGTGGTCAGTTTGTTTCTATTTGTTATGTGGTAGAGAGGTGACCGACCTTACAGGGCCACTGTGGTCAGTTTGTTTCTATATGTTATGTGGTAGAGAGGTGACCGACCTTACAGGGCCACTGTGCTCAGTTTGTTTCTATATGTTATGTGGTAGAGAGGTGACCGACCTTACAGGGCCACTGTGGTCAGTTTGATTCTATATGTTATGTGGTAGAGAGGTGACCGACCTTACAGGACCACTGTGCTCAGTTTGTTTCTATATGTTATGTGGTAGAGAGGTGACCGCCCTTACAGGACCACTGTGGTCAGTTTGTTTCTATATGTTATGTGGTAGAGAGGTGACCGCCCTTACAGGGCCACTGTGGTCAGTTTGTTTCTATATGTTATGTGGTAGAGAGGTGACCGCCCTTACAGGACCACTGTGGTCAGTTTGTTTCTATATGTTATGTGGTAGAGAGGTGACCGACCTTACAGGACCACTGTGGTCAGTTTGATTCTATATGTTATGTGGTAGAGAGGTGACCGCCCTTACAGGACCACTGTGGTCAGTTTGTTTCTATATGTTATCTGGTAGAGAGGTGACCGCCCTTACAGGACCACTGTGGTCAGTTTGTTTCTATATGTTATGTGGTAGAGAGGTGACCGCCCTTACAGGGCCACTGTGGTCAGTTTGTTTCTATATGTTATCTGGTAGAGAGGTGACCGCCCTTACAGGACCACTGTGGTCAGTTTGTTTCTATATGTTATCTGGTAGAGAGGTGACCGACCTTACAGGACCACTGTGGTCAGTTTGTTTCTATATGTTATTTGGTAGAGAGGTGACCGCCCTTACAGGGCCACAGTGGTCAGTTTGTTTCTATATGTTATGTGGTAGAGAGGTGACCGCCCTTACAGGGCCACTGTGGTCAGTTTGTTTCTATATGTTATCTGGTAGAGAGGTGACCGCCCTTACAGGGCCACTGTGGTCAGTTTGATTCTATATGTTATGTGGTAGAGAGGTGACCGCCCTTACAGGGCCACTGTGGTCAGTTTGTTTCTATATGTTATGTGGTAGAGAGGTGACCGCCCTTACAGGACCACAGTGGTCAGTTTGTTTCTATATGTTATGTGGTAGAGAGGTGACCGACCTTACATGACCACTGTGGTCAGTTTGTTTCTATATGTTATGTGGTAGAGAGGTGACCGCCCTTAAAGGACCACTGTGGTCAGTTTGTTTCTATATGTTATGTGGTAGAGAGGTGACCGCCCTTACAGGACCACTGTGGTCAGTTTGTTTCTATATGTTATGTGGTAGAGAGGTGACCGACCTTACAGGACCACTGTGGTCAGTTTGTTTCTATATGTTATGTGGTAGAGAGGTGACCGACCTTACAGGACCACTGTGGTCAGTTTGTTTGTTTCTATATGTTATGTGGTAGAGAGGTGACCGACCTTACAGGACCACTGTGGTCAGTTTGTTTCTATATGTTATGTGGTAGAGAGGTGATCGCCCTTACAGGACTGGCAAGGAAAAATAGAGTTAACCCTTTACAAATCAATCTGTGCCGAGCATGGAATGCTAGAATCACAAGACAGGTCAATTGTGGGTTAACTGCTCAGTGCATTCATGAGTTCAGGTAAAACCTGCTATCAATCACTGTCCTCATTGTGGGTGTCTCTCTCTCTCTCTCCTCATTGTGTGTCTCTCTCTCTCTCTCCTCATTGTGTGTGTGTCTCTCTCCCCTCATTGTGTCTCTCTCCCCTCATTGTGTGTGTCTCTCTCTCTCCCCTCATTGTGTGTGTCTCTCTCTCTCCCCTCATTGTGTGTGTCTCTCTCTCTCCCCTCATTGTGTGTGTCTCTCTCTCTCCCCTCATTGTGTCTCTCCCTCTCTCTCCTCATTGTGTCTCTCCCTCTCTCTCCTCATTGTGTCTCTCCCCTCATTGTGTCTCTCTCTCCTCATTGTGTCTCTCTCTCCTCATTGTGTCTCTCTCTCCTCATTGTGTCTCTCTCTCTCTCTCTCCCCCTCATTGTCTCTCTCCCTCTCTCCCCCTCATTGTGTCTCTCCCTCTCTCCCCCTCATTGTGTCTCTCCCTCTCTCCCCCTCATTGTGTCTCTCCCTCCCTCTCCTCATTGTGTCTCTCCCTCCCTCTCCTCATTGTGTCTCTCCCTCCCTCTCCTCATTGTGTCTCTCCCTCCCTCTCCTCATTGTGTCTCTCCCTCCCTCTCCTCATTGTGTCTCTCCCTCCCTCTCCTCATTGTGTCTCTCCCTCCCTCTCCTCATTGTGTCTCTCCCTCCCTCTCCTCATTGTGTCTCTCCCTCCCTCTCCTCATTGTGTCTCTCCCTCCCTCTCCTCATTGTGTCTCTCCCACCCTCTCCTCATTGTGTCTCTCCCTCCCTCTCCTCATTGTGTCTCTCCCTCCCTCTCCTCATTGTGTCTCTCCCTCCCTCTCCTCATTGTGTCTCTCCCTCCCTCTCCTCATTGTGTCTCTCCCTCTCCTCATTGTGTCTCTCCCTCTCCTCATTGTGTCTCTCCCTCTCCTCATTGTGTCTCTCCCTCTCCTCATTGTGTCTCTCCCTCTCCTCATTGTGTCTCTCTCTCCTCATTGTGTCTCTCTCTCCTCATTGTGTCTCTCTCTCCCTCTCCTCATTGTGTCTCTCTCTCCTCATTGTGTCTCTCTCTCCTCATTGTGTCTCTCTCTCTCTCTCCTCATTGTGTCTCTCTCTCTCTCTCCTCATTGTGTCTCTCTCTCTCTCCTCATTGTGTCTCTCTCTCTCTCCTCATTGTGTCTCTCTCTCTCTCCTCATTGTGTCTCTCTCTCTCTCCTCATTGTGTCTCTCTCTCTCTCCTCATTGTGTCTCTCTCTATCTCTCCTCATTGTGTCTCTCTCTCTCTCTCCTCATTGTGTCTCTCTCTCTCCTCATTGTGTGTCTCTCTCTCTCCTCATTGTGTGTCTCTCTCTCCCCTCATTGTGTCTCTCCCTCTCTCTCCTCATTGTGTCTCTCCCTCTCTCTCCTCATTGTGTCTCTCCCTCTCTCTCCTCATTGTGTCTCTCTCCCCTCATTGTCTCTCTCTCTCTCTCTCTCCCCTCATTGTGTCTCTCTCTCTCTCTCCTCATTGTGTGTCTCTCTCTCTCCTCATTGTGTGTCTCTCTCTCTCTCTCCTCATTGTGTGTCTCTCTCTCTCCTCATTGTGTGTCTCTCTCTCCCCTCATTGTGTCTCTCTCCTCATTGTGTCTCTCTCTCTCCTCATTGTGTCTCTCTCTCTCCTCATTGTGTCTCTCTCTCTCCTCATTGTGTCTCTCTCTCTCCTCATTGTGTCTCTCTCTCTCTCTCCTCATTGTGTCTCTCTCTCTCCTCATTGTGTCTCTCTCTCTCCTCATTGTGTCTCTCTCTCTCTCCTCATTGTGTCTCTCCCTCTCTCTCCTCATTGTGTCTCTCTCTCCTCATTGTGTCTCTCTCTCCTCATTGTGTCTCTCCCTCTCTCTCCTCATTGTGTGTCTCTCTCTCCCCTCATTGTCTCTCCCTCTCTCCTCATTGTGTGTCTCTCCCTCTCTCTCCTCATTGTGTGTCTCTCTCTCTCTCTCCTCATTGTGTCTCTCTCTCTCTCTCCTCATTGTGTCTCTCTCTCTCTCTCCTCATTGTGTCTCTCTCTCTCCTCATTGTGTGTCTCTCTCTCCTCATTGTGTCTCTCTCTCTCCTCATTGTGTGTGTGTGTGAGTGTATCTCTCTATCGTTACCTTTCTGTCTCCTCAGTTTCCCGCCAGTAAACTGTCCGGATCAGGTGATTTCTGTCCAATCAGAGCTCTGCCATACATGGGTTCACGTGCCTCGATGCGTTCCAGATATAGCCAATCATATATCGTATGCGTTTCAGCGCCGTCCAATCCGGCTTGGCCCCGCTTACCCCGCCTATATGACATTGCCCAGCATTCAGAAGACATCTCATGACGTGTCTGGCGAGAGGCACATCGGTTAGGAACGCGCGGAGACACACTGTGATTGGCTAAGGTGCGCGTGGAGCCAGGCGGTGATTGGCTAAGGGGCGCGTGCGCAGCTAGGCGGTGATTGGCTAAGTAGTACGCGCGGAGCAAGGGGGTGACTGGCTGAGGGGCGCGCGGAGCCAGGCGGTGATTGGCTGAGGGGCGCGCGGAGCCAGGCGGTGATTGGCTGAGGGGCGCGCGGAGCCAGGCGGTGATTGGCTGAGGGGGCGGGCGGTGATTGGCTGATGGGCGCGCGGAGCTAGGCTCCGAAGAGGTATTTGGTTCTTTTAGATCACAGTCCGCTTTTTACATTATGCACTGCACAAGGGGCGGGGCTCCACAGGGGGAGGGGTCGCATGAAGTGGGTGGGGCTATCGCTTGTGATCATGCCAGTATGAGTGACCTCATAGACATAACAGAGCAGTCAGCGGGTGTGACCCCTGGGGCACTGGTGGTCCCTCAGTCCCCACGCCGCCTGGACGTGGGCCCCGAGCTGCTTGTGAGAGCCACCGCACTATGTCGAGAGTACCTGAGCGGAGCCTGGAGGAGCGTGGAGCCCGGACACGTCAGGGTGTCTGTGATCAGGTAAAGGAACCCGGCAGACGTGGGAGAGACACACCGCGACACACACCGTGACATCGGGGGAGGGATGCACCGAGACCACGACACCGGGGGGACCCACCGAGACTGCGACACCGGGAGGGGACCCACCGAGACCACGACACCGGGGGGGACCCACCGAGACCACGACACCGGGGGGGACCCACCGAGACCACAACACCGGGGAGGGACGCCTCAAGACCACGACACCCGGGGGGACCCACCGAGACCACGACACCGGGAGGACCCACCGAGACCGCGACACCGGGGAGGGACACCTCGAGACCACGACACCGGGGAGGGACCCACCGAGACCACGACACCGGGGGGAGAGACACACCGCGACACACACCGAGACCGCGACACCGGGGAGGGACGCACCGAGACCACGACACCGGGGAGGGACCCACCGAGACCACGACACCGGGGGGGACGCACGGAGACCACGACACCGGGGGGGACGCACGGAGACCACGACACCGGGGGGGACGCACGGAGACCACGACACCGGGGGGGACGCACGGAGACCACGACACCGGGGGGGGACGCGCGGAGACCACGACACCGGCGGGGGACGCGCGGAGACCACGACACCGGGGGGGGACGCACGGAGACCACGACACCGGGGGGGACGCACGGAGACCACGACACCGGGGGGGGCGCACGGAGACCACGACACCGGGGGGGACGCACGGAGACCACGACACCGGGGGGGACGCACGGAGACCACGACACCGGGGGGGACGCACGGAGACCACGACACCGGGGGGGACGCACGGAGACCACGACACCGGGGGGGGACGCACGGAGACCACGACACAGGGAGCACGACACACACACACCGAGACCCCCAACACGGGGAGGACACACCGAGTCCCGGACCACGACGCCGGGGGGGGACCCACCGAGACCACGACGCCGGGGGGGGGTGACCCACCGAGACCACGACGCCGGGGTGGGGACCCACCGAGATCACTACGCCGGGGGACACACACACCGAGACCACGACACCGGGGGGGGGGGACCCATCAAGACCACGACACCGGGGGGGGGGGACCCATCAAGACCACGACACCGGGGGGGGGACACCGAGATCACGACACCGGGACACACACACACCGAGACCACGACACCGGGGGTGGGACACACACCAAGACCACGACACCGGGGGGGGACGCACCGAGACCACAACACAGGGAGCACGACACACACACACCGAGACCCCCGACACGGGGAGGACACACCGAGACCCCCGACACGGGGAGGACACACCGAGACCCCCGACACGGGGAGGACACACCGAGACCCCCGACACGGGGAGGACACACACCGAGACCCCCGACACCGGGGGAGTGACGCACACCGAGACCCCCGACACCGGGGGAGTGACGCACACCGAGACCGCGACACCGGGGGAGGGACGCACACCGAGACCGCGACACCGGGGGAGGGACGCACACCGAGACCGCGACACCGGGGGAGGGACGCACACCGAGACCGCGACACCGGGGGGGGGGGGCGCACCGAGACCGCGACACCGGGGGGGGGGGGGGGGCGCACCGAGACCGCGACACCGGGGGGGGGGGGCGCACCGAGACCGCGACACCGGGGGGGACACCGAGACCACGACTTTGGGGGGGGAGGGACGGGACGCACCGAGACCACGACTTTGGGGGGGAGGGACGGGACGCACCGAGACCACGACTTTGGGGGGGAGGGACGGGACGCACCGAGACCACGACTTTGGGGGGGGGAGGGACGGGACGCACCGAGACCACGACTTTGGGGGGGGAGGGACGGGACGCACCGAGACCACGACTTTGGGGGGGGAGGGACGGGACGCACCGAGACCACGACTTTGGGGGGGGAGGGACGGGACGCACCGAGACCACGACTTTGGGGGGGGAGGGACGGGACGTACCGAGACCACGACTTTGGGGGGGGAGGGACGGGACGCACCGAGACCACGACTTTGGGGGGGGGAGGGACGGGACGCACCGAGACCACGACTTTGGGGGGGGAGGGACGGGACGCACCGAGACCACGACTTTGGGGGGGGAGGGACGGGACGCACCGAGACCACGACTTTGGGGGGGAGGGACGGGACGCACCGAGACCACTACGCCGGTGGACACGCACACACACACACACACCGAGACCCCGACGCCGGGACACACACACACACCGAGACCCCGACGCCGGGACACACACACACACACACGCCGAGACCCAGAGGCGATTGTATGGAGCCATCTTGCAGATAATCTGCTTAATTCGTTCCGCTGTTATCTTTTTCCCACAGTGGAGGTCTCAGTAATCTACTGTATAAATGCAGTCTCATAGACTCTGTGCCCTCCCACTCCTCCGAGCCGCGCCAGGTGTTGTTGCGATTGTATGGCGCCATCTTGCAGGTAATCTGCTTAATGTGTTCTGTATTTGTGTTCTTGTCTGCTTGCACCCTCCTGTCTTCTTGCCTGTCCACAAACCCACCATGCTTGTCTTGTGTCCCAGGGTGTGGATTCCCTGGTCCTGGAGAGTGTAATGTTTGCAGTCCTTGCTGAGCGCTCCCTCGGTCCTCGGCTGTATGGGGTGTTTCCACAAGGGCGACTGGAAGAGTATATCCCGGTAAGACCGTGTTTGTGTGGGGAGACGAGTAAAGCCAGACATCAGTGCCACTTGGAAGTGACCGATCGATGTGTTTAGGTGTAGTAGAAACAGCGCAAGTGGTTTAGAGTGGAGTGAGTAGAGCTTGGTGCTTTTGGAGTTGGTAGAGTGGGAGGTTGGTGTGGTTGAGTTTAGTGGAGGCCTGTGGTCAATGTGTCTCTGTGTGGTAGAGGGACAAGATGTTGGTGTGGTGGCCTGTAGAGCAGGAAGAAGTTGAGGTTAATTGCTGTAAATGTAGTTGGGTTGAATCGAGGAAGAGATAATGGAGAGATGGTCGTCATTGGGAGGAGGGAATAATACCGAGAAGTATGGCAATAAAGCAGTTACTTTGATGTTTGCATTTTGACCTCCACCAGAGCCGTCGCCTGGGGACCTCCGAGCTCAGTGAACCTAGTGTGTCCCAAGAGATTGCAGTGAAATTGGCGAGATTTCACGGGATGGAGATGCCATTCAACAAAGAACCTGTGTGGCTGTTTAGCACCGTGGAGCGGTAAGAAGAAGAGTAGGTGTGGACAAGAAGACGGAGAGATGGGACAGTGGCTTAGGAGATGGAGGGCTGTGGGCAAGGAGTGGGGCCATGGGAGGGAAAACGGGTAGAGATGGGGGATGTGTGTGCAGAGAACCAGAGCCAAGCTCAGAAAGTCAGATCCCCTGGCAAGAAGACAAATCCCAGGGAAGAGAAACAGAGCCAGGTGCAGATAAGGTAGTCGTGAGTCATGTTCCCTTTAAGAGTGAGTGTTCTGTGCCTTTAAGAGTACCAATCAGCTTATGCAAGTACTCACACGGGAGCCAAGCACTATCTTTAGACTAATTCGATTGATGGATGTGGTCCCCCCTATAGGTTTATTAAATCCAGAAGTTTCTCCTCTCCAGGATCTTATTTGCGTCTTAGACACAATATTCATGTCGTGTTTCTGCTTCCGCGAGTGGTAACAAGTTTGTGACCCTTTGTGTTATATCAGAGCATTAACTAAACATGTGCTTATATATGGTGTGGAGACCACATCAGGCCAAGAGATCCTCCCACACGTCCCTCTGAGGAGCTTCTTTAGGAAGGAATAACATTTGCAAGCATTAAAATAAAACCTCTAAATAAGAACTTCCTTTTGGATCTTGTCTGCACCTCTTGCTTAGGTCAAGACTGTGGGATGGACTCTGGCTGGGAGGCTGTCATTTCTTTATATGTTGTTGCTGTGTCGGTTACATGTCTCATTTCTGTGTCCCACAGGTACATGTCTCAGATCTCCTCCCTTTCATTCACACAATGTGACCACATAGAGAAATTTAACAAGTTGAAGAGTTACTGTTTGAAGGAAGAGATGCAAAGCCTGAGGTGAGCGCCATCTTAGAATTGAGTCTCACTGGCTGTGGCAGATCATTGATGTGTATGGTAGTGTTGGATGGTGTGGGTCCAGGCTCCGGGGAGGGTCCCAAGTGGTGGCAGCTGCTTTATGTGTTTGAATTGGATATGGTGAGTCCCATAGTTGGGTGTGATCCCAGAGTGTGGCTACAAGTTAATGTTTAAATTAATAATAGATGAGATGTGCCCAGGCCATGGCGAGGGGGAGGCCGGGCCATGGCGAGGGGGAGGCCATGGCCCAGGGCGAGGGGGAGGCCATGGCCCAGGGCGAGGGGGAGGCCATGGCCCAGGGCGAGGGGGAGGCCATGGCCCAGGGCGAGGGGGAGGCCATGGCCCAGGGCGAGGGGGAGGCCGGGCCATGGCAGTATGTTAGTGTTAGGTGAGGTAAGTCCAGCCAAACTGCCCCTGGTGCCACCCGTCTTGTGGACATGCTGGGTAGTCGGGACCATCTGTATATATTTACTTTTTTTAAAGGGACACTGTAGTCCAAACCTTCTATCATGCATTTAGTAGTGTATGTTTATAAGTTTTTGCATTGGAAAACAAATTTATATTAAATTAAGAAAATTAACAAAATAGCATGAGAAAAACAGACAGTAAAACAGTAACTGAGACGATGTATAGACGAGGGCTCCTAGACACCATGTGATCTGTATCTTCTTACCTGAACTACATTGAATTATTGTAGTTTAGACCCCCCAGAACTCACTGCCCTCCTGTATATTGGAACATGACGTCACAAATGAGACTCACAGCGAAGCACAAAAACAAAATAAAACATATTGTAATGTTTAGACTATGATACAAATGTTTGGACTACAGTCCACCTAGAATCCATCTTTTACTCTCGCTCCAAATAATGGAATCTCTCTTTACCTCTTTTTCATTCTACCAACGTTGTCCATCTCTCTTGCTCTCCCTCCCTCTCTCTTGCTCGCTCTCCCTCCCTCTCTCTTGCTCGCTCTCCCTCCCTCTCTCTTGCTCGCTCTCCCTCCCTCTCTCTTGCTCGCTCTCCCTTACTCGCTCTTGCCCTCGCTCCCTCGCTCTTGCCCTCGCTCCCTCGCTGATTTTGTACATTACGGTCTCACACGTTGGTGTCTCTGCTTAGACCCTGTCCTCCTTCTCTTTAGACAGCTCTTGGAATCCACACCTTCCCCAGTGGTGTTCTGTCACAATGATGTTCAGGAAGGTAAGATACAAACCCCCCGACATTGCCTCCACTTACCTCTTCACTTACTTTTAACATCACTTAATACTTTTGTTGAACAAAATAAGGAAACATTTGTTTGTGCTGCAGTTAAAAACATATTCCAAAACACAAGTAGGCAAAAGATATAGGTAGAGACGGGCCAGGGATCCGCAATGGGGTGCCTACTGCTTGGAGGGCATAGCTAGCCCGATGCCCCACTATTCAGTGGTCTTAAAGCATCTTTCTCCACACAAGCGCTGTCATGACTGATTTTGGACTTCCCTGAACCTCCCAGATAACACTGCTATTTTGCACATTGGGTTACGAATATCCAAGGTTATTAAAATGGGCATGAGACTTGTTTAAGGACTATTTTTATGTGTAGTGTGGGCCACAATAATGAATGTTGGGGTTGCTATATGTTATGTGCTTCTGTAAACTAACAAATACACTTTCTGGCCATAAAGTGATGCACTTTGTAACGGAGCTGGAACACGCAGTCCAATATCTCCGCTGGTATACGGTAAAATACCCAAGAGGCACTACAGTTTCACCATTCCCGACCTCCCATATTGGACGACACACAATTTGGGAGTCAAATGAATACTGACTTTATTTTGTTATTGCAGAAATATTTATACCCATCTCTTCCCACAGGCAATACACATGCCCATATTTGGCCGCGCAATACACATGCCCATATTTGGCCGCACAATACACATAGAGAGAACAATAGGTGGGGTCACACCTCCCAGGGACTAGCCGGCTACTTTGATTCAATAACAGACATTGATAAGATAATGCTTCTCTTTGTTCCGTCTTTCACAATGTGAACACTTTACACAATAGGGCTCTCTTGCCTCTAGGAGACCCTAATAGGATTATGCATTCTGCTAGGTG
Organism: Discoglossus pictus; assembly: GCA_027410445.1. NCBI lineage: Eukaryota > Metazoa > Chordata > Amphibia > Anura > Alytidae > Discoglossus > Discoglossus pictus. The sequence continues at coordinate 403,101,198 of CM050167.1, forward strand.
TCTGTAATATTCTGAGCTAATATCCTGCAGAGCATCAACCAACAGACATACAGTATAATAGTAGGATCATATTTTAACCAAGAATTAAATAACCATAAAACAGGGTAAAACAGTGATGGGTTCGGTTACACACTTCACCTAATGGCAACACACAGGTCTGAGATGTGAAGTGACCTGGCCAGATAACTGCCCACTGTATGTTGTGGGAGGGGGTTTAAGGCCTAGTGAGGAGGTCATAATAATCCAGACCCCCTCTTACAGGGAGGGGAATTAGGAAGGGTGAAATCTTTTTTCTATTTATGAATGATCTGTTTAAGAATAATACATTTGCTGGGGTGCATGCGTCTGATTTCTCTGCTTCTCATGAATGATGTTCTGATCTGAATTGCTGGGGCTGAGATTAATATAAAGTCACAATCTGCAGATTGCTCCTATAAGCTACAGTAGGAGAATTAGGGGTGTACTGACCCCCTTGTCTCTGGGTTGTGCCATAAAGCTGCCCTTCTAGGCTCGATATATAATGCTCCTCTTAATAAATGGTGCTTCAAAACAATTAGACAACTAAAACATCTTCACTGCTATATAAATACAGCCACTAGTACCCCGTAAATTCACCTATAACAATACATTAATTGGCAATAAGCTATGAAACGCCCATACATTTGTCACTTAAATGAAGTGATCACTCTGCAAAGATATGGTCATTAAAAGGCCCTGCTATGGAGTTATATAAAGGCAACAAAAGCGATAAAAACTGTCAAATCACACATATATGTAGTTGGTTGTCAGCAGGCGGGCTTGGCAAAATCCGTTGGTAACGCAATCGCGAAACTGCGGCCATGGTTGCGACCAGGCAAGGCGCTCCTTGCGCTGGTCGAAATGAGCGCCATAGGCACTCATCCCTATGACCCCGTACGACTTTCGGACCGCAAATGCAGAGGAGGCAAAAATAAGACCTTAACGGACAACCTGCGCACATCGGAAAACATAAAAAACAAAATAAAAAGCTTACCCACAGCAAGGGAGGACACCCAGGATGTTTGGAAGACGGGTTGCACCTCAATTTAAGTTAAATTAAAAAAGTTTTGACACCTGAAAATCCCCTGAACAAGAGAAAAAATGGCAGCCGAACAAAACGAAAACGAGGCTACACGACGCCTAAAGCCGCAAAATGCCGTCAATAACATTCGACTTTTACAATTACACAACACCTACACAATTAGCAAGGACGCTAAATCCCCCGCGCACCACATACACAATCGTCGCCATTTTACAACACTAACTTACACAATGCGGGACTACACAGCTACACAAAAGGTTTCCCCTCGCGCACGCAGCCTATTTACACTACACACTGCGCACATTGCTGACACCTCAGCTCCACAACACTGCAAACTGTTATATGCTGCAGGAACATGAAACAGATTGTCAGCTCTTCAGCACAATGCTGCATATATTACTTACAAATGGATAAGTATATTCATTTATTAGTTAACCAATTATCATAAAAACAAACATATGCAAAAAATATATATATAATTACGCCAAAGCCCTTCGCCGCACGCCTCAGCCAGTTCTACCTGAAGATTTTGCCTCCTGGTGTTTGGAAGATGTCTAACTGCGGGTTCCTTATTTTTTTGCTCTCTACTGGTTACTGACCGCGTCATCACATGGTCTCACCCCACCGTCCACTCAGGATGACCACGCCTTACTCTTAGTGTCTCACCCTGCCTTTCTCTCATTGGATGACCCTGCTTGTCTGTCCTCTCTTATCTCTCGCTTCTCTCTTCAGGTAACATCCTGCTCCTGTCCTCTCTCTTATCTCTCGCTTCTCTCTTCAGGTAACACCCTGCTTGTCTGTCCTCTCTCTCTTATCTCTCGCTTCTCTCTTCAGGTAACATCCTGCTCCTGTCCTCTCTCTTATCTCTCGCTTCTCTCTTCAGGTAACATCCTGCTCCTGTCCTCTCTCTTATCTCTCGCTTCTCTCTTCAGGTAACATCCTGCTCCTGTCCTCTCTCTTATCTCTCGCTTCTCTCTTCAGGTAACATCCTGCTCCTGTCCTCTCTCTTATCTCTCGCGTCTCTCTTCAGGTAACATCCTGCTCCTGTCCTCTCTCTCTCTTATCTCTCGCTTCTCTCTTCAGGTAACATCCTGCTCCTGTCCTCTCTCTCTCTTATCTCTCGCTTCTCTCTTCAGGTAACATCCTGCTCCTGTCCTCTCTCTTATCTCTCGCTTCTCTCTTCAGGTAACATCCTGCTCCTGTCCTCTCTCTTATCTCTCGCTTCTCTCTTCAGGTAACATCCTGCTCCTGTCCTCTCTCTTATCTCTCGCTTCTCTCTTCAGGTAACATCCTGCTCCTGTCCTCTCTCTCTCTTATCTCTCGCTTCTCTCTTCAGGTAACATCCTGCTCCTGTCCTCTCTCTCTCTAATCTCTCGCTTCTCTCTTCAGGTAACATCCTGCTCCTGTCCTCTCTCTCTCTTATCTCTCGCTTCTCTCTTCAGGTAACATCCTGCTCCTGTCCTCTCTCTCTCTTATCTCTCGCTTCTCTCTTCAGGTAACATCCTGCTCCTGTCCTCTCTCTTATCTCTCGCTTCTCTATTCAGGTAACATCCTGCTCCTGTCCTCTCTCTTATCTCTCGCTTCTCTCTCAGGTAACATCCTGCTCCTGTCCTCTCTCTCTCTTATCTCTCGCTTCTCTCTTCAGGTAACATCCTGCTCCTGTCCTCTCTCTCTCTTATCTCTCGCTTCTCTCTTCAGGTAACATCCTGCTCCTGTCCTCTCTCTCTCTTATCTCTCGCTTCTCTCTTCAGGTAACATCCTGCTCCTGTCCTCTCTCTCTCTTATCTCTCGCTTCTCTCTTCAGGTAACATCCTGCTCCTGTCCTCTCTCTCTCTTATCTCTCGCTTCTCTCTTCAGGTAACATCCTGCTCCTGTCCTCTCTCTTATCTCTCGCTTCTCTCTTCAGGTAACATCCTGCTCTTGTCCTCTCTCTCTTATCTCTCGCTTCTCTCTTCAGGTAACATCCTGCTCCTGTCCTCTCTCTTATCTCTCGCTTCTCTCTTCAGGTAACATCCTGCTCCTGTCCTCTCTCTCTCTTATCTCTCGCTTCTCTCTTCAGGTAACATCCTGCTCCTGTCCTCTCTCTCTCTTATCTCTCGCTTCTCTCTTCAGGTAACATCCTGCTCCTGTCCTCTCTCTCTCTTATCTCTCGCTTCTCTCTTCAGGTAACATCCTTCTCCTGTCCTCTCTCTTATCTCTCGCTTCTCTCTTCAGGTAACATCCTGCTCCTGTCCTCTCTCTTATCTCTCGCTTCTCTCTTCAGGTAACATCCTGCTCCTGTCCTCTCTCTCTTATCTCTCGCTTCTCTCTTCAGGTAACATCCTGCTCCTGTCCTCTCTCTCTCTTATCTCTCGCTTCTCTCTTCAGGTAACATCCTTCTCCTGTCCTCTCTTATCTCTCGCTTCTCTCTTCAGGTAACATCCTGCTCCTGTCCTCTCTCTTATCTCTCGCTTCTCTCTTCAGGTAACATCCTGCTCCTGTCCTCTCTCTCTCTTATCTCTCGCTTCTCTCTTCAGGTAACATCCTGCTCCTGTCCTCTCTCTCTCTTATCTCTCGCTTCTCTCTTCAGGTAACATCCTGCTCCTGTCCTCTCTCTTATCTCTCGCTTCTCTCTTCAGGTAACATCCTGCTCCTGTCCTCTCTCTTATCTCTCGCTTCTCTCTTCAGGTAACATCCTGCTCCTGTCCTCTCTCTTATCTCTCGCTTCTCTCTTCAGGTAACATCCTGCTCCTGTCCTCTCTCTCTCTCTTATCTCTCGCTTCTCTCTTCAGGTAACATCCTGCTCCTGTCCTCTCTCTCTCTCTCTCTCGCTTCTCTCTTCAGGTAACATCCTTCTCCTGTCCTCTCTCTCTTATCTCTCGCTTCTCTCTTCAGGTAACATCCTTCTCCTGTCCTCTCTCTCTTATCTCTCGCTTCTCTCTTCAGGTAACATCCTTCTCCTGTCCTCTCTCTCTTATCTCTCGCTTCTCTCTTCAGGTAACATCCTGCTCCTGTCCTCTCTTATCTCTCGCTTCTCTCTTCAGGTAACATCCTGCTCCTGTCCTCTCTCTCTCTTATCTCTCGCTTCTCTCTTCAGGTAACATCCTGCTCCTGTCCTCTCTCTCTCTTATCTCTCGCTTCTCTCTTCAGGTAACATCCTGCTCCTGTCCTCTCTTATCTCTCGCTTCTCTCTTCAGGTAACATCCTGCTCCTGTCCTCTCTCTTATCTCTCGCTTCTCTCTTCAGGTAACATCCTGCTCCTGTCCTCTCTCTTATCTCTCTTATCTCTCTTCAGGTAACATCCTGCTCCTGTCCTCTCTCTTATCTCTCTTATCTCTCTTCAGGTAACATCCTGCTCCTGTCCTCTCTCTTATCTCTCTTTTCTCTCTTCAGGTAACATCCTGCTCCTGTCCTCTCTCTTATCTCTCTTATCTCTCTTCAGGTAACATCCTGCTCCTATCCTCTCTCTCTTATCTCTCGCTTCTCTCTTCAGGTAACATCCTGCTCCTGTCCTCTCTCTCTTATCTCTCGCTTCTCTCTACAGGTAACATCCTGCTCCTGTCCTCTCTCTTATCTCTCGCTTCTCTCTTCAGGTAACATCCTGCTCCTGTCCTCTCTCTCTTATCTCTCGCTTCTCTCTACAGGTAACATCCTGCTCCTGTCCTCTCTCTTATCTCTCGCTTCTCTCTTCAGGTAACATCCTGCTCCTGTCCTCTCTCTCTTATCTCTCGCTTCTCTCTTCAGGTAACATCCTGCTCCTGTCCTCTCTTATCTCTCGCTTCTCTCTTCAGGTAACATCCTGCTCCTGTCCTCTCTCTTATCTCTCGCTTCTCTCTTCAGGTAACATCCTGCTCCTGTCCTCTCTCTCTTATCTCTCGCTTCTCTCTACAGGTAACATCCTGCTCCTGTCCTCTCTTATCTCTCGCTTCTCTCTTCAGGTAACATCCTGCTCCTGTCCTCTCTCTTATCTCTCGCTTCTCTCTTCAGGTAACATCCTGCTCCTGCCCTCTCTCTTATCTCTCGCTTCTCTCTTCAGGTAACATCCTGCTCCTGTCCTCTCTCTTATCTCTCGCTTCTCTCTTCAGGTAACATCCTGCTCCTGTCCTCTCTCTTATCTCTCTTATCTCTCTTCAGGTAACATCCTGCTCCTGTCCTCTCTCTTATCTCTCTTATCTCTCTTCAGGTAACATCCTGCTCCTGTCCTCTCTCTCTTATCTCTCGCTTCTCTCTTCAGGTAACATCCTGCTCCTGTCCTCTCTCTTATCTCTCGCTTCTCTCTTCAGGTAACATCCTGCTCCTGTCCTCTCTCTTATCTCTCGCTTCTCTCTTCAGGTAACATCCTGCTCCTGTCCTCTCTCTTATCTCTCGCTTCTCTCTTCAGGTAACATCCTGCTCCTGTCCTCTCTCTTATCTCTCGCTTCTCTCTTCAGGTAACATCCTGCTCCTGTCCTCTCTCTTATCTCTCGCTTCTCTCTTCAGGTAACATCCTTCTCCTGTCCTCTCTCTTATCTCTCGCTTCTCTCTTCAGGTAACATCCTTCTCCTGTCCTCTCTTATCTCTCGCTTCTCTCTTCAGGTAACATCCTGCTCCTGTCCTCTCTCTCTTATCTCTCGCTTCTCTCTTCAGGTAACATCCTGCTCCTGTCCTCTCTCTCTTATCTCTCGCTTCTCTCTTCAGGTAACATCCTGCTCCTGTCCTCTCTCTCTTATCTCTCGCTTCTCTCTTCAGGTAACATCCTGCTCCTGTCCTCTCTCTCTTATCTCTCGCTTCTCTCTCAGGTAACATCCTGCTCCTGTCCTCTCTCTCTTATCTCTCGCTTCTCTCTTCAGGTAACATCCTGCTCCTGTCCTCTCTCTCTTATCTCTCGCTTCTCTCTTCAGGTAACATCCTTCTCCGGTCCTCTCTTATCTCTCGCTTCTCTCTTCAGGTAACATCCATTCACCTGTCCTCTCTTATCTCTCTCGCTTCTCTCTTCACGTAACATCCTGCTCCTGTCCTCTCTCTTATCTCTCGCTTCTCTCTTCAGGTAACATCTGCTCCTGTCCTCTTCTATCTCTCGCTTCTCTCTTCAGGTAACATCCTGTTTCTGTCCTCTCCTCTTATCTCTCGCTTCTCTCTTCAGGTAACATCTCCTGTTTCTGTCCTCTCTCTTATCTCTCGCTTCTCTCTTCAAGGTAACATCCTGCTCCTGTCCTCTCTCTTATCTCTCGCTTCTCTCTTCAGGTAACTGCCTGCTCCTGTCCTCTCTCTTATCTCTCGCTTCTCTCTTCAGGTAACATCCTGCTCCCTGTCCTCTCTCTTATCTCTCGCTTCTCTCTTCAGGTAACATCCTGCTCCTGTCCTCTCTCTTATCTCCTCGCTTACTCTCTTCAGGTAACATCCTGCTCCTGTCCTCTCTCTCTTATCTCTCGCTTCTCTCTTCAGGTAACATCCTGCTCCTGTCCTCTCTCTTATCTCTCTTATCTCTCTTCAGGTAACATCCTGCTCCTGTCCTCTCTCTTATCTCTCTTATCTCTCTTCAGGTAACATCCTGCTCCTGTCCTCTCTTATCTCTCGCTTCTCTCTTCAGGTAACATCCTGTTTCTGTCCTCTCTCTTATCTCTCGCTTCTCTCTTCAGGTAACATCCTGCTCCTGTCCTCTCTCTTATCTCTCGCTTCTCTCTTCAGGTAACATCCTTCTCCTGTCCTCTCTTATCTCTTGCTTCTCTCTTCAGGTAACATCCTGCTCCTGTCCTCTCTCTTATCTCTCGCTTCTCTCTTCAGGTAACATCCTGCTCCTGTCCTCTCTCTTATCTCTCGCTTCTCTCTTCAGGTAACATCCTGCTCCTGTCCTCTCTCTTATCTCTCGCTTCTCTCTTCAGGTAACATCCTGCTCCTGTCCTCTCTCTTATCTCTCGCTTCTCTCTTCAGGTAACATCCTGCTCCTGTCCTCTCTCTTATCTCTCGCTTCTCTCTTCAGGTAACATCCTGCTCCTGTCCTCTCTCTTATCTCTCGCTTCTCTCTTCAGGTAACATCCTGCTCCTGTCCTCTCTCTCTTATCTCTCGCTTCTCTCTTCAGGTAACATCCTGCTCCTGTCCTCTCTCTTATCTCTCGCTTCTCTCTTCAGGTAACATCCTGCTCCTGTCCTCTCTCTTATCTCTCGCTTCTCTCTTCAGGTAACATCCTGCTCCTGTCCTCTCGTTCCTCCTCTCCCACCGACAGACTGATGCTCATAGACTTTGAATACAGCAGTTATAATTACAGGTGAGGTCGCCTCCTTAAGGGTCCATAAGGATTTCTGCATTCTCTATCTCGATAACTGTGGGGGTCTTTCTTCTTCTTCTTGTCTGCTATGTATTATTGAATTTTAATTTTGTCCCAGGTTGTTTGGAGTTGGTAAGTTCCACAAATGGCGCATCGCTTCACCTTCCTCGGGAGTATGAATGGTGTCATGTCTACAAGTGTACGTGTATCCATGTCTTGTAATCCCCCCCAAAAAGGTAGAGGGTGACAAGTCTGAGAAGATAGCTGGGGGACCTCCTTCCACATCTAGCTGCTGTCATGAATAAGACAATCTGACGACCACATCTCTTGGTCTCCCATTGGAGGATGGCCGCGCTCTTTGGACTCTATTGGCCTCATTCAATTGCTACTTTTATCCAAGTGTAGGTTGCCAGTTACTTCCTATCCAAAGGCCTTCTACTTGCAGGTTCCGATCGGATTACCCTTACGTTCCTCATAAGCGCAAGTTATTTCCCACAAAACTTTGATCTTTCACGGCCGCAAGAGTCCCGAGCTCTAAAATCGCCTCAATTACCCCTTCTGCCAAGCCCGTAAATGGCAAAAATCCAACTCCAGCTTACTGGTACCATGGAGGTGTCACAAGGGCTTGCAAAGTATACCCTCCCCACTGCTCACATATCTAACCCCCATGCTGCGGGGATCGTGAATCCCGGCAGTATTTACAACTGGTAAATTCCCAGCCGCAGGTCCTTAAAGGGCCCGCAGCACACTAATGATTAATCCCATGCCGCGGGGTACGGTAACCCATTACCCCCCGCCATGCTGCGGTGTCCCCATCGGGACTCTCGGGGGGTCCCTACATTAACACTTGCAGCGGGGGAGCCCATTCATTTTATAGTGGAATGATCCATTTTTTCTTCTCAGATGTTATAATTTCAGTTGACCATTAGATGGCAGAGTACACACACAAATTGTAAACAAAACTGCGGGCGTTCACCACAACCCATATGGCTCACAACTATATATGTGATAGGTCATGTCAAACAAATCTAATGGAACTCGCATGTAATAGAAGGTCATATTTATGGCTTTATTAATATTTCATGATATCAGGAATGTGGGTCCGATCGTAATTTGTAAAACTTCATCCATTTTTCAGTGACGTAATTCTGATGA
>CM050167.1:403112234-403346005 GCA_027410445.1 Discoglossus pictus
ATGAACTTTTCTGGAGAGCTATGGTTGCATCTTTTGATGCAACATCCTACTTCTGTGCCAGTGAGGGGGAAGGAGTGTGTTGTCAATTTCGATATTATCTGGTTATCAAACAAAGGCTCTGTTCCTTCATCCCACTCCTTCCTCCACGGATAACTGTAAATACAGGCCCCCATTATCCGGTGTAACTAACACCACATGGATGCAGTACTCGTAAACAGTCTTAAAATTATTTTTTTGTGAAAAACAAAGATTTTGATGTCCGTGGCTTACACAGGTGCTAATATTTTTAATTTGGTTAATGGTACATTTTCCCCAAACGCTTGATATTACCCACGGTCAGACCATTGACATCACCTCCATCACCATCAAGGAAGAAAACAGGCAACAGCACCAGTTTCCTGCCTGGATATATCCTTAGTTGAGATGATGTAATTTACATCACATCCTGTCCATGCATGACTTCCTTTAGCAATTGTGGGAGGGAAGTAAAGATTCTCAGCCCTCCTACAAAGGCCTGTTTAAGGAAGTCCTGAATTACCATTCAAGGAAGACAAGTTACCACATTCCCTCACTTTTTCTTCTTCTATGTTGCTCAGTTTTCTAGTTATCCCTCTAGTACAGGAGAACCTAGTGGGAGCAAAAACCTGATATACAGGAGAAATTCAACCCACCGTCCCTCCGGAATAGTTCCCTCAGCGACATAAGTTCTCCTGTACTTTCCTATGGCTGTCAATCCACATATTACACAAAAAACAGAATTTATAGAATTTAGGTGAGAGTGTGTGATAAATGTTTATGTATGTGCAATGTAAAACTTTATTGAAGAATGTATGAGAGAGAGAAAGAAGAGGAAAAAGACACATTATTATATATCCTCCTTGCAAGTTTCTTCCTCATTTGTTTCATTGCCACACAAAAGTATATTATTATAATTGTCGTTAATACTTGAATGAACATGAGTACCAGCGACAGTGTTCGTAGGACTGGATGTGTCTCTGACTCATGAAGTTCCAAGGAAAAAAGCTTCATTGTCAAATTTGTCCAATCTGCATTTGCAGTAAAATTGATCATTTCAGTGGTAAGGTTTCTTGATGGAACCATGATACAAGACCCTTCTTCCACCAAACATATTTCATCAACTGTCCTATATTCAGAGTGGCCGATAAAGCATGCAATGTCCCCTATGCGGATCACCTCTTGCACCAGGTTTTCTTTTATCAACTGCACCCAGCCATCCTCCTCAGCTCCTTTCTCCCAAACACAACTGCACAGCCATCAGTGTTGAGATTTCCTGCAACAGCTTTCATCCATCTCCAATCCTGTAATAGTGGCCAGTCTTTTTGATGGGAAGTGTTGCTTGTAGATTCCATCACTTAACGTGCCAATGCTATGTATGAAGTTCAGTTGCTCCGCCTGCCCCTCCCAGCGGGGAATTGCCAGGATTAGTCCTATTGTCCCAGATTGTAGTCCATGTGGCATCCATTGATCTGGGCCTTCAATATAGCTGTATTTAAGATTGTCCTCAGTGATGTCCACTCCTTTTCTTTTCAATGACGTGATAATCCTTGTTGCATTGATTTGTCTTGCCCACTTGTTTTCCTGGATGTCTTTAAGAGTTTCCTTTAAATCTGCCAACAGCTTTCCTCCAATCATAGAACAGAAAATGGCAGTTCCCACTATTTCATTCTTAATGCTGTTAGCAATGGAAGCAATATTTTCCTCAACTAGATGCAGGTTGTTGGCAATGGTGCGTATGTCATCAACATTGTCTGTCAGTCTACTCACTATAAGGGAGTCAGCTACTCCACCTGTTTTCATAGCATGTCCCATGCCATCAGTAAGGGAGTTTATCCGGCTGTTCACTCCAATGATGTCTGCTGAATTCCATACTCCCAATCCAGTTCCGACTCCTCCTAAAAGGGCTGCAAGTGTGTCCCGTTTTTCTCGACTCCCTGCTCCGGTCCACTCAATGATGGTCTCTTGTATACTTTGCTTAAACCACTGCCGCTGTGATTCCGGGCACTTTGGAGGAATAGAAAAATCATTAAAATGTAGAATTATTGGGTAGTAAGTCCACCCAACCCCTTGCACAACTGTTTCATGTGTTGGTACCACCACCAATCCGCCTATTGGCCATGGTACCTTCTTCTGATCTTTACAACGTTGCAGCTCCTTTACAGAGACAAATACTTCATCTATTGTTAGAACACACCCCTTTCCAGTATCAAAATTGCAGAATTCCTCTAGGTCAGGCTGGGCAGCTATAACTGCAGCGTCCCATTCTCCACCTTCTTCTAATGTTAAGTTACTCACTACTACTGTAATATTTGTAAACCTCCCTTGTATTGGAGCTCTAAGAGCTAATCCCCTGGTACTATTATGTGGAAAAATAATGTTTACTTGTAACCCTCCACCCTCTTTTACTTCCAGTTCCCTGGGCCAAATAAATCTATCTGCTTGAACATAATGTAACTCCAATCTTTTCAAACTCTCTCCCTTATTTGCGGTATCTTCTGGCCTTATTGCCTGTCTCCCCATTCCTACTGTGATACAGCTTATACTTATCCATCCTGGAACAAGAATCCACCACAATCTTCTGTTGACACGCATCTTCATTCTTATACAGCCGTGCTCTGTGGGAACACTAGATTCCATCATTAGAAACATATACATAACAAAAACAACAGGGGCCATTCTTTTTGCAAGTTTGTTCACGGCCCTGTAATCAATGGTAAGTCTCCATGATGAGGCTGCTTTTTCATCTCTATTCCCTTTTAACACAGCTTTTCTCACAGGCCAACATGGTGAGTTACATGCATACCCATTTCCAGATTTAATTATTCCACTTCTCTCCAGTATTTCTATCATCGTGGTGATTGATGCCACTGATTCTCTTGGGACTGGATATTGCTTTTGCCATTGTGGGTCTCCTCCTTCCAAAAAGACCATTCCTTTCATTCTTCCACAGTCTAATTTATCTGTAGCCCAAACAGGTATGTCTTGGATTAGCTTCTGCAGCCATTCTGGTTGTCCGTCTAGTTTCAGTTTGTTTTTTTCCAGACTTTTTATCAGAGACAATATATGCCATTGGGAGCACAACCCCTTTCGTCAACTCTGTACTTACCTGATTCACCTTTTCTGTCTTCCACAAACAAAAATTGGCAAGATCTACAATGAAATTTCCTTTTTTTTAAAACTTCTATTCCCAATATTTCCTCTGGCCAACCCACTATTGCTTCTACTTGTATTGTTTTTTCTCCAACTGCTACATCAATTGGACCTGCTCTAACCTCCTGTAGATTCCCAGTAACTCCCATACTACTTACTGAAGAATCCCCATTTTTGACCCTGTTGGTCATTGTAACTGCTGCTCCTGTATCTACCAACATATTTTTCCCTACCCCTGCGATGACTGTATAAATGGTAGGCCGACCTGCCTCATCCATGGTTAAATTAGCTGAGTGAATGAGATGCTGAGGCGCAGGGGTTGGGATTTGTCATTGTGACTCACTTCTACTCTGTCCCTCTTTTATCATCTTTGCCTCATTTTCCTTCAATTTCTTCTCTGACTCAGCTACCTTGTTTTTAAGTATGTGATTTTCCTCTTCTATCCTATCCTTCTGTCTCCTGAGTTCCCAATAGCCCATGTTACCGTTTCTCTCTCCCTCCTGATTAGCCCTCCAGTTGCTGCCATCCCTATTCCTATAGTCCCTAGGTGGATCTCTCCATCTTTTGTCAAAGTTCTGTTTTGGTCTCCAGTTTTGATCATCCTTCTTGTTCTGGGGTACATCCCACGTCTGGTTTCTCCAATTACCATCTATATCTCTACCAGACTCGACCTTAAATGTTCTTACAGCTGAAACAGAGCAGGCCTGTTCTGTGAAAGGATGCTTGATCCACCACGTATCAGCTCTAGTTAGTACCATTTCCAAGTCTGTTGGTGTTGGATCAAAAAGCCTGATAAATTCTTGACACTCCCGGGGAAGGGCTTCCATTACTTTTGCTATATGTTCTGGTGAGCCCAGCACTAGAGGCTGTTGAGGTTGTCGTAGAGTATACCAAAAAAATATCCTTTGAGCTACCTCTCTAGGACCATCTATTGGCCTCATGGTAATATTTGCTATTTCTTTCTCTATGCTAAGTAGATAGAAATTAGTTGCAGCAATTCTTCCTGCCTGATCAGACACACTGTTATTAAATCCCAATAGTCTACTAGCCAAAGGACCCATAGCGTATTCTAACAGTTCTGTCCATTCCTCTAAGTTAAGACCTCCTTTTTTAGCTCTATCTGCTCCCCTCTTAAACCAATGTGTAAACGTATTAAAGTTGTTAGTTGGCATACTTCCCCACCATTTCTGGAAATTGTCTTTATCTGCCATAGACATCGGTCGAGTCTGCATAGAAAATCCTGTAGGTGTTTGCCTTGCATTAAATAATTCTGAAACAATAACTCGTGCTTGTGGTATGGTATCTACTTGTGGAACAGAATAACATAAGAAATCTTTTCTATCTTGGTTCATTTTCGGCACTGGTTCTTTATTTTGTGCCACGAACATATCCAGATCTGGATATATTTTGGCAATGTCTCTGACTCCTTTTATCCCTTCTAACTTTGTTTTATTTTTATAGTCCATTATTATGTTTTGAAGTTCTGTTATTTTTACTCCATAAGCATCCCTCTGCTCTTCTATTTCCCTTAACTCCCTTTCTAGTTCCCCCACAATTGTAGTTGTTCTCAAAGCTGCAATTTTTAAACAATCCCTTTTGTCCATTGCTTCCTCCATTTTATTTGTTGTTTCCAAATTATGCTGCCGTAATTCTACAACTAAGTCTATTAGGCCTCCTATTGTGGCTACAACAGCTTGTGTGACCAAACTTTTTCTCTTCTTTGTTCTATACTTTTTGTTATTTACAATTTGTGTTAGAACATCCATTAATCTCTTCTCTTTTTCACTGTCTGGGTTTGCTGGCTCTGGAAGCTCATATGGACCATCATGTTTTTGAATATGTTTCCTAAAGTACTCACGCACTTCTGTGGGAAAGTATTTGGCCCCTTGAAAAGACATTCCTACTCTTTTACTCACCCAAGTAAGAATCCAAATCAATTTGCGACTAAAGTAGCATGCTTCTGAGTAGCCAACAATAGTTGATGACTATTCAGTAGGCCAGGTGTAATATGTAGAAAAATAGATTAGTACCCACAATGCAAATTATACTTACCTTAGTATGGTGAAGGTAATACTTGCTAATTAACTTAAAATATAATAGCAAGGCCTGCAGGGTAGGAGATAAACCCGAACTAGGATATGCAAGACACCCAAAATGTATAAGGTATGGAAGCCTATAGTGTATTAAAATGCACGCCTGAAATAATATATATATATATATATATATATATATATATATATATATATATATATATATATATATATATATATATATATATATATATATATATATATATATATATATATAATATTTAAAATGGTTTATTTATTATTTTTCTCCAGGCCTGTACTATGATAAAGGACTAGAGAAAGAAAAAGAAAGAAGAGAAAAAAAAAACAAAAACAAAACAAAAATAATAGTATTAACAAACTCAGGTATTTGAAACACACAACAAACTAATTGTGGCCTGGTGCCCAAGCTTGTATATTAAAAATGGAGGCTTGAATTAGCATTTAATTACACAAAGAAGCCACATGGATTCTATTCAAATGCAAAGCTAGGCCTGTACTCAAAAGCACAACAACTCAGATAAACCCACAAAAAGAACCTGTATGATATATATTTGTTTTATGTATCAAAATAAGCTAGTACGAACAAAACTCAACTCAGAAGCTAGTACGATATATTTGTTTTATGTATCAAAATAAGCTAGTACGAACAAAACTCAACTCAGAAGCTAGTACGATATATATTAAAAATGGAGGCTTAATTTAGCATTCAAATACACAAAGAAGCCGCATGGATTCTATTCAAATGCAGGGCTAGGCCTGTACTCAACAGCACAACAACTCAACTCAGAAGCTAGTACGATATTTATATAAAAATGGAGGCTTATCCTAGACTCCACACACAATCAGCACTTGATTTCCCATGCAGAGGATAATTAGACAAAGTACTTTTTTTCCTTCCCCACAAAAAAATAAATAAATCTGACTATCTACTATGTGATATTACCTCATAAATAACCTTTGTAGAAGTCTAAAATTCGTGGTCGCCAAATGTGGTGTATCACCAAATTAATATTACACAAGGTTCGTCTACATTAAAAGGTATTTATTAAAAGGCAGATAACACAATACTATAAATGTATTACAAACACAACAGCCCAGACCCACGGAGCAACACCCCCTTTTTAAATCTATCTACCTATATATATAGTAATTCCCTTCCCCAAACGCTTGATCTTACCCACGGTCAGACCATTGACATCACCTCCATCACCATCAAGGAAGAAAACAGGCAACAGCACCAGTTTCCTGCCTGGATATATCCTTAGTTGAGATGATGTAATTTACATCACATCCTGTCCATGCATGACTTCCTTTAGCAATTGTGGGAGGGAAGTAAAGATTCTCAGCCCTCCTACAAAGGCCTGTTTAAGGAAGTCCTGAATTACCATTCAAGGAAGACAAGTTACCACAGAGCTACATTACCTGGTTTGGGTTCCATCTTGGATACTAGACAGATCCTACAGAAGGTGATGCATGAAGTTTGAACTGGCAAATTCTTACACTATTTTAAAGTGGAGCAAGGTTTGAGTTTTGCACCCTTGGGCTCCCAGCATCCTCTCCTGGAGGATATCTCTCCTATATTATCCAATCAGGTCATATCGAGCCTTTACCTTCTATTGGTTTCTCTTTCTTTTCTTCTCACTTGGGCTTTTTCTGTCCAGTGCACCTCCTCACTTCCTCTTCCATCACTGTGTTGTACTCTTGCTCCCTTTCTTTTCTCTATAGGGTTTATATTATATCTGCCTCTTTTCTCACCTCGATTTTATTTATTTATTTTTTTGTTTTTTTTGCTCTCTAATCTTTTGCTTTTCTTCCAGCACTTTCTGTTCCTCTACTGTTCGCTGTATGGAGTCGCTCGCTTGCTGCTTTGCTTCTAATTCCTTCCCTTTTTCCTTTTCTCCTTGGTACAGGACTCCTACTTTCTTCCCTACTCCTACCACGAGGGTTTCTTGCTTCTTTTCTCACTAGTAGGTTTTCTGTGTCTTTATTCATTTTCCCAGGTTTGCTTTGGCATCGCACTTTTTCTGGGGTCTCTGGTCCATACTGCAGGCGAAAATCTCAACAATTGAGTTTGGCTACCTCGTGAGTATACATACGAACACGTTACATGTGACACTTCCCACAACCCTAACCACATCCTTCCCATTCCTGCCGTAGCCCAGATCATATTAGGCTTGTTCTAGGTCTCAGATTTGTGCATCGTTCTATTTAGAGATATCCTGGTTGAATATTACACCACATTAGAAGTTAGATGTCTTATCCATAAGAGCATGTCCTACATGCACATTTAAACACAATCTTGCACATGAACTACTAGTTTCCAAACAAGGGTCTTCGGTGCCATGTGTAGTTGCCGGAGTCATTCTGTTGCTTACATTTAAGGTTCAATTAAGATGACCTGAAGACCACGAAATCCCCTGTGTGCCTCAACACACCTCAGGGTGACTCATAATAAAGAGGCGCTTACTTGCACCAACAAGCTCTAACCAAGGCAGGATCCCAACAAATAATATAGTTGTCGTAACTGCAACCCTCACGATGAGCGCCTAACCGCGGGACTTGGGCTGCAATGAGCACCAAAGGCGCTCATTGCAGGCATCGCAATGAACGCTGCAGGCACTCATCACGAGGCTCGCAGGGCTTAGGCTGCAATGAGCATCGAAGGCACTCATCGCAAGCCCTGCTCGCAATGAGGACGTGATGAGCGCCGAAGGTGCTCAGTGGGGCCATAGCATTGCATTGTGTGGCAAACAGCATTGCCTGGCTTGACATTTTATTGCTGTAATTTTTTGACGGGCAAGTCACTAGTTTATATATAAACCTAGAAAAGCAGGAGTAGTCGGACTGTAGATTATTTGAAATGCCACTCCATCATCAAGCTATAAAGCATGTCGGACAGGTTAGCGTGACTGGCTGTTATACTTCATCTTCCAGTGGAATGGAGATGACATCAGGTCTAATAAAGATGTATTGTCATGGAAAGTATCATGGTGAAACACATGGACTGGTAAATGTGGTATTGAACGGGCTGGTAAGAACTGGAAAGCTTGGTTTGAGTACAGACTTTCGGCCAAAACATAATTGCCACCTTTTCTAAGACCCCAACAACAGAAGATCTTCTCCGTGTATTCAGTAGGTTGTAGTGATTTAGGGAGACCGTATCAAAACAGAAAGGAGAAATGAAGAGTCTACAAAAACCTAGCTTCAGACTTCATACTGAGTGTGAGATTTGCTGCAGTAGCGAAGAAGACCTAGCAGCCTTAAACAAAATAGGCTATAATGATATAGCTATTGTGTCTTTAGAGGTATATTAACGTTATAAAACCACATTGTATTTCCAGAACTATGGTCAATAAATGGTAATGGAATTCAATGGACCTTTTCTTCATAACTGTTCTAAAAAAATTGGCGAAAGAATATAGTTAAAAAATTATATATAGACCCCTTCTGGAACATTACCTTGTTGTGGTGAAGGGGCTTTAATGAAGCTGTAAATATACCATGCAGGGTCACCCAAGATTGACAGGTCATAGCATACAGGTCAGACAAATTGCTCTCCACTGCAGAAGGAACTGGCAACCCACTCCAGAATCTTTGACAATATGTATATGTATGTATGTATGTAGAGTCTGGCACCACTGAACATCTAAACAAAAAATCATGTAGAACTTGGCCAATTCTGAACTACTGTGACCTTGGCAGAACCATCACCACTCACTGCTCCAAAACCTAGGAGGAGCTTTTGAATCTTTTGCCTTTCTTAGTCTGTGCAGGTAAATCATTTTTAAGTTGGCACTAATGTACTTTTTGACCTGTCCACAGTATTCCTTTAAGCAGGTGAAGAAATTCAAGTAGTTAATGTAACGAATAAAGAAACTCTGCAAGTCATGAAATATTTGTTTTAGAAAACGGTGACAGACGGTGTTGGTATGGCGTGCGTCCAGAGTCCCTGCGATTGGACGCTCGCACTTGTTTGTGTAATGCTGACTACATTATAGACCGCGTGTGGCCCAAACTTGGTGCCATGTTGACCTTTTTAAAATGATAAAACCTTATTTTCAACATTAATCGATTAGTCAATGAACTAAGAAGCCTCCATCATGGGAGACAGAAGCTTCAGTGATACCCCACTCCAACTATTCAGAGACGTGCTGCTTTTGTTGCTTACACAAAGGGTGACACTTTGGATAAGTTCCTCCTGTAGGAAGCATTGTGCCTGGGATTTGTGATTGAGTTCTGGTAAACACTTGTTGTCACACTTAGGTGGTAGTTTGTCTTTTTTCCCCTTTGAGACTGACCACACTAGGAACCACTATGTATCCTTTACTACTCATGTCCCTCCATGACCACTTCTTCATAGTATATCTTCTTCCCCAGGCTCTATGCCCTCCTCATGTTATCTGTATTGTAGATTCCTTCCCGCACATCAATGCCACTCCACACTGTGCTTTCCCTCTATCACTCTCGATACTGCCATCTTTTAACATTCACTACTGTGGTTTTCTCCTCTTTAATGGGTTTCTCTTGTTTCAGGATTATGCTCTCTCTCGATTTGAAGCCTATTTCCAGCAGAAGAGACTTTGGTCCTGAATTTCAAATTATCGTTTATACTCAAGTGGTTGTGTTATCCAGCCATTCTGAGCCATCCAATGTAGTCAATCCTCAACCTTCGCATGTAGTGAACTCCACAGCCTTTTTATACACTTAACCAAACCTTCCCATAAACTTCCCTTCAGTCCCCCGTCAGTCACTCTCTCTGCTTCATACACAACTGCCCAGACATTCCCATGCACTGGCAGCCATGAGCATTATTTATTATGTATGTTAAGAATTCTATTATATAGCAATAAATAATGAGCAGCCGAAGGAGATCGGACCTGCCCTGAGCAGATATATGAAGCCATGACACATCATGGTGAATAAAAAGGCATGTCGTCAATAAATCCATCCATCCGTCTGTCTTAGCTAAGTATCAATGTTTGTCTCCACTCATTCTTTCTATCTCTCTGTCTGTCCCAGGAAAAAAAGTACCTGCTAAGATCAGGATCCAGGGCAAGCAAAGATGAGGAGTCAAAACTGCAATAAAATTCACAGGTTAGGCATCTAGTACAGGCTGTGCTCAAATAGTTAGGCATTCAGGTCAGGGCAGGTAGTAAACAGGTTGAATCTAAGAGAAAGCAAGAATATGACAGTGTCCAGTATCACCCAGAGGCTATGTCCAGATTGAGGCCGCAATGCACATTTACAGTACACTGTTTTGAAGAACAGAATTCATAATAAGCAATAAAGAATATCAATAAATAAAGAATAAACAGTCTATAATGTGTTGGCTTTTACCCTGGCTCTGATACTGAATCCGTAAAACCCTTCAGTAGACTTTTTTAGGCATATCCACAAACCTATGTCTTATAAGCACTGCATAGAATTACATTAAGTTGATGATAAATGAATGACTTGTTTTCTAACTTTTTAAAAACAATATATTTACCAGTCCTATTGAATTCCCCCAACGTGTAAAACCGTAGCCCGCAAGACTTACGCTATTAAATTGGCCCCGGAAAGCAATCCACTAACGATATGCATGTTACAGGCGGAAAAACCCTACGGGACGTCGAAGTTTGAACTCCGCGGCCGCAAATCCTTTGTTCTCTCAAGCCCGCTATTAAATTGCTACAAATCCACTAGCGTTCAAGCCCGTAACCCACAAATGGAGCCAAAAAGCCTATAGGTACTAGAGAGGACCCGCAAGGGGGTTGAAGTCCTATCCGTAGCACTGTATTAATGCAAATATTCAGACACTACTTTACTTATAATAATAGGGAAAGTGATGTTAGGTATTAAAATTAATAGCACAACATACTCAAGCTTGAAAATCTGCGATATAAAATACTTTTTTTTTCTGTTTGATAAATGAACTATTATAATACAATTATGATATTATTATTATTGTTTATATATATTGCATAGTAACTAGGGCTCAATAGTTTACATATTTGGGAATGTGACACATATGTGATGTATGTGGATGTCCCATAACCCCAACCATTAACAACACACTGACTCTGTTAGACCGGTATAACAAAGCTTTATTTCATACACAGAGCATAATCAGAAATAGACAAGACTGTGCATTAATATCATGTGTGTGTTGTGGGCAGGTCCTGGGAAGGCAAGAGGCTTGTGGTAATAAGGGGATACCTACTGGGGTAATGTCATAGTCTAGAATCATGCTATTAAATTCCAACAATTTCACTTGCCTTTAACCCCGTAACACGCAATTGTAGCCCAGAGGCCAACAAGTGCTGGAGAGGACTCGCAAGGGGGGTAATGTCCAATCCGCAGCACTTTCAATGCAAATATCATCACACTATTGTACATTTATTAAAAGGAAATGTGATGTTAGGTCTTAGAATTAAAAGCACAACATTCTCAAGCCCGCAAATCAGCCCACAAAAATACTTTATTTCATGTTTAATTTGTGTGTTATATCGATCCGGGCAATCAATGTTTTAAAACATATACTGTAACTTGTGTGTAATAGAATATCATATTTATGGCTTTATTAATATTGCATTTCAGGTGTACTATCACCATCTCCATATTACATTGTTCATCAACCCATTGATATCACATCCATCAGTTATACAGGTGTTAGCAAAGGTAAAGGGTAACCATGAGAACAGCAATATGGGAAAATACCCATTAATACGCGATGGTCAGCACCTAGATTCAATGTTACTTACATCAGACCAAGGATCTGTTCTCAGACCAATATTGAGGGCAGAATCACATGCTTCAATAGTGCATATATTAATGCTGCCTGTCATTAACATGCCATTGTGAGACTTTGCAAGTCCACTGCCATAGCGGTATTAGTCTATGATCTACAATCATGTCTTAGATATCTAGCTATATGATAGCTTTAAGATTGTGAGAGCTACATGTTAAGGGGGCTGTTATTGAATGAACGTCTACCTGAGAGGAACTGGAAAAACCTTGCACCTCATACATTTCCTTCACAATGCTTGCAGATGCAGAAGATGCCTTCATGGACCTGAATTGTACCTAAAACAAAACAAAAACAACACCTACAAAATAAGGCCTTAAAAAAAGGGACTGCAGCACCTCTTGTCAACAGCATTCCTCAGTGACCATCAATTGGTGAAATGTTACACACAACCCTACGTGTCCACAGAGAAGTGGATCATGACCTTGTGATGGTAGGTACCTGCGTAGCCACCTGCGTACAAAATATCACCATCACATAGGCCAAAATCCAAGACCTTGTAGCTAAACTAGATTAGGTTAACATTTGGACCAATAGATCTTCACTGAGGAGTGCTGTTGAGAAGGAACAAACATATGCGCTACAATTAGGTCCTCCTCCGCTTAGCCACAGGGCCCCAATCCGCCGTTTCCTTGGTTGTGGAGCAGGGGTAGGCATCCCCCCAGGAGGCAGCAGCAAGAGCAGTGGTGTGGCCTTGGCAAAGGCATGGGGGAGAAGCGGAGCGGCCTGGCTGCCAGTGGGCAGGGGGGGCATCCGAGGGGGGGTTGGGGACCAGAGCTCTGCTGTAATTAGGTCTTGCTATGCACTCTGGTCCGCCCCCATCCTGAGCAGCCCAGCAAACAATTCCTCTCCTCCCTATTGCGCCTGGCCAGGTTGCTCATGACATGTGCATGATTGGCGGAGATGGTGGTCTGGATCCCCCAAAGATACTCCATCTGCTGCCGCATGATGGCCAGCATCTCCACCTATACTTCATCTGCTGCCGCATGATGGCCAGCATCTCCACCTGCGCAGTCTGGCTTGGTGGTGGAGATGCAGGTCCATGTGCTGTTGCTGGGTGAGGAGGTGGTGTTGGTGGCGGTGGCCGAGTGGGGAGGGTCTGTGGCCTAGCTGGAGCCTCGCTCCATGTGGGTGTTGTTGCTGGGAATGGTGGTGGTGGCCAGTCTGCCGCACTGGTTATTGGAGGAGGAGATTGGGTCAAGCCGCGCTGGCCCTCCAGTAGGAAGGCCATGGTGAGATGCTCAGTCTCTGGAGGAGGGAGACAGTTGGGTCAAATGCCGCCAGTGCGGCCAATGGTCCTGCTGGTGACCCCACTGCTCAGATGACATACTCCTCCGACGAAACAGGGCCCTCGGCTCCACTTCTTTCCTCCTCCCCCTGTGCCGTTTCCTACTAAGTGGTGGCTCACTCACCGACTCCCTGCTCCTATGAAGCCAATGCCCCCACCTCTGGCTCGCCGCTGGACCCAGCCCTCCATGATACTGAAAAAGAGAAAAGAAAGGTATATGTTATTAGTATGATGAATACATTGTTTTGTGTCATTACTAACTATCTGACATCTAGGCTTGAACCTGGATGATTTTCCTAATTGCAACTCAGATTAGCTATAATTTGCTAGATGTGATCTATTCTTAGGTTATTTATCTTGATTGTTTTGGGCTCCTAACGCTATCTTGATTCCGGCTTTGGTCTGTAACTGCATAGGCTGCAGTGGGCACACCAATACATGGACTCTCTATTGGTTGATTACTGTTGTTGAGCCCAAGAATGACAGTGATTTGTCAGCTTCGTGAATTTAGTGGCGCATCCAACTATCCCTTGTTAATTCCATAGATCTGACATGTCAGTGTCCTCCTTGGCCATCAGCCTCCCTCACCTTTGCCCTGATGTCATCAAAGTAGTTTTCACAGACCTTACATCACTTTCCACTGTACCCACTGCTGTTACTGCGGCCGCTACATTGTTCCATTCCTAGGCAAGGATAACAGGGCTTCCAAGGATGGCACCAAGCAGAACCACATTCTCCTGGTGCGTGTAGTTTAGTGCCCTGTGCTTGCCCTTAGCCTCTTGACTGTGGATGGGGATACTTGGCTCCCTGAACTGTTCCTGAGGCCTGTCCCTTCCTTGAACTACCACCCCCCTGGGAACAGACTCCCCCCCTTCTGTCCCTGGACTGGATGTGCCTATTTGCCGGGGCACTCTTCCACCACCCACCTTCTCTAATTTTATTTATGTGTATTGCTATTATGTGTAATCTGTAAATATGTGTAATCAAGGATTAGGTGTGAATTCATAGATGGATGAATATAAATGAACAAAACCGCAAAATACTGCTCTGAAATCTCTCCTATTCTCATACACTCTGCTCAAACCACCAACTCGGGATCTGCGTCATCTGCAACACAATCAATGCAACTTTATAATCTCCCTCTGTCATCATATTCGGCTAGACCACTTTCTATTGGCTGAGCTGCCTGCGTCGCACTCCGTTATACCGTGATTGGATCGTAACTGCGGACGGCATCCAGTCCAGCCCATTACCTGTTTGCGGCCGCGGGAGAGGTTTACGGGCTTGAGGCTTTGAACATAACTTGTGCCCTTGTTCAATTGAATAGCACCGGATTTGTAGCAAACCCCAGACATACAGCCTATATACAGTAAGATACGGCCTTGAATTGAATGAGGCTCATAATGTAAAATCTATGATATGATCATGAGGCTGAAGCTCAAATATTTTGGCCCTATTATAAAAGGACAGGATTTACTAGAGAAGACTCTGATGCTTGGAAAGATTGAAGGCAGAAGAAGAAGTGGACGACAAAGGCGGAGATGGATAGATGAGGTCACTGAAGCAATTGACCTCAGAGGGGCAGTGACTGAGATATGTACCTGGCGTGCTGCGGTCCATAGAGTCATGGAGAGTCGGACACGACTGAATGACTAAACAACAACAAAAGAAGTGCAGACTCCAAAAAGTCAAGTGGTGGGACCATTTGTAGAGATGTGTATTTGGGAGAAAACAGACAAAGGAAAGGAGGTAGCAGTGTGCATTCCTGGAACTACAGCTGGCAGAGCCATGAGTTGGGCCATGAGTTGTATTTTAGCCAAACAGGAAGGAAGGGATCCAACTGATCAAAGCCGATACACAGTGCAGGTAGAGTTGGAGGACCATTGTAGATTACACTTTACCCCACTGTACTACAGAATACTAAAGAAAATCTTTTTTGATAAGGTAAAGTATAGAGCTCCAGGCGACACACATAATAGGCAGAGTATTAGTAGAAGAAATAACTAAAATGGCCCTACTACTTGATCAGCCAGGATCTACACCCTACATTCCTTGCAAGCAGCTCTACGGCGCCTCACAACCGCTTACAAATGACCACACAAGCGGGACTTTGAAAACAAACAACAAACACGCAATTACTAACTACGGACTTGAACAAAAATAATTACGACCCGCGGGACCTAGAAAAAATCCATTACGGACTTGCAAAAATACGACTTTATCGGACATCCCGCGCACAGCGTCAAACATTAAAAAACACAAAAATGCACACACAAAATAAAATAAAAACCTTACCCACAGCAAGGGAGGACACCCAGGACCTCTGCAACACTGCTTAAACCTCTATTTCAGTCAAATTTACAAAGTTTAAACACTCGAAAATCTCCTAAGCAAGAGAAAAAATGGCCGCCCAAAAAAACGAAAACAAGGCTACACGACCCCTAAAGTCGATAAATTCCACAAAGCAAATACGGCTTTTACAAAAACCTGTACGACCTACAACACACATCATTAGCAACGATGCTTCATCATACAAACCCGCCTACCACATACACATTCGCCGCCATTTTACAACACTAACTTACAGAATGTGGAAGTACACAGCTACCCTAACGGCTTCCCCTGGCGCATGCAGCCTATTTACACTACACACCTTGCTGACACTTACACCTCAGCTCCGAATGATTCATGGTCCATGTGGAGATATCAATCCAAATTCACCATGTGTGTAAAATAAAAAATGTACAAAAGAGTTCCCAAAACAATTTCAAATGCAAACCTATGCTAATTGTGATGGATACCCTTTGTATAAAAGAAGAGAAGGACAAACAGCTATTATCCGTGGCCAAAAGGTCGATAATAGATATGTAGTTCCATACAATCCACATTTGCTGATGAAGTACAATGTACACATTAATGTGGAAGCTTTCACTTCTATCAAATCCATCAAATATGTGTATAAATATATATACAAAGGATATGATGCAGCAACTGTTGTGTAAGGTGTGGCAGAAGCAGCCTTAAGAGACTTTTGCATTGATTATTACCTGTATTTGAACTGTATGTTATTTGAGCATAATGGATTTTATTAGACTGGTTCTGGCCCTTTAAATGCTCTGACAAAGGATCTGCAGTTTTGCTATGCACTTCGGATGCAGAGTGTGAAGAAGAACCCTGTTTTATGGACTTCGTTTGACTGTTTTATTCCCCTCCCTCCTAGAACACCAGTTTAAGAACCCTTAATAACTGTCATATTTTCAAACACTGTCTGTTTTTAACTGTCAGTTTTTTTCTCTCGGAGGAGGAGTTGCTCTGGCTGTGTGAGTGCTGTTGCTTTGGGTGCTCATTAAAACAGACCTGCTTGACCCTTTCTTGAAGCCTTGGCTCATGCTTGGGGGAATTTGATAAGTCTGCAGTGCTGATGGTGTCGGTTGGAGTGCTTGAAGTCCCCGGCAAGCACTAGGAGCATCGATTGGCGGAGGTACTCGGTCGGAGTGTCAGCGGGTCCGTTGCATAAGGTGCAGACAATGAAAAAGACAATCCAAGTTATGGATAATGATTTGTTATTTGGTGGAAAGGTGATGTTATTAGGAGGAGATTTTAAGCAAACATTACCTGTTGTGCCACATAGAAATAGGACTGACATTGTCGAAACATGGATAAAGACAAGTAAATTGGGAAAAATATTTACACACTTGAAATTAGAACTAAATATGAGATCTGAAGGCCAAAATCAATTCAATGATTGGCTAATTCAAATTGAAAACGGAAAACATACAAAAATAACTAATCTACCTGATGATACCGTAAAAAATCCACCACAAATGATTTGCAAAAAATCACTAATATCGGCAATCTTTTTCAATATGATCAATAATGAGGATTACTCAGACATTGCAAACAAAGTTATATTAACATCAAAAAATATAGATGCATTGAATCTAAATAACAACATTTTAAAATGAATCAATGCACCCACAAAATATTATTATAGTGCAGATTCGATTCTAGCTGACGACAAAGACAGTGAATCAAACTTTACTATGAAATGTATCCATTCTTTAACTCTGTAACGGAACCCATCACTGTTTAACAAAGAAGGCTGATTTAATCAATGTCTGATTATATCAAAGTTGCCAGGGAGCCTCAGGGAGGTGTGACCCACCTATTGTCCCTCTATGTGTATTGTGTGGCCAACTATGGGGGATATGTGAAATGTCTGTGTGTTATGTGTAAAAGATACTTTTACTAACTTTTGAACCCCTGGTCTGATTCATGCCATTTTTTAATATGTTGTTCCCCTGGGTGAGAGATATTGAACGGTGCTAGGCTTAAAGGTGTACCCCCTGTTTTTGGGGTACATCCAGAATGTGGTTAAAATTGTGTCTGTTTTAATTGTGTTACCTGTTATCTGAGGGTAGGAGACGTGGGGGTTGAACCATGTATAAAATTGGCTGTTGTGATAATTATGTTGGTGTAGCCCTCCAGAGGGCACCATTGCATAAAAGGAGATTCCCTGTCATTAAAGAGTAGTTCTGTTCCTGAAACTGTGTGTCGTCCAGTGATTGGGACTGCGGTTGGGATATTGCTATTATTTTACCTGTTGGAAACCTTGCCTGTGGATTTACCATTTACTTGTTCCTGAGCCTCACTGGGATTATAAGCGGAGATACCCTGGGGAATATTGCCTCTCCGCTACATTGGTTGGCAGCGCTGGGATCCAGACTCACAGAGGAACAAGCATAAATGGAGTACGGATGGAGATTGATTTTGCCACACTAAAACGCTCCACGCTAAAAGACCTCCTGGAGGCAAGGGGTATACAAGCCAGCAATAAGAAGAAAGCTGTACTCATTACTGAGCTGATGGAGGAGTACCGAATGGACGGAGATTCGGTTCCCGAACAGGGGGATTCGGGAGAAAATTCGGAACAAGTGGAGTTCCGGAGGCAGGTACAATTTCGGCTGTCTTTTTATGGGGAACAACCTTCAACAGAAATTATTTCAAGGACCATGACAGAAGTCCAGGAATTTATGTTGAGGAAACAAACAGCCCCAGAACGCAGCTCTGCAATAAATATGCCACAAGAAGGTAAGCCTAAGATACCATACCAGGCTTTTAAAACGTATGTGGAGGCAGAGGAAGATATAGACGCTTTTCTGCAGGATTTTGAAAGACTGTGTGCCCTGCATAGAATCAGCACAGAGGACTGGGTACCGATTTTGGCAGGAAAGCTAACGGGGAGGGCAGCCGAGGCATATCGTACTGTACCTAATGAGGAAATAAGGAACTATAACAAAGTAAAGGAAATTATTCTGGCCAGGTATGCTATAACACCAGAAGCATACCGGCGGAGATTCAGGGACTTAAAGAAGGTGGAAAAAGACTCACACGCAGAGTGGGCATGCAGGCTACAAAGGGCAGCACTTGGGTGGGTACAAGCGAGCAAGGCACGGTCCATGGAGGATGTGATACAGATGAAGCTGTTGGAGCAGTTTTATGAGGGAGTAACTGGCGAGGTACAAGAGTGGGTAAGAGACCGAAACCCTACCTCCCTCACCGAAGCTGCCAGGAAGGCAGATGAGTACCTAGATACACGCTGGCAGCAAAAACCTGTAACACCAAAGACTCCTTTTAAAACCTTTGGGGGAACCAGCTACACCCCAGCCCCACCGAGAACACTGCCACTACCACCACCGCCCGCTGCACAGCCACGTTTCCGCCAGCCCGCTTCTGGCCCCTGTCACCACTGCCAGAAATGGGGACACTATAAAAGGGAATGTCCCCAGCTGCGAGACCGGTCCACCTGGATACGTCCAGGCCCACCACCACCACCGAGAGCAGCCGCAGCCCACCACTACCAGGACATAGTAGCCACGCCATATGGTTCAGCTGTTCCCATTACAACCGTGGAACAAGGGGAGGTGCTGCACGAGGCAGATCCAGTCCAGGCCAATGCTGATAATCGGCAGCATCACAGGCAGACCGTATACCTGGAGGGTAAAGCGGTCCAAGGGCTGCGAGACTCAGGGGCTACCATCACCTTGGTAAAAAGTCACCTGGTTTCAGACCAGGCTAAACTTAACAAGACTGTGGCCGTCAGTATACCGGCTACCCACTGCAAGGGCTCAATTGCATTGGGGAGCGGGGGCAGGGCATGTGGAGGTGGGGTTGATGCCGCAGTTACCAGCGGAGGTTTTATTGGGGAACGATCTGGGGAGGCTCACGTCTGCTTTTGAGCCCCAGACCCCCACCACAGGAGAAGCTTACCCTGTGGTCACCCGCTCACAGACCCGTACCGAGGACGATCCTACAACAGGTCGGGAGACCCAGGTAAGCCATAAGCAGACACTTAGCACTAATGCCACAGAGAGACCCATAGCGTGGGACAACCCCGAAGAGCTTGGGAGGGAAACTAGACAGGACCCCAACCTCCAAAAGTACCGAGCATTAGCCGACGATAGAGTGGATGGGCGGGAATGTTTTATATGGAAAGAAGTTTCTATGGGACAGAGATTGTGGACAACCTTTTGGACACTGGGATCCTGAATTGTTGGGATGGGATCCTGGATTTTTTTGGGTGGGTGTACAGGGGAAGAACAGTGGGCCCTGTGCAATAGGGGCCCGATCACGAGCTGGGGGAGGAATGTACTCTGCAACTTGGGATGGTTTTGCTAAAGGACTTCAGTTCATTTGGAAGGCTGATGCTTCTCTGCTTCATTATTTAATTGTCTGAAACCAGTTGGTAAAATGTATTTTCCCTCTCCTTGAAATGTTTATTGCTATGAATGCTGTATGAAGTGTGCGTTTGTTTTGTTCTTGAAATGTGAGGAAATGTGAATTGCAGTAATGCTGATGGGTTGTCAAACTGTAGAAGTGACCAACAAATTGTTTTGTCCGGACATCCCCAGGCCGATCCGTTGGGATCAGACCGTGTATGCCGGCTTATGGTCACGGGGGAGGTGTGTAACGGAACCCATCACTGTTTAACAAAGAAGGCTGATTTAATCAATGTCTGATTATATCAAAGTTGCCAGGGAGCCTCAGGGAGGTGTGACCCACCTATTGTCCCTCTATGTGTATTGTGAGGCCAACTATGAGGGATATGTGAAATGTCTGTGTGTTATGGGTAAAAGATACTTTTACTAACTTTTGAACCCCTGGTCTGATTCATGCCATTTTTTAATATGTTGTTCCCCTGGGTGAGAGCTATTGAACGGTGCTGGACTTAAAGGTGTACCGCCTGTTTTTGGGGTACATCCAGAATGTGGTTAAAATTGTGTCTGTTTTAATTGTGTTATCTGAGGGGAGGAGACGTGGGGGTTGAACCATGTATATAATTGGCTGTTGTGATAATTATGTGGGTGTAGCCCTTCAGAGGGCACCATTGCATAAAAGGAGATTCCCTGTCATTAAAGAGTAGTTCTGCTCCTGAAACTGTGTGTCGTCCAGTGATTGGGATTGCGGTTGGGATATTGCTATTTTTTTACCTGTTGGAAACCTTGCCTGTGGATTTACCATTTACTTGTTCCTGAGCCTCACTGGGATTATAAGCGGAGATACCCTGGGGAATATTGCCTCTCCGCTACAAACTCCATCTGGAATGCCACCACATGTTTTGCAACTTAAAAAAGGGGCAATTGTCATGCTACTGATAAATATGAATACCAAAAAAGGACTTTGTAATGGGACCAGATTAATTGTGCAGGATTTAAAAGATAATTTCATACATGCAGAAATTATGAATGGTACCCATAAAGGTGAACAAGTTTTTATACCAAGAATTGATTTGCCTCCAAGTGAGAGTGGTTTGCCTTTTGTCCTTCAAAGGAGACAATTTCCCATTATCATGGCATTTGCCATGACCATAAATAAGTCCCAAGGACAAACTTTTAAGTCTGTGTATATTTTTTTACTGGAACCTGTATTTGCCCGTGGACACCTCTATATTGCATTTTCTAGATGCAACAATCCAGAGGAAATTAAAGTTCATATTGAAGAAAACCAAAGTCAGGGTGATTTATTAGATGATGGCCGGGTTTTTACAAAAAACATTGTGTACTATGAGGCTCTGTAAACATAGAGAACATGGTTTCATTTCGAGGAAACATTTGATGTAACTCAGGCTCTTTTTAGAAGACAACTATTTCACTTAGAAAACTCTGTAAAATGGCAAAAAACATAGAGAACAGTGGCTTTACTTCCAGGACAAACTTTTATGTCACTGGGACTCTTTTTAGATGATCACTATTTCACATAGGAAACTCTATGTGCCATTTTCAAGAACTACAAAAATAACAAAAAACAAGTGGAATTTTTTTACAATAAACTTTGTAGCGGAACCCATCACTGTTTTAAACTGTTTTATGATTATTATGGTTAAAATATGATCCTACTATATGTATGTTGGTTGATGTTCTACAGAATATATTGGCTCAGAATATTAGCCAGACTTTTGCAGACCTAGGCTAATAGATAATCCTGTTACAGAGATTCAAGAGATAAGAAAGTTGTAAAGGATCCTTGCATTTTCCAAAGTGTTTTCATTCTCTGATAAGAACAAAGAAGAATGATCTAATTAATGTCTGATTGTATCCAAGTTGCCAGGGAGGTGTGACTCACCTATTGTCCTATATGTGTATTGTATGGGGGATATGTGCAATGTCTGTGTGTTATGTGTAAAAACATACTTTTACTAACTTTTGAACCCCTGGTCTGATTCATGCCATTTTTGTATATGTTGTTCCCCTGGGTGAGAGATATTGAATGGTGCGGGACTTAAAGGTGTACCCCCTGTATTTGGGGTACATCCAGAATGTGGTTAAAATTGTGTCTGTTTTAATTGTGTTACCTGTTATCTGAGGGGAGGAGACGTGGGGGTTGAACCATGTAGATAATTGGCTGTTGTGATAATTATGTGGGTGTAGCCCTTCAGAGGGCACCATTGCATAAAAGGAGATTCCCTGTCATTAAAATATAGTTCTACTTGACCCTTCAAAACTTAGTCTTGTCTCGTTATTGGAGGGGATCGCTATCATACTGGGGATTGCTATGCTTTTGCATACTCCCTTGAGCTGTAACTACTGAACGCTTGTTCCTGTCGTACTATCCTTGGAGTCTGTGGTGGTTTTGGTGTCCGGTGCAGTGCTTGTAGGCCTCGACGCAAGCTAGGACGCATCCATCAACGGAGGTACCCGGTCGGGGTGCCAGTAGATCCGTTACATTGGCTGGCAGTGGTGGGATGGCTTCCTAGTAAGAGGAAAAGCAGCACGGAGACACCGGTAACGTTTGGAGTTACAAATTGAGGGCAACGCTAGTATCCGTACAGCGCCCCTGGCTACAGCAGGATGGAACCGGCTAGTTTTCAGACAGCGTTCCATCATGAGGAGGAGGAGGCAGCCGCCGACTACAGGGATGCAGACAGAAAGGAACTCATGGTTACAGTACCTCGTATTACCCCACAGAATGAGTTTGGAAGAGAACTCCAAAGCAGACTGGCCTTTTTCCCAGGTACGCTTCCCATGAAAACCTTGGAATGGTTAATGACAGATGTCCACAAATCCATAATGGAAAAGCAGCGGGCACGGGAGCGTCCGGGTGGTGGGAACTACCAAACCCCTCCACGGTACATCAGGTGCCACACGTGTAACCAGCAGGGCCACATGCAGAGAGACTGTCCCAGAAACAGAAACCGCTCCACGTGGAATACTCCAACTAATTCCCCCCCCCCCAGCGGCAGTGTGTACCCCAGGGGGCTGAAGGTGTCGTCCTTCCTCCCCAGCGACAGTGTGTACCCCAGGGAGCTGAAGGTGTCGTCCTTCCTCCCCAGCAGCAGTGTGTACCCCAGGGGGCCGAAGGTGTCGTCCTTCCCCCCCAGCGGCAGTGTGTTCCCCAGGGAGCCGAAGGTGTCGTCCTTCCTCCCCAGTGGCAGTGTGTACCCCAGGGAGCTGAAGGTGTCGTCCTTCCTCCCCAGCAGCAGTGTGTACCACAGGGAGCTGAAGGTGTCGTCCTTCCTCCCCAGCGGCAGTGTGTATCCCAGGGAGCTGAAGGTGTCGTCCTTCCTCCCCAGCGGCAGTGTGTACCCCAGGGAGCAGAAGGTGCCGTCCTTTCTCCCCAGCGGCAGTGTGTACCCCAGGGAGCAGAAGGTGCCGTCCTTTCTCCCCAGCGGCAGTGTGTACCCCAGGGAGCTGAAGGTGCCGTCCTTTCTCCCCAGCGGCAGTGTGTACCCCAGGGAGCAGAAGGTGCCGTCCTTTCTCTCCAGCGGCAGTGTGTACCCTAGGGGGTCGAAGGTTTCGTCCTTCCCCCCCAGCGGCAGTGTGTACCCCAGGGAGCTGAAGGTGTCGTCCTTCCTCCCCAGCGGCAGTGTGTACCCCAGGGAGCTGAAGGTGTCGTCCTTCCTCCCCAGCGACAGTGTGTACCCCACGGAGCAGAAGGTGCCGTCCTTCCTCCCCAGCGGCAGTGTGTACCCCAGGGGGCCGAAGGGGTCGTCCTTCCCCCCCAGCGGCAGTGTGAGCCACAGGGGGCAGAAGATGTCGTCCTTCCCCCCCAGCGAGAGTGTGAACCCCAGGGGGCAGAAGGTGTCGTCCTTCCTCCCCAGCGGCAGTGTGAACCCCAGGGGGCAGAAGGTGTCGTCCTTCCCACCCAGCGGCAGTGTGAACCCCAGGGAGCTGAAGATGTCGCCCTCTCCCCCCAGCGACAGCTTACCCTAACAAGGGGAGACACCAATCCCCCAGACGGCGCAGATGGGACCAGGGTCTCTGTGCCTGACCTACCGGGATGCTGGACAGCCTGTCCAGATCCCCAACTACTCTCACTGGGACAACCGGAGGAGGGGGTAAGTACAAATTCCCCTCCCCAGCTAACTCCTAATGTGGCTCCAGGGTTAACAGAGGAAATGTTAACCCCCACTGACCCCCACCTTTCCCTGGCTACTGAGCCGGAATATGTCCCAAGTACCCCAGCAGAAGAGCTGACAGTGGGGCAGAGTGCAGTCGGCCTCTGCCCTCCCTTTGTCCCTTGTACAGAGCAGGATGTCCTGCAGGTTATACCAGCGGAAGAGCTGGCATCAGGGCAGAGTGCCGCTGGCCTCTGCCCCTCAAGTCCCCTCAGCGTGTTGCCCCATCACCCCAGCGAAATATCCAGGTACCTGGTTAGACTTCCCCCCAAAGGAGAGATGTGTGACGAAGTGCCCTTCGCCACTTTGGCTTGGAGAGGACTGTTTGCCAGCCTCCTGCCCTGCGACTATGGCCCTGGTACATATTGCCCTTTGGAACCAGTGTTCGGCCATACCAGAGTGTAAGTCACTCATTCTGGCCCTTTACATACAGGGGGGTCATTCTGTACTTGCCCTGTGTGAACCATGATACCCCAGATAACTGTGCCATGAAGCCCATTCATATAATGAAAGACTATGGGAAAGACTTTAGCTACATGGCAATTAAACTGTGTGAAGAGGATCTGAGCGCTATTCGGTGGTTTTGTGCGCTCAGATCCCAGCTATCTGGGGATATGGGAAATGTGAGTAAATGTGAATTGCAGTAATGCTGATGGGTTGTCAAACTAGAGAATTGACCAACAAATACTTTTGTCCGGACATCCCCAGGCCGATCCGTTGGGATCAGACCGTGTATGCTGGCTTATGGTCACGGGGGAGGTGTGTAGCGGAACCCATCACTGTTTTAAACTGTTTTATGATTATTATGGTTAAAATATGATCCTACTATATGTATGTTGGTTGATGTTCTACAGAA
Source organism: Discoglossus pictus (assembly GCA_027410445.1). Lineage (NCBI taxonomy): Eukaryota > Metazoa > Chordata > Amphibia > Anura > Alytidae > Discoglossus > Discoglossus pictus. The sequence continues at coordinate 403,137,300 of CM050167.1, forward strand.
TATATTGGCTCAGAATATTAGCCAGACTTTTGCAGACCTAGGCTAATAGATAATCCTGTTACAGAGATTCAAGAGATAAGAAAGTTGTAAAGGATCCTTGCATTTTCCAAAGTGTTTTCATTCTCTGATAAGAACAAAGAAGAATGATCTAATTAATGTCTGATTGTATCCAAGTTGCCAGGGAGGTGTGACTCACCTATTGTCCTATATGTGTATTGTATGGGGGATATGTGCAATGTCTGTGTGTTATGTGTAAAAACATACTTTTACTAACTTTTGAACCCCTGGTCTGATTCATGCCATTTTTGTATATGTTGTTCCCCTGGGTGAGAGATATTGAATGGTGCGGGACTTAAAGGTGTACCCCCTGTATTTGGGGTACATCCAGAATGTGGTTAAAATTGAGTCTGTTTTAATTGTGTTACCTGTTATCTGAGGGGAGGAGACGTGGGGGTTGAACCATGTAGATAATTGGCTGTTGTGATAATTATGTGGGTGTAGCCCTTCAGAGGGCACCATTGCATAAAAGGAGATTCCCTGTCATTAAAATATAGTTCTACTTGACCCTTCAAAACGTAGTCTTGTCTCGTTATTGGAGGGGATCGCTATCATACTGGGGATTGCTATGCTTTTGCATACTCCCTTGAGCTGTAACTACTGAACGCTTGTTCCTGTCGTACTATCCTTGGAGTCTGTGGTGGTTTTGGTGTCCGGTGCAGTGCTTGTAGGCCTCGACGCAAGCTAGGACGCATCCATCAACGGAGGTACCCGGTCGGGGTGCCAGTAGATCCGTTACAAACAGTGTACTGGAAGCTGCCTTTTGGCAGGATTGGCCCCACAAAACAAACTTACGTTGTAGTTTATGACACTTAAAGTTTAAATGTTATTATATTAAGTTACTGTTTATAATGATACAATTGTATTTTACAAGGTGTGAAAAGTGGATTCATTGTATGTAATTAAGGTTTCATGTTAGGAGAAGGATGAACATTTCTTGGAAAATGTAAATGTATAATTAAATACTGAGTATTGATCCAGGGAGTAATCATATCTCCAGTTACTGGGTTTAAGAAGGATTTTTTTCCCCCTTTGACACAATTGGCTAAGTTGCAATGTGTTTTTTTCTGTTTGACTTCCTCTGGATTCAATATTCAAGAACAGTGCTTTTTCATAAAAATCAACTTCAAATTTTATTATATTACGTTAATGTTTGCACTGTTAAAATTGTTTTTTGCAAGATTTGGAAAAATGTTTTATTGTATATAATTAAGGGTTCATGTCAGTAGGAGGATGATTATTCCTTGCTATATTGAAATGTATAATTAAACAGAGAGTATCGATCCAGGGACTAATCCGGCCGCCAGTTATTGGGGTCAGAAAGGAATTCATTTATTTTCCCCCTTTCACACAATTGGATATGTTTCACTGCTGGGTTTATTGTTGGCCTTTCTCTGGATTCAGTACCTTGGTGGTTTAACAGTACTTGGACTAGAAGTTGCAGGTTACAAAGCCTTATGTAATGGATTACCATACTCATTCATACCAAGGTGACCAGTTGTTATATTATTCCTGCATAGTTAACAATTTACAAATCTTATTATTGTTAAAAACGTTTACCACTCATTGAACTACGCGGTGCAGGTTAAAAAGTAATGGTTTACAAGACTGATTCATACAAACTTGACCCATTGTTATATTACTCATGCATACCTGAATATTAAAAAAGTTAATATTGTTAAAAAATAATGGTTTACCAGTTGTTAAAAAAATAAACACTTTTACTATAATTGTTATATTTCTTTGTAGACAACTAAAAGGTTAGTGTCCAAGACTCACATTGGGTGGCCAACAGCATTCCCAGCCTTAACATTTTATTACTGTCATTTGTGATGGGCAAGTCGCTAGTTATTAATAATCTTCAAAAACTGAATACAATATACTAAATAAATGGTATATTTCACGCAGCCATTAGTTTAGTTCATTATTATGCCATGGAATATTATTCAAAAATACTCATGGATTACATAGATTAAATGAAAAAAAAATAGATCCTTAATCTGCACAAAGTCCGGTCATTCTGTGTATCCCAAAGACATTAATATTGTGACATTTGTTGTTGTATAAATGCTGATAATGCAAACACAACTTCAAATGAAATGAATACGGAGCCGTATTGCTGCCATATAAATGAATCTAGTTCTTACTCAAAGAAGGAATAATATTGTTGCCATATAAGTGGAACAATATCTCCCTAAATCTTAGAGTGATGTAAAAGATGATCAAAGAAAGCAAGAAAAATGGAATTGCTCATTCAAGACTTTGGGAGAAAATATGTTCAATATCTTGATCCATCAAACTTCCCATTGCAGTACATCTGTGTCCATCTTCTTAATCATGTTGGTGGATGTGAGCAAATGTTTAGCTTCATAAAAGTGTCGAGCGACCGGCTTATGTTCATCTAATAGATGAATGAAGTAATGGAGAGATTGTGGTTTGTCCACATGGGCAAAGTAGAGAAACAAATGAAAGTACTCGTGCATGATGGCCAACGCTTGATGCTGAATCATACTCTAATACCCAGGTCCATCCATAGAGAGTCAAGTACTCTGAAGGTATGAATAGGACCTTACAGGATCAGTCTTAACAAGTTTTCTGTAGATAATGGCATGGATCTTACCTTACTTGGGTTGGGAGGAAAAGGACTTCCCCACAGAGAGCTTTATAACGTGTCTTGGCCTTCTGACTTGGTGCTTGGCTCACGTCCAGGAGGTACCTCAATGTATAGGGGGAAAGAAATAAGGGTTCAAAACAAACACTATAGAAATTGTATTATTTTACATAAAGAGACTGGTAGAGCATTGTTTGGGTGTTAATGTCCGATCATAAAAGTATTCACCTGAACAAATAAAGAATAATAAAGGAAAGTGAGCAACGAGGCCCAAAAAACGCAGAGCAAAGAACCAGCAAGAAAAGAGCCATCAGCTTCCCCGACTGGGACATTGTTATTTTTGTGGACCCTCCGTGCCAGTGGAAGCTTTATATGTGTGGATATCCAGAATACATTGGGTTAGTCTATGCAAGTGACCAATCTCTTGTCCCGAGTATGTCGCGCGTCAAAGGCTTGGATAGAAGAGTATCAGGTTTGTTTTCTCCGTCGTGTTTGATCATTTGTCCTTTTAAGGAAATCTCTCTTTTTGTATTTATTTCTTATTTTTTTTTTGTTTCATTACCTCATTACCACTAGAGGGTGCTGTAGGATAAGAAATATCAAACAACTAGAACCAACATGGCTGCAAAAGGAAACAATAGGAATTTAACCAGTTTTGTATTAAAATAATACAGACAGAAAATGTCTATATAGTTACATAGTAATTGAGGTTGAAAAAATAATTTTAGTCCATTAAGTTCTATATTTTAAGATCTCCTCTGAACTGCAATATGTGGATTGTTAATTGATCCAGAGGAAGTAAAAAAAACAAGTTTGTCTCAAAAAGGGAAAAAAATATAAAATTCCTTCCCGACCCCAGATACTGGCGATGAGACGCCTCCCTGGATCAATTCTCTCTCTAATTATCCAGGATAACCCTGAATGTCTTTTTTTTTTTAAAATATATACAATATATAAATAGTTGTAGCTACATCACAAGGTAGGAATTACGTAAAAACAGAATAATGCGTAAACAAGTGTGTTAGTCGTGTTCCACGTATAACAACATCTGTCCAAGAGAGACAGAGTGAGCAAGAGGGAGTGGGGCTCCAGAGTGTAGCTCCAGAATGGGGTTCTAGAGTCGGCTCCAGAATGTGGTTCTAAAGTGTGGCTCCAGAGTGTAGCTCCAGAATGTGGTTCTAGAGTGGGGCTCCAGAGTGTAGCTCCGGAATGTGGTTCTAGAGTGGGGCTCCAGAATGTGGTTCTAGAGTGGGCTCCAGAGTATGGCTCTAGAGTGTGTTGCTAGAGTGTGGCTCTAGATTAACTGAGGGGCCTGGTGCAAAGCAGATTGGTTGTCCGCTCTCTTACACACACACACACACACACTATTTATGCATATATATATATATATATATATATATATATATATATAGATACACATACACACATATTATTTATTATTTAAATGTCACAACATAGTATTTATTTTGTAATTACTCAGATCCCTCCAACTAATTAATAATCTTTCTAACTTTCACTTTCTTCCTGACCCTTCCTATCCCTTATCTGTTTATTCTTGCCCATTCCCTTTAGATGGTATGCAGCGAGTTTTCAATCTTGTAGGCCACTTTGGGAAAAATCACTTTCTACAAAGATTCAAAACAGGGCCCGCCATTGTCTGATTTTGTTAATATTGTATTTTCCATGTTCTTATCCCCTGTACAGCGCTACAGAATATGTTGGTGTGTTACAAATAAAATTTAATAAAAGATAATAATAATAATAATATCATTGTGTGTATTACGTGTCATTAGGTGCAGATGATCCGGTTTGTGTTGGCTCCCAAGGTCACACAGGAAGATTTGGCTCTGAGACGGTCATTGTATAAACTATAAACAAGCACACAGACCCCCCCACCGACACCCCACCAACACAGACACGCCCACAGACACGCCCACACACAACTCAAGGGCACTCGGGACAGAAGGCAGCAGCTGGTCGGCAAATTTTTGGATCAGTTTGTGGATCACAATATAAGGAAAAAAAATATCAGGTGGGTGGGCAACAAAACTGTGTGTAAGTGTGTGTAACTGTGTGTATAAGTGTGTGTAACTGTGTGTATAAGTGTGTGTAACTGTGTGTATAAGTGTGTATAAGTGTGTGTAACTGTAAGTGTGTGTAACTGTAAGTGTGTGTAACTGTGTGTATAAGTGTGTAACTGTGTAAGTATGTGTATAAGTGTGTGTAACAGTGTGTAAGTGTGTGTAACTGTGTATAAGTGTGTGTAACTGTGTGTATAAGTGTTTGTATATCTGTATATACTGGTGTGCACCTGTGTATAATTGTGTATATTTGTATGAAAGTGTGTAACAGTGTATAACTATTTCTACGTATAACTTGTGTCTCTGTGTAGCTGTGTATAGGTGTGTTATTGTGTGTAAAACTACGTGTATCAGTGTGTATCACATATAATAGTTGTTAAGCTGCGAGTTGTCGTCATGCTTGCGAGCCGAGTTCGCAAAAAATACGACTTTAACGGCCAAACCACCAAAATGGAAAAGAGAACGAAAACACACAAATATGCCTCAAATTCACTTACACCCTCGCACACAGCACCGCGCACTCGCACACAGCACCGGGGAAGAGCCGGGGGCCCGGGGAGTGCGGTTGCAAGTTACTTTAAGGCATATATTGTCTTATTTAACGATCGAAAATCGCAGAAGCGAGAAAAAAAATGGCAGCCGAAAAAACGTAAAAATTCTTAAACAAGATGAAAACAAGGCTCTGCCAGGCCAGGCGCGCGGGACTTAGAAAATACACCATGCGGCAAAGACAGTAACACTTACACCAACAACGCCAGGCACGCGGGACTTAGAGAATACACAGCGGCAAAGACAGTAACACTTACACCAACAACGCCAGGCACGCGGGACTTAGAGAATACACGGCGGCAAAGACAGTAACACTTACACCAACAATGCCAGGGACGCGGGACTTAGACAATACACAACGGCAAAGGCAGTAACACTTACACCAACAACGCCAGGCACGCGGGACTTAGAGAATACACAGCGGCAAAGACAGTAACGCTTACACCAACAACGCCAGGCACGCGGGACTTAGGAAATATACAACGCAAAGACAGTAACACTTACACCAACAACGCCAGGCACGCGGGACTTAGAGAATACACAGCGGCAAAGACAGTAACGCTTACACCAACAACGCCAGGCACGCGGGACTTAGGAAATATACAACGCAAAGACAGTAACACTTACACCAACAATGCCAGGGACGCGGGACTTAGAGAATACACAACGGCAAAGACAGTAACACTTACACCAACAACGCCAGGCACGCAGGACTTAGAAAATACACAACGGCAAAGACAGTAACACTTACACCAACAACGCCAGGCAAGCGGGACTTAGAGAATACACAACGCAAAGACAGTAACACTTACACCAACAATGCCAGGGACGCGGGACTTAGACAATACACAACGGCAAAGGCAGTAACACTTACACCAACAACGCCAGGCACGCGGGACTTAGAGAATACACAGCGGCAAACACAGTAACACTTACACCAACAACACCAGGGACGCGGGACTAAGAGAATACACAGCGGCAAAGACAGTAACACTTACACCAACAACGCCAGGCACGCGGGACTTAGAGAAAACACAGCGGCAAAGACAGTAACGCTTACACCAACAACGCCAGGCACGCGGGACTTAGGAAATACACAACGCAAAGACAGTAACACTTACACCAACAATGCCAGGGACGCGGGACTTAGAGAATACACAACGGCAAAGACAGTAACACTTACACCAACAACGCCAGGGACGCAGGACTTAGAGAATACACAACGCAAAGACAGTAACACTTACACCAACAACGCCAGGCACGCGGGACTTAGGAAATACACAACGCAAAGACAGTAACACTTACACCAACAATGCCAGGGACGCGGGACTTAGAGAATACACAACGGCAAAGACAGTAACACTTACACCAACAACGCCAGGGACGCAGGACTTAGAGAATACACAACGCAAAGACAGTAACACTTACACCAACAATGCCAGGGACGCGGGACTTAGACAATACACAACGGCAAAGACAGTAACACTTACACCAACAACGCCAGGCACGCGGGACTTAGAGAATACACAGCGGCAAAGACAGTAACACTAACACCAACAACGCCAGGCAAGCGGGTCTTAGAAAATACACAGCGGCAAAGACAGTAACACTTACACCAACAACGCCAGGGACGCAGGACTTAGAGAATACACAGCGGCAAAGACAGTAACACTTACACCAACAACTCCAGGCACGCGGGACTTAGACAATACACAACGGCAAAGACAGTAACACTTACACCAACAACGCCAGGGACGCAGGACTTAGAAAATACACAGCGGCAAAGACAGTAACACTTACACCAACAACGCCAGGCACGCGGGACTTAGAGAATACACAGCGGCAAAGACAGTAACACTTACACCAACAGCGCCAGACATGCGGGACTTAGACAATACACAACGGCAAAGACAGTAACACTTACACCAACAACACCAGGCACGCGGGACTTAGAGAATACACAGAGGCAAAGGCAGTAACACTTACACCAACAACGCCAGGCACGCGTGACTTAGACAATACACAACGGCAAAGACAGTAACACTTACACCAACAACACCAGGCACGCGGGACTTAGAGAATACACAGAGGCAAAGACAGTAACACTTACACCAACAACGCCAGGCACGCGGGACTTAGACAATACACAACGGCAAAGACAGTAACACTTACACCAACAACGCCAGGCACGCAGGACTTAGAAAATACACAGCGCAAAGACAGTAACACTTACACCAACAACGCCAGGCACGCAGGACTTAGAAAATACACAGCGCAAAGACAGTAACACTTACACCAACAACGACAGGCACGCAGGACTTAGACAATACACAGCGGCAAAGACAGTAACACTTACACCAACAACGCCAGGTACGCGGGACTTACGAAATACACAACGCAAAGACAGTAACACTTACACCAACAACGCCAGGCACACGGGACTTAGAGAATACACAGCGGCAAAGACAGTAACACTTACACCAACAGCGCCAGGGACGCAGGACTTACGAAATACACAACGCAAAGACAGTAACACTTACACCAACAACGCCAGGCACACGGGACTTAGAGAATACACAGCGGCAAAGACAGTAACACTTACACCAACAGCGCCAGGGACGCAGGACTTACGAAATACACAACGCAAAGACAGTAACACTTACACCAACAACGCCAGGCACGTGGGACTTAGGAAATACACAACGCAAAGACAGTAACACTTACACCAACAGCGCCAGGCACGTGGGACTTACGAAATACACAACGCAAAGACAGTAACACTTACACCAACAGCGCCAGGCACGCGGGACTTACGAAATACACAGCGGCAAAGACAGTAACACTTACACCAACAACGCCAGGCGCGCGGGACTTAGAGAATACACAACGACAAAGACAGTAACACTTACACCAACAACGCCAGGGACGCGGGACTTAGAGAATACACAACGACAAAGACAGTAACACTTACACCAACAACGCCAGGCACGCGGGACTTAGAGAATACACAGCGGCAAAGACAGTAACGCTTACACCAACAACGCCAGGCATGCGGGACTTAAGAAATACACAACGCATAGACAGTAACACTTACACCAACAATGCCAGGGACGCGGGACTTAGAGAATACACAACGACAAAGACAGTAACACTTACACCAACAACGCCAGGCACGCGAGACTTAGAGAATACACGCCGGCAAAGACAGTAACACTTACACCAACAACGCCAGACACGCGGGACTTAGAGAATACACAAAGACAGTAACACTTACACCAACAACGCCAGGCACGCGGGACTTAGGAAATACACAACGCATAGACAGTAACACTTACACCAACAATGCCAGGGACGCGGGACTTAGACAATACACAACGGCAAAGACAGTAACGCTTACACCAACAACGCCAGGCACGCAGGACTTAGGAAATACACAACGACAAAGACAGTAACACTTACACCAACAACGCCAGGCACGCGGGACTTAGAAAATACACAGCGGTAAAGACAGTAACACTTACACCAGCAACGCCAGGCACGCGGGACTTAGAGAATACACAAACGGCACGCGGGACATGTATACCTGTATCAGTGTGTATCTGTATCTAACAGTATATATGTATATATCCTTATCCACCCGTGTCTCTTTACACCCTCCCCCTCTCTCCCTCCCCTTTGTGTCTTTTGTTTTTCCTTATCCCCCCCTTATGTCTCTTTCCACCATCTGCCCCCTCTCTCTCCCCTTCGGCGCTCATTGCAGCTAAGTCCCGCAAGCGTGATGACAACTCGCAGATTGGCAACGATTATAGTTGATATATATGTATTCAGCCTATACAGGGGTCGTATGCGCAGGGATTACGTGTGTGCGTGCGTGTCATTATTTTTATATTTTATTTTTATTGCACTACTAGATTCCGTAGCGCTGCGATGAAGTAAACAATGGACAGAAGTTATTTCCAAATATTGGTCCCTATTAAATTCCAGCCTCGTAAATAAGAGGCTTCTACTTAAGCCCTACGTACTGCAAAGTTTCTCTAACTTCCAATGCTATTACATTAGCCCTGCTGCGAGCAACGTATGAGCTACGCAGCGCGACCCGTACGTATCAACACTGCGTAAATGTACACGAGGAGTGACAGCCTGCGAGATGATATCGCAGGCTCCCGCACCTCAACAAGTAGTGCAGGGGTCCTAAACGGGACCTCGGCGGCAGACCCCCACATAAGCCCTGCCCTCCAACTACCCCCCGGCACCTAAAATTAACCCCCCTCTATGCGGGGGTCCCCATTGGGACCCCCAAAGTGTCCCCACATTAACACCTTGCTGCAGGGGTCCATAGGGACCCCCGCAGCCCCCACACATTAACCCCTTGCAGCGGGGGTAAATTCTTGCTGCGGCTCCTCAAAGGGCCTGCGGCACATTATGAACCAATCCCGGCCGCGGGACCTACAAGTAACCCCCCTTCAACCCCCCAAGTGTCCCCACATTAAGCCCTCTCTGCAGTGGTCCCCCGCAGCCCCCCACATTAACCCCCTGCAGCGGGGGTCCCCGATCAGCACCGATCGTGACCCTGCTGCATTTAAATTTTTACATTTCCTGCCTCGTGGGTCCTTAAAGGACCGTAAAGTCCTGAAAGGACTCGCACTAAAAAACATTAACCCCAGGCAACTATAACTAACCCTATAATTCATGGGGGTCAATACAGACCCCCATAAGGCCTTAATTAACCCTATAACTCATGAAGGTCAATACAGACCCCCATAAGGCCTTAATTAACCCTATAAATCATGGTGGTCAATACAGACCCCCATAAGGCCTTAATTAACCCTATAAATCATGGTGGTCAATACAGACCCCCATAAGCCTCTATTTAACCCCATCAGTCCCATAAGGGTATATTATGATACCTATGGAGCTGTAAAAACCCTAACATTAACCACATAAGTGCCATGACGGTCCTCAAGGAGCATCATGACACTAACTACAAACAATGCACTATACCCCCCAATAAACCATTTAATCTAAACTAACCCCCCTCTACACTAATCTATTAATACTTACACTACCTACCCCCTAATAAACCTCCCCAACACTCTAATTACAAAAAATAAAAAAACTACAGTACAGAAAATAAAAAAATTACACACCTGAAAAGGAAAGACAGATAAACACAATACAATACATACATATAATACATTACATACATTACATGACATTACATATAATATATTAAATATAATACAATACATACATATAATACATTACATACATTACATACAATACATGACATTACATACATTACATATAATATATTACATATAATCCAAATCAAATACCCCCTATCTATCTAACATAAAATCTATTTAATATCAAATACATCCCCCTATCTATCTAATATACAATAAATCCTAACTACATACACAGACCCTAATTCTAAGCTCAAATACAATAATTAAGACCACTTACCTTTAAGATGTTGCTTCAGATCACCAACCTAGGGGGAAAACGAAACAAAATAATTAGTACAAAACATTAACATGAAATAAATAAACATTATATACATTCTAAATAATATACTCACCTTTCCATCATGTCCTGTCATTGTTTAGCTCTTCCGGCGCGGCCCTGTTAAAAAAACACAATACATGAATACATGAATACAATATATAAACAATAAATAAAATAAACATATAAACATCGAAATATACATTTAACTTACCTCCCGCGATGTCCCCGGCCTTCTCCCCTTCAGACCCGGCTGGGCCGCGGAACCATCCGCGCTCTAAAAAAAAAAATATATATTATATGTAATGTATTGTATATAATGTATTGTATGTAATGTATTGTATGTAATATATTGTATGTTGTATATGTAATGTATGTAATGTATTGTATGTAATGTATTGTATGTAATATATTGTATGTTGTGTATGTAATGTATGTAATGTATTGTATGTAATGTATTGTATGTAATATATTGTATGTTGTGTATGTAATGTATGTAATGTATTGTATGTAATGTATGTAATGTATTGTATGTAATGTATTGTATGTAATGTATGTATGTAATGTATTGTATGTATTGTATTATATGTAATGTATGAATGTAATGTATGTATGTAATGTATTGTATGCAATGTATGTATGTAATGTATGTATGTAATGTATTGTATGTAATATATTGTATGTAATGTATTGTATGTAATGTATGTTTGTAATGTATTGTATGTAATGTATGTAATGTATTGTATGTAATGTATGTATGTAATGTATGTATGTAATGTATTGTATGTAATGTATTGTATGTAATGTATGTAATGTATTGTATGTAATGTATGTATGTAATGTATGTATGTAATGTATTGTATGTAATGTATTGTATGTAATGTACGTATGTAATGTATGTAATGTATTGTATGTAATGTATGTATGTAATGTATGTATGTAATGTATGTAATGTATTGTATGTAATGTATGTAATGTATTGTATGTAATGTATGTATGTAATGTATGTATGTAATGTATGTAATGTATTGTATGTAATGTATGTAATGTATTGTATGTAATGTATGTATGTATGTATGTAATATATGTATGTAATGTATTGTATGTAATGTATGTATGTGATGTATGTAATGTATGTATGTAATGTATGTATGTAATGTATGTAATGTATTGTATGTAATGTAATGTATGTAATGTATTGTATGTAATGTATGTATGTAATGTATGTAATGTATGTATGTAATGTATGTAATGTATTGTATGTAATGTAATGTATGTAATGTATGTAATGTAATGTATGTAATGTATTGTATGTAATGTATGTATGTAATGTATGTAATGTATTGTATGTAATGTAATGTATGTAATGTATTGTATGTAATGTATGTAATGTATTGTATGTAATGTATTGTATGTAATGTATGTATGTAATGTATGTAATGTATTGTATGTAATGTATGTATGTAATGTATTGTATGTAATGTATGTTTGTAATGTATTGTATGTAATGTATGTAATGTATTGTATGTAATGTATGTATGTAATGTATGTATGTAATGTATTGTATGTAATGTATTGTATGTAATGTATGTAATGTATTGTATGTAATGTATGTATGTAATGTATGTATGTAATGTATTGTATGTAATGTATTGTATGTAATGTACGTATGTAATGTATGTAATGTATTGTATGTAATGTATGTATGTAATGTATGTATGTAATGTATGTAATGTATTGTATGTAATGTATGTAATGTATTGTATGTAATGTATGTATGTAATGTATGTATGTAATGTATGTAATGTATTGTATGTAATGTATGTAATGTATTGTATGTAATGTATGTATGTATGTATGTATGTAATGTATGCATGTAATGTATTGTATGTAATGTATGTATGTGATGTATGTAATGTATGTATGTAATGTATGTATGTAATGTATGTAATGTATTGTATGTAATGTATGTAATGTATTGTATGTAATGTATGTATGTAATGTATGTATGTAATGTATGTAATGTATTGTATGTAATGTATGTATGTAATGTATGTATGTAATGTATTGTATGTAATGTATTGTATGTAATGTACGTATGTAATGTATGTAATGTATTGTATGTAATGTATGTATGTAATGTATGTATGTAATGTATGTAATGTATTGTATGTAATGTATGTAATGTATTGTATGTAATGTATGTATGTAATGTATGTATGTAATGTATGTAATGTATTGTATGTAATGTATGTAATGTATTGTATGTAATGTATGTATGTATGTATGTATGTAATGTATGCATGTAATGTATTGTATGTAATGTATGTATGTGATGTATGTAATGTATGTATGTAATGTATGTATGTAATGTATGTAATGTATTGTATGTAATGTAATGTATGTAATGTATTGTATGTAATGTATGTATGTAATGTATGTAATGTATGTATGTAATGTATGTAATGTATTGTATGTAATGTAATGTATGTAATGTATGTAATGTAATGTATGTAATGTATTGTATGTAATGTATGTATGTAATGTATGTAATGTATTGTATGTAATGTAATGTATGTAATGTATTGTATGTAATGTATGTAATGTATTGTATGTAATGTATTGTATGTAATGTATGTATGTAATGTATGTAATGTATTGTATGTAATGTATGTATGTAATGTATTGTATGTAATGTATGTATGTAATGTGTTGTATGTAATGTATTGTATGTAATGTATGTATGTAATGTATTGTATGTAATGTATTGTATGTAATGTATGTATGTATTGTATGTAATGTATTGTATGTAATTTATTGTATGTATTGTGTATGCCTTTCCTTTTCAGGTGTGTAATTTTTTTTCTGTAGTGGGGAGTGGGGTTGTAATGTATTTTTTTTTCTGTACTGTAGTTTTTTTTATTTTTTGGAATTAGAGTGTTGGGGAGGTTTATTAGGGGGTAGGTAGTGTAGGTAGGTAGTGTAAGTGTTAATAGATTAGTGTAGAGGGGGGTTAGTTTAGATTAAATGGTTTATTGGGGGGTATAGTGCATTGTTTGTAGTTAGTGTCATGATGGTCCTTGAGGACCGTCATGGCACTTATGTGGTTAATGTTGGGTTGTAACAGGCCCATAATGGTAATAATATACCCTTATGGGACTGATGGGGTTAAATAGAGGCTTATGGGGGTCTGTATTGACCTTCATGAGTTATAGGGTTAATTAAGGCCTTATGGGGGTCTGTATTGACCACCATGAGTTATAGGGTTAATTAAGGCCTTATGGGGGTCTGTATTGACCCCCATGAGTTATAGGGTTAATTAAGGCCTTATGGGGGTCTGTATTGACCACCATGAGTTATAGGGTTAATTAAGGCCTTATGGGGGTCTGTATTGACCACCATGAGTGACGGGGTAAATTAAGGCCTTATGTGGGTCTGTATTGACCACCATGAGTGACGGGGTAAATTAAGGCCTTATGTGGGTCTGTATTGACCACCATGAGTTATAGGGTTAATTAAGGCCTTATGGGGGTCTGTATTGACCTTCATGAGTTATAGGGTTAATTAAGGCCTTGTGGGGGTCTGTATTGACCCCCATGAATTATAGGGTTAATTATAGTTGCCTGGGGTTAATGTTTTTTAGTGCGTGTCCTTTCAGGATCTTTACAGTCCTTTAAGGACCCGCGAGGCGGGAAATTAAAAAATTGAAATGCAGCAGGGTCACGATCGGTGCCGATCGGGGACCCCTGCTGCAAGGGGTTAACGTGTGGGGGGGGGCTGCGGGGGTCCCCTGCAGCATGGGGATGTGTATAGGGAGCAGGGGGAGCATCACACGGCGGTGTCTGGCTGCTCCGAGGCAGCACGTAGAGGCTTTCGGATCCCTTGAGGGCACTTTTTGTGCCCGTAGGGATTCTTACGAAATGCGAGACTCATGCGTAGATTTAACGCTGCGTGTGACTACGTAGCTCTCTCGGAGCCTATTCTCTGCCATTTTTCGTAGTCATATCGCAAAGCAGGCTGCGAGAGATTCGGTCCTCGCAAACAGCAAAAAGACTGCCTTTTGCGAGGACCGAGAGAACTAAGAGGAAGAATTTAATGAGGCCATTATCAGGCAGATAAGACAACACGCCTTACATACACATTAGTACAGTAGGAGATGACATTGCTTATCTGGAATCTCTGCACTCTTTACCTCCGTGACCTCCATGTCAACAAACAATGCATATAAATGTCTGACATATTATTATTATTATTATTATTATTATTATTATTATTATTATTATTATTATTATGTCCTATTTGTAAAGCAACAGCAGATTTAAAAAAAGTAAAAATAAGAGCAGATTTTAGTGGTTTGCTTCTTGGAGCATTAGGGGATTAGCGGACAGTCTGATGAAGTCAGCTAAGGAATTCCAAAGAATTGGGACTGCTCTTGAGAAGTCTCCGAGGTGAGCATTAGAGGAGGTAATGATAATGGATGAAAGACACAGATTATGGACAGAGCAGAGGGGGCGAGCTGGAGTGTATCTGAGCACAAGAGGGGAAATATATGGAGGTTTGATGCAGTTCCTCGGGACTCAGCATCAGGTAAGTGAGGTTCCTCAGGGATCAGTATTAGGTAAGTGGGGTTCCTCAGGGATCAGTATTAGGTAAGTGAGGTTCCTCAGGAATCAGTATTAGGTCCTCTCTTTTTTAACATATTTATTAATGACTTAGAGGTAGGATTGGAGTGTGGTGTCTCCATTTTCGATGATGACACGAAGTTGTGCAAGGTAATTAAATCAGATAATGATGTGCTTTCCCTCCAAAGGGATTTAGATAAAATTGAGGAATGGGCATCTAAATGGCCGATGAGATTTAATACGAATAAATGTAAAGTTATGCATCTGGGAAGGAAAAATAGCCATACAATGTATAATCTTAATGGAGCAAATCTAGGGGTATCAGATATTGAAAGGGATTTGGGAGCTTGTGGACAACCACCTAGGTAACAGTGCTCAATGCCAAGCAGCAGCTGCAAAGACAAATAAAATATTAGCATGTATTAGGAAGGGTATAGAAGCCAGGGAAGCAAATATAATTCTGCCACTATACAAATCTCTAGTACGCCCTCATTTGGAATATGGAGGACAATTTTGGGCACCACTTCATAAAAATGAAATTTTAGAGCTGGAAAAGGTACAGAGGAGGGCAACAAAACTAATAAGGGGAATGGAGGGGCTAAGTTATGAAGAAAGACTAACCAAATTACACTTATTTACTCTAGAAAAAATGCCCCTAAGAGGAGATATGATTACCTTATATAAATACATCCAGGGTCAGTATAAAGATTTGTCGGGGGAGCTTTTTGTGCCAAGAGGTTTTCAACTGACAAGAGGACATCCTGAGGTTAGAAGTAAAAAGATTCCACCTTAAAGAAAGAAAAGGGTTCTTCACAGTAAGGGGGGTTAATCTGTGGAATTCTCTACCAGAGGAGGTGGTGACAGCGGATTCGATAGATAACTTTAAAAGGGGACTGGATTTATTTTTAATTAAAAAGGGAACCCAGAGTTATCATCGATAATTAGCGAGAGTATTGATCCAGGGAGGAATCCGATCTCCAGTATCTGGGGTCAGGAAGGAATTAATTTTTCTCCCTTTTGAGACAATTTGCAGTATCACTGGGGTTTTTTCTGTTTGCTTCCTCTGGATTAATTAACAATTAACCTGCACATGGCATATCAGAGAGATCTAAAAAAGGATGAACTTATTGAGCTAAAATTATTTTTTCAACCTCAATTACTCTGTAACTATGTATAAAGTCCTCAATAATAATGCACCCCCATATATCTCTGCTCTTGTCTCAAAATACTCCCCCAACTGCCCTCTTGGCTCTGCTAATGACCTTTTTCTTTCCTCCTCTCTTATCACCTCCTCTCACTCCTCCTTCAGGATTTTTCCTGTGCTGCCCCTAGTCTATGGAACTCCTTGCCTCGCTCCACTAGACTCCTCCTGCTTTAAATCCTTCAAAACCTCATGAAAAACTAATCTTTTTAAAGAAGTTCATCCTCTTCACCCTTAATATGCACAACATCTTGTACCTCCCATATCCTTTAGACTGTAAGTGTGTGAGTTTTCAATCTTATTGGGTGCTTTGTATGATGGAGTTTAATCTCAATAACAGGACCCTCCATTATTTGTAGTTTGTTTTGCTTTTGACCCTTTTCAGTGCTATGGAATATGTTACAAGCAAAGGCTATTAATAATAATAATAATAACAATAATAATGATAAAAAGACAAATATTAGGGTCCCACTGTCGTCTCTCTAGAAGTGTCCGTGACTTGTTTTTCCCCACCCACAGGTCAAAAGATGGCTGAAGCTCACCAGGCCGTGGCTTTCCAGTTTACCGTAACCCCAGATGGGATTGATCTGCAGCTGAGTCGCGACGCTCTGCGCCATCTTTACCTTTCTGGATTTATTGCCTGCCGTAAACGCCTCATCCGACTCAAGGTGATAATACAGGGGGTGAGGGCTTACACCTTAGACTCAAACTACAGGCACTCATCCATAGAATAATAATAATAATAATAATGAGGGGACTCGTGGAATGTTCTTACAATTCAAGGCACTTTCATATAATCTTGTTCCATGTATATATTTTCACCAGTGACACGAGATTAAGGTGTACACCATCTGCAGCTACAGAAACACTTCATAGTAGGAGACAGAAACCCCCAATATCAGAATATACACATTTAAAAGGTTCTTATTGCTCGAGGCCTCCTAATTAAAATAAATCAGTTAGTGTACTTGATCGTAAATCAATTAGCTGTGGCTGTTTGTATGCATTGATCCAGGGTCTCCCCCCACATGATATCAGAGTTTTCTGAACTATAGTTTGGTTTAAATGTGTAAAAGAGAACGTGAAACTTCAGAGAGAGACCGTGAGAGGGATTTGAAGAACATCTCAGTGACTGTGACGTTAAAGCCAATCACGTTCAAGTCAAAGGGACCGAAAGTAAACAAACCTCAAAGGGCCAACTTAAACAAAATAGGTCCCTGACTAAGGTGGAAGAAAGGACATATAGGACCCACTGGGAAGAGTGATACAGGACGCGCTGGGAAGAGCGATACAGGACCGACTGGGAAGAGCGATACAGGACCCACTGGGAAGAGCGATACAGGACCCACTGGGAAAAACGATACAGGACCCACTGGTAAGAGCGATACAGGACCCACTGGGAAGAGTGATACAGGACCCACTGGGAAGAGTGATACAGGACCCACTGGGAAGAGTGATACAGGACCCACTGGTAAGGGCGATACAGGACCCACTGGGAAGAGCGATACAGGACCCACTGGGAAGAGCGATACAGGACTCAGTGGGAAGAGCGATACAGGACCCACTGGGAAGAGTGATACAGGAACCACTGGGAAGAGCTATACAGGACCCATCGGGAAGAGGGATATAGGACCCACTAGGAAGAGGGATATAGGAACCATCAGGAAGAGCGATACAAGACGCACTGGGAAGAGCAATACAGGACCCACTGGTAAGGGCAATACAGGACCCACTGGTAAGGACGATACAGGACCCACTGGGAAGAGTGATACAGGACCCACTGGGAAGAGTGATACAGGAACCACTGGGAAGAGCAATACAGGACCCACTGGTAAGGGCAATACAGGACCCACTGGTAAGGGCGATACAGGACCCACTGGGAAGAGTGATACAGGACCCACTGGGAAGAGTGATACAGGAACCACTGGGAAGAGCAATACAGGACCCACTGTTAAGGGCGAAACAGGACCCACTGGGAAGAGAAATCCAGGACCCACTGGGAAGAGTGATACAGGACTCAGGGGTAAGGGCAATACAGGACTCAGTGGTAAGAGCGATACAGGAACCACTGGGAAGAGTGTTACAGGAACCACAGGGAAGAGCTATACAGGACCCATCGGGAAAAGGGATATAGGACCCACTAGGAAGAGGGATATAGGACCCACTGGGAAGAATAAAACAGGACATATCGGGAAGAGCTATACAGGACCCACTGGGAAAAGCGATACAGGACCCACTGGGAAGAGTGATACAGGACCCATCGGGAAGAGCAATACAGGACCCATCGGGAAGAGGGATACAGGACCCATCGGGAAGAGCAATACAGGACCCACTGGTAAGGGTGATACAGGACCCACTGGTAAGGGCAATACAGGACCCACTGGTAAGGGCAATACAGGACCCACTGGTAAGGGCGATACAGGACCCACTGGGAGGAGTGATACAGGACCCACTGGGAAGAGTGATACAGGACCTACTGGGAAGAGCTATACAGGACCCACTAGGAAGAGCGATACAGGACCCACTGGGAAGAGCAATACAGGACCCACTGGGAAGAGCGATACAGGACATATCGGGAAGAGCGATACAGGACATATCGGTAAGAGCTATACAGGACCCACTGGGAAGAGCGATAAAGGACCCAGTGGGAAAAGCGATACAGGACCCACTGGGAAGAGCGATACAGGACCCATCGGGAAGAGGGATACAGGACCCACTGAGAAGAGTAATACAGGACCCACTGAGAAGAGTAATACAGGACCCACTGGGAAGAGTGATACAGGACCCACTGGGAAGAGCGATACAGGACCCACTGGGAAGAGCGATACAGGACCCACTAGGAAGAGTGATAGAGGACATATCGGGAAGAGGTATACAGGACCCACTGGGAAGAGCGATACAGGACCCACTGGGAAGAGTGATACAGGACCAACTGGAAAGAGCGATACAGGACCCACTGGGAAGAGCGATACAGGACATATCTGGAAGAGCGATACAGGACCCACTGGGAAGAGCAATACAGGACCCATCAGGAAGAGGGATACAGGACCCACTGGGAAGAGTGATACAGGACCCACTGGGAAGAGCGATACAGGACCCACTGGGAAGAGCGATACAGGGCCCACTGGGAAGATTGATACAGGACATATCGGGAAGAGCGATACAGGACATATCTGGAAGAGCTATACAGGACCCACTGGGAAGAGCGATACAGGGCCCACTGGGAAGAGTGATACAGGACCCACTGGGAAGAGTGATACAGGACCCACTGGAAAGAGCTATACAGGACCCACTTGGAAGAGTGATACAGGACCCACTGGGAAGAGCGATACAGGACATATCGGGAAGAGGGATACAGGACATATGGGAAAGAGCTATACAGGACCCACTGGGAAGAGCGATAAAGGACCCAGTGGGAAAAGCGATACAGGACACACTGGGAAGAGCGATACAGGACCCATCAGGAAAAGGGATACAGGACCCACTGGAAAGAGTGATACAGGACCCACTAGGACGAGTGATCCAGGACCCACTGGGAAGAGCGATACAGGACCCACTGGGAAGAGTGATAAAGGAAATATCGGGAAGAGGTATACAGAACCCACTGGGAAGAGCGATACAGGACCCACTGGGAAGAGCGATACAGGACCCACTGGGAAGAGCAATACAGGACCCACTGGTAAGGGCAATACAGGACCCACTGGTAAGGGCGATACAGGACCCACTGGGAAGAGCGATACAGGACCCAATGGGAAGAGCGATACAGGACCCACTGGGAAGAGCGATACAGGACCCACTGGGAAGAGCTATACAGGACCCACTGGGAAGAGCTATACAGGACCCACTGGGAAGAGCGATACAGGACCCACTGGGAAGAGTGATACAGGACCCACTGGGAAGGGTGATACAGGAACCACTAGGAAGAGCGATACAGGACCCATCGGGAAGAGCAATACAGGACCCACTGGTAAGGGCGATACAGGACCCACTGGGAAGAGCGATACAGGACCCACTGGGAAGAGTGATACAGGACATATCGGGAAGAGCTATACAGGACCAACTGGGAAGAGCAATACAGGAACCATCAGGAAGAGCGATACAAGACGCACTGTGAAGAGCGATACAGGACCCATCGGGAAGAGCAATACAGGACCCACTGGTAAGGGCGATACAGGACCCATTGGTAAGGGCGATACAGGACCCACTGGGAAGAGTGATACAGGACCCACTGGGAAGAGCGATACAGGGCCCACTGGAAAGAGCGATACAGGACCCACTGGGAAGAGCGATACAGGACCCACTGGGAAGAGCGATACAGGACCCACTGGGAAGAGCGATAAAGGACCCAGTGGGAAAAGCGATACAGGACCTACTGGGAAGAGCGATACAGGACCCACTGGGAAGAGCGATACAGGACATATCGGGAAGAGCGATACAGGACATATCGGGAAGAGCGATACAGGACCCACTGGGAAGAGCGATACAGGACCCATCAGGAAGAGCGATACAGGACCCACTGGGAAGAGCGATACAGGACCCACTGGGAAGAGCGATACAGGACCCACTGGGAAGAGCTATACAGGACCCACTGGGAAGGGTGATACAGGGCCCACTGGGAAGAGCTATACAGGACCCACTGGGAAGAGTGATACAGGACCCACTGGGAAGAGCTATACAGGACCCACTGGGAAGGGTGATACAGGGCCCACTGGGAAGAGCTATACAGGACCCACTGGGAAGTGCGATACAGGACATACCAAGAAGAGCGATACAGGACATAATTGGAAGAACTATACAGGACCCACTGGGAAGAGCTATACAGGGCCCACTGGGAAGAGCTATACAGGACCCACTGGGAAGGGTGATACAGGGCCCACTGGGAAGAGCTATACAGAACCCACTGGGAAGAGTGATACAGGACATATCGGGAAGAGCTATACAGGACCAACTGGGAAGAGCAATACAGGAACCATCAGGAAGAGCGATACAAGACGCACTGGGAAGAGCGATACAGGACCCATCGGGAAGAGCAATACAGGACCCACTGGTAAGGGCGATACAGGACCCACTGGGAAGAGTGATACAGGACCCACTGGGAAGAGCGATACAGGGCCCACTGGGAAGAGCGATACAGGACCCACTGGGAAGAGCGATACAGGACCCACTGGTAAGAGCGATAAAGGACCCAGTGGGAAAAGCGATACAGGACCTACTGGAAAGAGCGATACAGGACCCACTGGGAAGAGCGATACAGGACCCACTGGGAAGAGCGATACAGGACATATCGGGAAGAGCGATACAGGACCCACTGGGAAGAGCGATACAGGACCCATCAGGAAGAGCGATACAGGACCCACTGGGAAGAGTGATAAAGGAAATATCGGGAAGAGGTATACAGGACCCACTGGGAAGAGCGATACAGGACCCACTGGGAAGAGCGATACAGGACCCACTGGGAAGTGCGATACAGGACATACCGAGAAGAGCGATACAGGACATAATTGGAAGAACTATACAGGACCCACTGGGAAGAGCTATACAGGACCCACTGGGAAGAGCGATACAGGGCCCACTGGGAAGAGCTATACAGGACCCACTGGGAAGGGTGATACAGGAACCACTGGGAAGAGTGATACAGGACCCACTGGGAAGGGTGATACAGGATCCACTGGGAAGAGCGATACAGGACCCACTGGGAAGAGTGATACAGGACATATCGGGAAGAGCTATACAGGACCCACTGGGAAGAGCTATACAGGACCCACTGGGAAGGGTGATACAGGACATATCGGGAAGAGCTATACAGGACCCACTGGGAAGAGCGATACAGGACCCACTGGGAAGAGTGATACAGGACATATCGGGAAGAGCTATACAGGACCCACTGGGAAGAGCTATACGGGACCCACTGGGAAGAGCTATACAGGAACCACTGGGAAGGGTGATACAGGACCCACTGGGAAGGGTGATACAGGACCCACTGGGAA
Organism: Discoglossus pictus; assembly: GCA_027410445.1. NCBI lineage: Eukaryota > Metazoa > Chordata > Amphibia > Anura > Alytidae > Discoglossus > Discoglossus pictus. The sequence continues at coordinate 403,159,913 of CM050167.1, forward strand.
GAGCGATACAGGACCCACTGGGAAGGGTGATACAGGAACCACTGGGAAGAGTGATACAGGACCCACTGGGAAGGGTGATACAGGACCCACTGGGAAGAGCGATACAGGACCAACTGGGAAGAGCAATACAGGACCCACTGGGAAGAGTGATACAGGACCCACTGGGAAGGGCGATACAGAACCCACTGGGAAGAGTGATACAGGACCCACTAGGAAGAGCGATACAGGGCCCACTGGGAAGAGCGATACAGGTCCCACTGGGAATAGCGATACAGGACCCAGGGGGAAGAGCGATACAGGGCCCACTGGGAAGAGCGATACAGGTCCCACTGGGAATAGCGATACAGCACCCACTGGGAAGAGCGATACAGGACCCACTGGGAAGAGGAGCCAGACAGGGGAATACTCAGTCCCACTGTATACAATATACAGACAGAAGAGAGGAGCCCGACAGGGGTATACTCAGTCCCACTCTATACAATATACAGACAGAAGAGAGGAGCCCGACAGGGGTATACTCAGTCCCACTCTATACAATATACAGACAGAAGAGAGGAGCCAGACAGGGTATACTCAGTCCCACTCTATACAATATACAGACAGAAGAGAGGAGCCAGACAGGGTATACTCAGTCCCACTCTATACAATATACAGACAGAAGAGAGGAGCCAGACAGGGTATACTCAGTCCCACTCTGTACAGTAGTAGTAATATATATTCAGGTTAATCAGAATGGCTGTGGCAGGAGGTCTAGAGAGCTGTAATGATACAGGGAGTTTAAGGTCTAAGCAGACTAATAGAGAGTGATAGAGACCAAGAGAGAGTGATGGAGACCAAGAGAGAGTGATAGAGACCAAGAGAAAGTGATAGAGACCAAGAGAGAGTGATAGAGACCAAGAGAGAGTGATAGAGACAAAGAGAGAGTGATGGAGACCAAGAGAGAGTGATAGAGACCAAGAGAGAGTGATAGAGACAAAGAGAGAGAGTGATAGAGACCAAGAGAAAGTGATCAAGACCTAGAGAAAGTGATAGAGACCAAGAGAAAGTGATAGAGACCTAGAGAAAGTGATAGAGACCAAGATAAAGTGATAGAGACCGAGAGAGAGTGATAGAGACTAATAGAGAGTAATAGAGACCAAGAGAGAGTGATGGAGACCAAGAGAGAGTGATAGAGACCAAGAGAGAGTGATAGAGACCGAGAGAGAGAGTGATAGAGACCAAGAGAAAGTGATCAAGACCTAGAGAAAGTGATAGAGACCAAGAGAAAGTGATAGAGACCTAGAGAAAGTGATAGAGACCAAGATAAAGTGATAGAGACCGAGAGAGAGTGATAGAGACCAAGAGAAAGTGATAGAGACCAAGAGAAAGTGTTTAAGACCTAGAGAAAGTGATAGAGACCAAGAGAAAGTGATAGAGACCTAGAGAAAGGGATAGAGACCTAGAGAAAGTGATAGAGACCTAGGGAAAGTGATAGAAACTTAGGGAAAGTGATAGAGACCAAAAGAGATTGAGAGACCAAAAGAGATTGATAGAGACCTAGAGAAAGTGATGGAAACCAAGAGAAAGTGATCGAGACCTATAAAGAGTGACAGAGACTGAGAGTGACAGAGACTGAGAGTGACAGAGACTGAGAGACACAGAGACTGAGAGTGACAGAGACTGAGAGTGATAGAGACTGAGAGTGACAGAGACTGAGAGTGATAGAGACTGAGAGTGAGTGATAGAGACTGAGAGTGAGTGATAGAGACTGAGAGTGAGTGATAGAGACCGAGAGAGAGTGATAGAGACCTAGAGAAAGTAAAAGAGACAGAGAGTGAAAGACAGAGAATGACAGAGACCAAGAGTGATAGAGACCAAGAGAGAGTGATAGAGACCAAGAGATAAAGAGACATAGAGACCAAGAGAGAGAGTGATAGAGACAAAGAGAGAGAGTGATAGAGACAAAGGGAGAGAGAGTGATAGAGACAAAGAGAGAGAGTGGTCAAGACAAAGAGAATGATTGAGACCAAGAGAAAGTGATAGAGACCAAGAGAAAGTGATAGAGACCAAGAGCAAGTGATAGAGACTAATAGTGAGTAATAGAGACCAAGAGAGAGTGATAGAGACCAAGAGAGAGTGATAGAGACCAAGAGAGAGTGATAGGGACCGAGAGTGATAGAGACCAAGAGAGAGTGATAGAGACCAAGAGAGAGTGATAGAGACCATGAGTGATAGAGACAAAGTGAAAGTAATAGAGACCAATAAAGAGTGATAGGGACCGAGAGTGATAGGGACCGAGAGTGATAGGGACAAAGTGTGATAGAGACCAAAGGAGAGTGATAGAGACCAAGAGAGAGTGATAGAGACCTAGAGAAAGTGATAGAAACCAAGAGAAAGTGATCGAGACCTATAAAGAGTGACAGAGACTGAGAGTAACAGAGACTGAGAGTGACAGAGACTGAGAGTGACAGAGACTGAGAGTGATAGAGACAAAGAGAGAGAGTGATAGAGACAAAGAGAAAGAATGGTCGAGACCAAGAGAATGATTGAGACCAAGAGAAAGTGATAGAGACCAAGAGAAAGTGATTAAGACCTAGAGAAAGTGATAGAGACCAAGAGAAAGTGATAGAGACCTAGAGAAAGTGATAGAGACCTAGAGAGAGTGATAGAGACCTAGAGAAAGTGATAGAAACTTAGGGAAAGTGATAGAAACCTAGGGAAAGTGATAGAGACCAAAAGAGATTGAGAGACCAAAAGAGATTGATAGAGACCTAGAGAAAGTGATGGAAACCAAGAGAAAGTGATCGAGACCTATAAAGAGTGACAGAGACTGAGAGTGACAGAGACTGAGAGTGATAGAGACTAAGAGTGAGTGATAGAGACCGAGAGAGAGTGATAGAGGCCGAGAGAGAGTGATAGAGACCTAGAGAAAGTGACAGAGACCGAGAGTGAAAGACAGAGAATGACAGAGACCAAGAGTGATAGAGACCAAGAGAGAGTGATAGAGACCAAGAGATAAAGAGACATAGAGACCAAGAGAGAGAGTGATAGAGACAAAGAGAGAGATTGATAGAGACAAAGAGAGAGAGAGTGATAGAGACAAAGAGAGAGAGTGGTCAAGACCAAGAGAATGATTGAGACCAAGAGCAAGTGATAGAGACCAAGAGAAAGTGATAGAGACCAAGAGCAAGTGATAGAGACTAATAGTGAGTAATAGAGACCAAGAGAGAGTGATAGAGACCAAGAGAGAGTGATAGAGACCGAGAGTGATAGAGACTAAGAGAGAGTGATAGAGACCTAGAGAAAGTGATAGAAACTTAGGGAAAGTGATAGAAACCTAGGGAAAGTGATAGAGACCAAAAGAGATTGATAGAGACCTAGGAAAAGTGATGGAAACCAAGAGAAAGTGATCGAGACCTATAAAGAGTGACAGAGACTGAGAGTGACAGAGACTGAGAGTGACAGGGACTGAGAGTGACAGAGACTGAGAGTGATAGAGACTGAGAGTGAAAGACAGAAAATGACAGAGGCCAAGAGTGATAGAGACCAAGAGAGAGTGATAGAGACCAAGAGATAGAGAGACATAGAGACCAAGAGAGAGAGTGATAGAGACAAAGAGAGAGAGTGACAGAGACAAAGAGAGAGAGTGGTCGAGACCAAGAGAGAGAGTGGTCGAGACCGAGAGAATGATTGAGACCAAGAGAAAGTGATAGAGACCAAGAGAAAGTGATAGAGACCAAGATAAAGTGATTAAGACCTAGAGAAAGTGATAGAGACCAAGAGAAAGTGATAGAGACCTAGAGAAAGTGATAGAGACCTAGAGAAAGTTATAGAAACTTAGGGAAACTGATAGAAACCTAGGGAAAGTGATAGAGACCAAAAGAGATTGATAGAGACCTAGAGAAAGTGATGGAAACCAAGAGAAAGTAATCGAGACCTATAAAGAGTGACAGAGACTGAGAGTGACAGAGACTGAGAGTGACAGAGACTGAGAGTGACAGAGACTGAGAGTGACAGAGACTGAGAGGGAGTGATAGAGACCGAGAGAGAGTGATAGAGACCGAGAGAGAGTGATAGAGACCTAGAGAAAGTGACACAGACCGAGAGTGAAAGACAGAGAATGACAGAGACCAAGAGTGATAGAGACCAAGAGAGAGTGATAGAGACCAAGAGATAAAGAGACATAGAGACCAAGAGAGAGAGTGATAGAGACAAAGAGAGAGAGAGTGATAGAGACAAAGAGAGAGAGAGTATTCAAGACCAAGAGAATGATTGAGACCAAGAGAAAGTGATAGAGACCAAGAGAAAGTGATAGAGACCAAGAGCAAGTGATAGAGACTAATAGTGAGTAATAGAGACCAAGAGAGAGTGATAGAGGCCAAGAGAGAGTGATAGAGACCAAGAGAGAGTGATAAGGACCGAGAGTGATAGAGACCAAGAGAGAGTGATAGAGACCAAGAGAGAGTGATAGAGACCAAGAGTGATAGAGACAAAGTGAAAGTAATAGAGACCAATAAAGAGTAAAGAGTGATAGGGACCGAGAGTGATAGGGACCGAGAGTGATAGGGACCGAGAGTGATAGGGACAAAGTGTGATAGAGACCAAAAGAGAGTGATAGAGACCAAGAGAGAGTGATAGAGACCTAGAGAAAGTGATAGAAACTTAGGGAAAGTGATAGAAACCTAGGGAAAGTGATAGAGACCAAAAGAGATTGATAGAGACCAAAAGAGATTGATAGAGACCTAGAGAAAGTGATGGAAACCAAGAGAAAGTGATCGAGACCTATAAAGAAAGACAGAGACTGAGAGTGATAGAGACTGAGAGTGACAGAGACTGAGAGTGACAGAGACTGAGAGTGATAGAGACTGAGAGAGAGTGATAGAGACCTAGAGAAAGTGACAGAGACCAAGAGTGAAAGACAGAAAATGACAGAGGCCAAGAGTGATAGAGACCAAGAGAAAGTGATAGAGACCAAGAGATAGAGAGACATAGAGACCAAGAGAGAGAGTGATAGAGACAAAGAGAGAGAGTGATAGAGACAAAGAGAGAGAGTGATAGAGACAAAGAGAGAGAGTGGTCGAGACCAAGAGAGAGTGGTCGAGACCAAGAGAATGATTGAGACCAAGAGAAAGTGATAGAGACCGAGAGAGAGTGATAGAGACCAAGAGTGATAGAGACAAAGAGAAAGTGATAGAGACCAAGAGAAAGTGATTAAGACCTAGAGAAAGTGATAGAGACCAAGAGAAAGTGATAGAGACCCAGAGAAAGTGATAGAAACTTAGGGAAAGTGATAGAAACCTAGGGAAAGTGATAGAGACCAAAAGAGATTGAGAGACCAAAAGAGATTGATAGAGACCTAGAGAAAGTGATGGAAACCAAGAGAAAGTGATCGAGACCTATAAAGAGTGACAGAGACTGAGAGTGACAGAGACTGAGAGTGACAGAGACTGAGAGTGATAGAGACTGAGAGTGATAGAGACTGAGAGTGAGTGATAGAGACTGAGAGTGAGTGATAGAGACTGAGAGTGAGTGATAGAGACCGAGAGAGAGTGATAGAGACCGAGAGAGAGTGATAGAGACCTAGAGAAAGTGACAGAGACCAAGAGTGAAAGACAGAGAATGACAGAGACCAAGAGTGATAGAGACCAAGAGAGAGTGATAGAGACCAAGAGATAAAGAGACATAGAGACCAAGAGAGAGAGTGATAGAGACAAAGAGAGAGAGTGATAGAGACAAAGAGAGAGAGTGATAGAGACAAAGAGAGAGAGAGTATTCAAGACCAAGAGAATGATTGAGACCAAGAGAAAGTGATAGAGACCAAGAGAAAGTGATAGAGACTAATAGTGAGTAATAGAGACCAAGAGAGAGTGATAGAGACCAAGAGAGAGTGATAGAGACCAAGAGAGAGTGATAGAGACCAAGAGAGAGTGATAGGGACCAAGAGTGATAGAAATCAAGAGAGAGTGATAGAGACCAAGAGAGAGTGATAGAGACCAAGAGAGAGGGATAGAGACCAAGAGAGAGGGATAGAGACCAAGAGTGATAGAGACAAAGAGAAAGTAATAGAGACCAATAAAGAGTGATAGGGACCGAGAGGGATAGGGACCGAGATTGATAGGGACCGAGAGTGATAGGGACAAAGAGTGGTAGAGACCAAGAGAGAGTGATAGAGTCCAAGAGAAAGCGATAGAGACTAATAGTGAGTAACAGAGACCAAGAGAGAGTGATATATAGACCAAGAGAGAGTGATAGAGACCAAAAGAGATTGATAGAGACCTAGAGAAAGTGATGGAAACCAAGAGAAAGTGATCAAGACCTATAAAGAGTGACAGAGACTAAGAGTAATAGAGACTGAGAGTGACATAGACTGAGAGTGATAGAGACTGAGAGGGAGTGATAGAGACAGAGAGAGAGTGATAGAGACCGAGAGAGAGTGATAGAGACCTAGAGAAAGTGACAGAGACCGAGAGTGAAAGACAGAGAATGACAGAGGCCAAGAGTGATAGAGACCAAGAGAGAGTGATAGAGACCAAGAGATAGAGAGACATAGAGACCAAGAGAGAGAGTGATAGAGACAAAGAGAGAGAGTGATAGAGACAAAGAGAGAGAGTAATAGAGACAAAGAGAGAGAGTGCTCGAGACCAAGAGAGAGTGGTCGAGACCAAGAGAGAGTGGTCGAGACCAAGAGAATGATTGAGACCAAGAGAAAGTGATAGAGACCAAGAACAAGTGATAGAGACTAATAGTGAGTAATAGAGACCAAGAGAGAGTGATAGAGACCAAGAGAGAGTGATAGGGACTGAGAGTGATAGAGATCAATAGAGAGTGATAGAGACCAAGAGAGAGTGATAGAGACCAAGAGAGAGGGATAGAGACCAAGAGTGATAGAGACAAAGAGAAAGTAATAGAGACCAATAAAGAGGGATAGGGACCGAGAGGGATAGGGACCGAGATTGATAGTGACCGAGAGTGATAGAGACCGAGAGAGAGTGATAGAGACCGAGAGAGAGTGATAGAGACCGAGAGAGAGTGATAGAGACCGAGAGAAAGTGACAGAGACCGAGAGTGAAAGACAGAGAATGACAGAGACCAAGAGTGATAGAGACCAAGAGAGAGTGATAGAGACCAAGAGATAGAGAGACATAGAGACCAAGAGAGAGAGTGATAGAGACAAAGAGAGAGAGTGATAGAGACAAAGAGAGAGAGTGATAGAGACAAAGAGAGAGAGTGGTCAAGACCAAGAGAATGATTGAGACCAAGAGAAAGTGATAGAGACCAAGAGCAAGTGATAGAGACTAATAGTGAGTAATAGAGACCAAGAGAGAGTGATAGAGACCTAGAGAAAGTGATAGAAACTTAGGGAAAGTGATAGAAACCTAGGGAAAGTGATAGAGACCAAAAGAGATTGATAGAGACCAAAAGAGATTGATAGAGACCTAGAGAAAGTGATGGAAACCAATAGAAAGTGATCGAGACCTAGAAAGAGTGACAGAGACTGAGAGTAACAGAGACTGAGAGTGACAGAGACTGAGAGTGACAGAGACTGAGAGTAATAGAGACTGAGAGTGATAGAGACTGAGAGTGAGTGATAGAGACCGAGAGAGAGAGTGATAGAGACAAAGAGAGAGAGTGATAGAGACAAAGAGAGAGAGTGATAGAGACCAAGAGAGAGTGGTCGAGACCAAGAGAATGATTGAGACCAAGAGAAAGTGATAGAGACCAAGAGAAAGTGATTAAGACCTAGAGAAAGTGATAGAGACCAAGAGAAAGTAATGGAGACCAAGAGAGAGTGATAGAGACCAAGAGAGAGTGATAGAGACCGAGAGAGAGAGTGATAGAGACCAAGAGAAAGTGATCAAGACCTAGAGAAAGTGATAGAGACCAAGAGAAAGTGATAGAGACCTAGAGAAAGTGATAGAGACCAAGATAAAGTTATAGAGACCGAGGGAGAGTGATAGAGACCAAGAGTGATAGAGACAAAGAGAAAGTGATAGAGACCAAGAGAAAGTGATTAAGACCTAGATTAAGTTATAGAGACCAAGAGAAAGTGATAGAGACCAAGAGATAGAGAGACATAGAGACCAAGAGAGAGAGTGATAGAGACAAAGAGAGAGAGTGATAGAGACAAAGAGAGAGAGTGATAGAGACAAAGAGAGAGAGTGGTCGAGACCAAGAGAGAGTGGTCGAGACCAAGAGAATGATTGAGACCAAGAGAAAGTGATAGAGACCGAGAGAGAGTGATAGAGACCAAGAGTGATAGAGACAAAGAGAAAGTGATAGAGACCAAGAGAAAGTGATTAAGACCTAGAGAAAGTGATAGAGACCAAGAGAAAGTGATAGAGACCTAGAGAAAGTGATAGAAACTTAGGGAAAGTGATAGAAACCTAGGGAAAGTGATAGAGACCAAAAGAGATTGAGAGACCAAAAGAGATTGATAGAGACCTAGAGAAAGTGATGGAAACCAAGAGAAAGTGATCGAGACCTATAAAGAGTGACAGAGACTGAGAGTGACAGAGACTGAGAGTGACAGAGACTGAGAGTGATAGAGACTGAGAGTGATAGAGACTGAGAGTGAGTGATAGAGACTGAGAGTGAGTGATAGAGACTGAGAGTGAGTGATAGAGACAGAGAGAGAGTGATAGAGACCGAGAGAGAGTGATAGAGACCTAGAGAAAGTGACAGAGACCAAGAGTGAAAGACAGAGAATGACAGAGACCAAGAGTGATAGAGACCAAGAGAGAGTGATAGAGACCAAGAGATAAAGAGACATAGAGACCAAGAGAGAGAGTGATAGAGACAAAGAGAGAGAGTGATAGAGACAAAGAGAGAGAGTGATAGAGACAAAGAGAGAGAGAGAGTATTCAAGACCAAGAGAATGATTGAGACCAAGAGAAAGTGATAGAGACCAAGAGAAAGTGATAGAGACCAAGAGCAAGTGATAGAGACTAATAGTGAGTAATAGAGACCAAGAGAGAGTGATAGAGACCAAGAGAGAGTGATAGAGACCAAGAGAGAGTGATAGAGACCAAGAGAGAGGGATAGAGACCAAGAGAGAGGGATAGAGACCAAGAGAGAGTGATAGGGACCGAGAGTGATAGAAATCAAGAGAGAGTGATAGAGACCAAGAGAGAGTGATAGAGACCAAGAGAGAGGGATAGAGACCAAGAGAGAAGGATAGAGACCAAGAGTGATAGAGACAAAGAGAAAGTAATAGAGACCAATAAAGAGTGATAGGGACCGAGAGGGATAGGGACCGAGATTGATAGGGACCGAGAGTGATAGGGACAAAGAGTGATGGAGACCAAGAGAGAGTGATAGAGTCCAAGAGAAAGCGATAGAGACTAATAGTGAGTAACAGAGACCAAGAGAGAGTGATATAGACCAAGAGAGAGTGATAGAGACCAAAAGAGATTGATAGAGACCTAGAGAAAGTGATGGAAACCAAGAGAAAGTGATCAAGACCTATAAAGAGTGACAGAGACTAAGAGTAACAGAGACTGAGAGTGACATAGACTGAGAGTGATAGAGTCTGAGAGGGAGTGATAGAGACAGAGAGAGAGTGATAGAGACCGAGAGAGAGTGATAGAGACCTAGAGAAAGTGACAGAGACCGAGAGTGAAAGACAGAGAATGACAGAGGCCAAGAGTGATAGAGACCAAGAGAGAGTGATAGAGACCAAGAGATAGAGAGACATAGAGACCAAGAGAGAGAGTGATAGAGACAAAGAGAGAGAGTGATAGAGACAAAGAGAGAGAGTGATAGAGACAAAGAGAGAGAGTGGTCGAGACCAAGAGAGAGTGGTCGAGACCAAGAGAGAGTGGTCGAGACCAAGAGAATGATTGAGACCAAGAGAAAGTGATAGAGACCAAGAGCAAGTGATAGAGACTAATAGTGAGTAATAGAGACCAAGAGAGAGTGATAGAGACCAAGAGAGAGTGATAGGGACTGAGAGTGATAGAGATCAATAGAGAGTGATAGAGACCAAGAGAGAGTGATAGAGACCAAGAGTGAGTGATAGAGACCAAGAGTGATAGAGACAAAGAGAAAGTGATAGAGACCAATAAAGAGGGATAGGGACCGAGAGGGATAGGGACCGAGATTGATAGTGACCGAGAGTGATAGAGACCGAGAGAGAGTGATAGAGACCGAGAGAGAGTGATAGAGACCGAGAGAGAGTGATAGAGACCGAGAGAAAGTGACAGAGACCGAGAGTGAAAGACAGAGAATGACAGAGACCAAGAGTGATAGAGACCAAGAGAGAGTGATAGAGACCAAGAGATAAAGAGACATAGAGACCAAGAGAGAGAGTGATAGAGACAAAGAGAGAGAGTGATAGAGACAAAGAGAGAGAGTGATAGAGACAAAGAGAGAGAGTGGTCAAGACCAAGAGAATGATTGAGACCAAGAGAAAGTGATAGAGACCAAGAGCAAGTGATAGAGACTAATAGTGAGTAATAGAGACAAAGAGAGAGTGATAGAGACCTAGAGAAAGTGATAGAAACTTAGGGAAAGTGATAGAAACCTAGGGAAAGTGATAGAGACCAAAAGAGATTGATAGAGACCAAAAGAGATTGATAGAGACCTAGAGAAAGTGATGGAAACCAATAGAAAGTGATCGAGACCTAGAAAGAGTGACAGAGACTGAGAGTAACAGAGACTGAGAGTGACAGAGACTGAGAGTGACAGAGACTGAGAGTAATAGAGACTGAGAGTGATAGAGACTGAGAGTGAGTGATAGAGACAGAGAGAGAGAGTGATAGAGACAAAGAGAGAGAGTGATAGAGACAAAGAGAGAGAGTGATAGAGACAAAGAGAGAGAGTGATAGAGACCAAGAGAGAGTGGTCGAGACCAAGAGAATGATTGAGACCAAGAGAAAGTGATAGAGACCAAGAGAAAGTGATTAAGACCTAGAGAAAGTGATGGAGACCAAGAGAAAGTGATGGATACCAAGAGAGAGTGATAGAGACCAAGAGAGAGTGATAGAGTCCAAGAGAAAGCGATAGAGACTAATAGTGAGTAACAGAGACCAAGAGAGAGTGATATAGACCAAGAGAGAGTGATAGAGACCAAAAGAGATTGATAGAGACCTAGAGAAAGTGATGGAAACCAAGAGAAAGTGATCAAGACCTATAAAGAGTGACAGAGACTAAGAGTAACAGAGACTGAGAGTGACATAGACTGAGAGTGATAGAGTCTGAGAGGGAGTGATAGAGACAGAGAGAGAGTGATAGAGACCGAGAGAGAGTGATAGAGACCTAGAGAAAGTGACAGAGACCGAGAGTGAAAGACAGAGAATGACAGAGGCCAAGAGTGATAGAGACCAAGAGAGAGTGATAGAGACCAAGAGATAGAGAGACATAGAGACCAAGAGAGAGAGTGATAGAGACAAAGAGAGAGAGTGATAGAGACAAAGAGAGAGAGTGATAGAGACAAAGAGAGAGAGTGCTCGAGACCAAGAGAGAGTGGTCGAGACCAAGAGAGAGTGGTCGAGACCAAGAGAATGATTGAGACCAAGAGAAAGTGATAGAGACCAAGAGCAAGTGATAGAGACTAATAGTGAGTAATAGAGACCAAGAGAGAGTGATAGAGACCAAGAGAGAGTGATAGGGACTGAGAGTGATAGGGATCAATAGAGAGTGATAGAGACCAAGAGAGAGTGATAGAGACCAAGAGAGAGGGATAGAGACCAAGAGTGATAGAGACAAAGAGAAAGTAATAGAGACCAATAAAGAGGGATAGGGACCGAGAGGGATAGGGACCGAGATTGATAGTGACCGAGAGTGATAGAGACCGAGAGAGAGTGATAGAGACCGAGAGAGAGTGATAGAGACCGAGAGAGAGTGATAGAGACCGAGAGAAAGTGACAGAGACCGAGAGTGAAAGACAGAGAATGACAGAGACCAAGAGTGATAGAGACCAAGAGAGAGTGATAGAGACCAAGAGATAAAGAGACATAGAGACCAAGAGAGAGAGTGATAGAGACAAAGAGAGAGAGTGATAGAGACAAAGAGAGAGAGTGATAGAGACAAAGAGAGAGAGTGGTCAAGACCAAGAGAATGATTGAGACCAAGAGAAAGTGATAGAGACCAAGAGCAAGTGATAGAGACTAATAGTGAGTAATAGAGACAAAGAGAGAGTGATAGAGACCTAGAGAAAGTGATAGAAACTTAGGGAAAGTGATAGAAACCTAGGGAAAGTGATAGAGACCAAAAGAGATTGATAGAGACCTAGAGAAAGTGATGGAAACCAATAGAAAGTGATCGAGACCTAGAAAGAGTGACAGAGACTGAGAGTAACAGAGACTGAGAGTGACAGAGAGTGACAGAGACTGAGAGTAATAGAGACTGAGAGTGATAGAGACTGAGAGTGAGTGATAGAGACCGAGAGAGAGAGTGATAGAGACAAAGAGAGAGAGTGATAGAGACAAAGAGAGAGAGTGATAGAGACAAAGAGAGAGAGTGATAGAGACCAAGAGAGAGTGGTCGAGACCAAGAGAATGATTGAGACAAAGAGAAAGTGATAGAGACCAAGAGAAAGTGATTAAGACCTAGAGAAAGTGATAGAGACCAAGAGAAAGTGATGGAGACCAAGAGAGAGTGATAGAGACCAAGAGAGAGTGATAGAGACCGAGAGAGAGAGTGATAGAGACCAAGAGAAAGTGATCAAGACCTAGAGAAAGTGATAGAGACCAAGAGAAAGTGATAGAGACCTAGAGAAAGTGATAGAGACCAAGATAAAGTTATAGAGACCGAGAGAGAGTGATAGAGACCAAGAGTGATAGAGACCAAGAGAAAGTGATAGAGACCTAGAGAAAGTGATAGAGACCTAGAGAAAATGATAGAAACTTAGGGAAAGTGATAGAAACCTAGGGAAAGTGATAGAGACCAAAAGAGATTGAGACCTATAAAGAGTGACAGAGACTGAGAGTGACAGAGACTGAGAGTGACAGAGACTGAGAGTGAGTGATAGAGACCGAGAGAGAGTGATAGAGACCGAGAGAGAGTGATAGAGACCGAGAGTGAAAGACAGAGAATGACAGAGACCAAGAGTGATAGAGACCAATAGAGAGTGATAGAGACCAAGAGATAAAGAGACATAGAGACCAAGAGAGAGAGTGATAGAGACAAAGAGAGAGAGTGATAGAGACAAAGAGAGAGAGAGTGATAGAGACAAAGAGAGAGGGTGGTCAAGACCAAGAGAATGATTGAGACCAAGAGAAAGTGATAGAGACCAAGAGAAAGTGATAGAGACAAAGAGCAAGTGATAGAGACTAATAGTGAGTAATAGAGACCAAGAGAGAGTGATAGAGACCTAGAGAAAGTGATAGAAACTTAGGGAAAGTGATAGAAACCTAGGGAAAGTGATAGAGACCAAAAGAGATTGATAGAGACCAAAAGAGATTGATAGAGACCTAGAGAAAGTGATGAAAACCAAGAGAAAGTGATCGAGACCTATAAAGAGTGACAGAGACTGAGAGTAACAGAGACTGAGAGTGACAGAGATTGAGAGTGACAGAGACTAAGAGTGACAGAGACTGAGAGTGATAGAGACTGAGAGTGATAGAGACTGAGAGTGATAGAGACTGAGAGTGATAGAGACTGAGAGTGATAGAGACTGAGAGTGAGTGATAGAGACCGAGAGAGAGTGATAGAGACCTAGAGAAAGTGACAGAGACCGAGAGTGAAAGACAGAAAATGACAGAGGCCAAGAGTGATAGAGACCAAGAGAGAGTGATAGAGACCAAGAGATAGAGAGACATAGAGACCAAGAGAGAGAGTGATAGAGACAAAGAGAGAGAGTGACAGAGACAAAGAGAGAGAGTGGTCGAGACCAAGAGAGTGTGGTCGAGACCAAAAGAATGATTGAGACCAAGAGAAAGTGATAGAGACCAAGAGAAAGTGATAGAGACCAAGAGAAAGTGATAAAGACCTAGAGAAAGTGATAGAGACCAAGAGAAAGTGATAGAGACCTAGAGAAAGTGATAGAGACCTAGAGAAAGTGATAGAAACTTAGGGAAAGTGATAGAAACCTAGGGAAAGTGATAGAGACCAAAAGAGATTGAGAGACCAAAAGAGATTGATAGAGACCTAGAGAAAGTGATGGAAACCAAGAGAAAGTCATCGAGACCTATAAAGAGTGACAGAGACTGAGAGTGACAGAGACTGAGAGTGACAGAGACTGAGAGTGACAGAGACTGAGAGTGAGTGATAGAGACCGAGAGAGAGTGATAGAGACCGAGAGAGAGTGATAGAGACCTAGAGAAAGTGACAGAGACCGAGAGTGAAAGACAGAGAATGACAGAGACCAAGAGTGATAGAGACCAAGAGAGAGTGATAGAGACCAAGAGATAAAGAGACATAGAGACCAAGAGAGAGAGTGATAGAGACAAAGAGAGAGAGTGATAGAGACAAAGAGAGAGAGTGATAGAGACAAAGAGAGAGAGTGGTCAAGACCAAGAGAATGATTGAGACCAAGAGAAAGTGATAGAGACCAAGATAAAGTGATAGAGACCAAGAGCAAGTGACAGAGACCAAGAGAGAGTGATAGGGACCAAGAGAGAGTGATAGGGACCGAGAGTGATAGAGACCAAGAGAGAGTGATAGAGACCAAGAGAGAGTGATAGGGACCGAGAGTGATAGAGACAAAGTGAAAGTAATAGAGACCAATAAAGAGTGATAGGGACCGAGAGTGATAGGGACCAAGAGTGATAGGGGACGAGAGTGATAGGGACAAAGTGTGATAGAGACCAAAAGAGAGTGATAGAGACCAAGAGAGAGTGATAGAGACCTAGAGAAAGTGATAGAAACTTAGGGAAAGTGATAGAATCCTAGTGAAAGTGATAGAGACCAAAATAGATTGATAGAGACCAAAAGAGATTGATAGAGACCTAGAAAAAGTGATGGAAACCAAGAGAAAGTGATCGAGACCTATAAAGAGTGACAGAGACTGAGAGTAACAGAGACTGAGAGTGACAGAGACTGAGAGTGACAGAGACTGAGAGTGACAGAGACTGAGAGTGACAGAGACTGAGAGTGATAGAGACTGAGAGTGAGTGATAGAGACCGAGAGAGAGTGATAGAGACCTAGAGAAAGTTACAGAGACCGAGAGTGAAAGACAGAAAATGACAGAGGCCAAGATTGATAGAGACCAAGAGAGAGAGTGATAGAGACAAAGAGAGAGAGTGATAGAGACAAAGAGAGAGAGTGATAGAGACAAAGAGAGAGAGTGGTCGAGACCAAGAGAGAGTGGTCGAGACCAAGAGAATGATTGAGACCAAGAGAAAGTGATAGAGACCGAGAGAGAGTGATAGAGACCAAGAGTGATAGAGACCAAGAGAAAGTGATAGAGACCAAGAGAAAGTGATTAAGACCTAGTGAAAGTGATAGCGACCAAGAGAAAGTGATAGAGACCTAGAGAAAGTGATAGAAACTTAGGGAAAGTGATAGAATCCTAGGGAAAGTGATAGAGACCAAAATAGATTAATAGAGACCAAAAGAGATTGATATAGACCTAGAGAAAGTGATGGAAACCAAGAGAAAGTGATCGAGACCTATAAAGAGTGATAGAGACTGAGAGTGACGGAGACTGAGAGTGATAGAGACTGAGAGTGAGTGATAGAGACAGAGAGAGAGTGATAGAGACCGAGAGAGAGTGATAGAGACCTAGAGAAAGTGACAGAGACCAAGAGTGAAAGACAGAGAATGACAGAGACCAAGAGTGATAGAGACCAAGAGAGAGTGATAGAGACCAAGAGATAAAGAGACATAGAGACCAAGAGAGAGAGTGATAGAGACAAAGAGAATGATAGAGACAAAGAGAGAGAGTGGTCAAGACCAAGAGAATGATTGAGACCAAGAGAAAGTGATAGAGACCAAGAGAAAATGATAGAGGCCAAGAGCAAGTGATAGAGACCAAGGGAGAGTGATAGAGACCAAGAGAGAGTGATAGGGACCGAGAGTGATAGAAATCAAGAGAGAGTGATAGAGACCAAGAGAGAGTGATAGAGACCAAGAGAGAGGGATAGAGACCAAGAGTGAGAGAGACAAAGAGAAAGTAATAGAGACCAATAAAGAGTGATAGGGACCGAGATTGATAGGGACAGAGAGTGATAGGGACAAAGAGTGATAGAGACCAAGAGAGAGTGATAGAGACCAAGAGAGAGTGATAGAGACCAAGAGAACGTGATAGAGACCAAGAGAAAGTGATAGAGACTTATAGTGAGTAACAGAGACCACGAGAGAGTGATAGAAACCAAGAGAGAGTGATAGAGTCCAAGAGAAAGCGATAGAGACTAATAGTGAGTAACAGAGACCAAGAGAGAGTGATATAGACCAAGAGAGAGTGATAGAGACCAAAAGAGATTGATAGAGACCTAGAGAAAGTGATGGAAACCAAGAGAAAGTGATCGAGACCTATAAAGAGTGACAGAGACTAAGAGTAACAGAGACTGAGAGTAACAGAGACTGAGAGTGACAGAGACTGAGAGTGACAGAGACTGAGAGTGACATAGACTGAGAGTGATAGAGACTGAGAGGGAGTGATAGAGACCGAGAGAGAGTGATAGAGACCTAGAGAAAGTGACAGAGACCGAGACAGAGAATGACAGAGGCCAAGAGTGGTAGAGACCAAGAGATAGTGATAGAGACCAAGAGATAGAGAGACATAGAGACCAAGAGAGAGAGTGATAGAGACAAAGAGAGAGAGTGACAGAGACAAAGAGAGAGAGTGATAGAGACAAAGAGAGAGAGTGGTCGAGACCAAGAGAGAGTGGTCGAGACCAAGAGAGAGTGGTCGAGACCAAGAGAATGATTGAGACCAAGAGAGAGAGAGAGTGATAGAGACAGAAAGAGCATTGAGCATGGGGACAGTGAGGAGATGGGGCCACAAGTACCAGCGAGTACACAAACCCCCTGACACTCCCTCTATGTGTCACAGAGCTCGGTGCTGAGTGGGGTGTATCCCGCCGGCCCTTCCACCTGGTTTGCTGTGGTGGCTGCGACTCTTGGTTCCCTCTATGGAAATGTAGATCCGTCATTCGGCCTCATCACCAAGATCAATCAAATCCTGCCAGGAAGGTGAGTGTGTAATATGTCACAATTATAACACTGAGTGTGTAATATGTCACAATACCTCCGTTGTTGAGCTCAGTTAAGTTTCGGGTCGGTCCATTGGCGAAACTCAAGTAACTTTCTGTAAGAATATACGTGATTAGTGCCACATGTGGACAAGACGCTGCTAGTGAGGCCTAACGGTGTAAGTGCTCCAGATATTAGATCTGGTAAGTCGCCAATCACAAGGCCTCTAAGGCTTTCTGATTGGTCACCACTGGGTGAGTTCAACCAATCAGCCTGGGCCAAACAATAAGGAAGTACAAATCCTCCAATGGTCAAGGTACCTACATCCTATGGGGAGAAAAATTGGGGGTTTGTGCCGGTGCTTTGACGCACATCCACCGTGTTTGATTGGCTTGAAAAGAAGGATTAGCTCTGAAAGACGTCTTATCCGACCGCCCACTCACACAGTCCCCAATTCGGGCCGCTGGGTTGCCGCTCTGTTAGACCAATCCCCTCAATCGGGTTCAGATCTTTGGTTCCTTCCTCGTCTTGAATGGTGGAGGTGTCTCTCTGGATCTCTTCTGCTGCTTCATCTCCTGGTGTGTTGAGTTTTATGGAGGCTTAGATTTTAACAAAGAAAAGCACGGTTTCTACTCTGGCTCCTCGATCTGGCGTCACCTTCTGGGAGGCATAGCTAGCTTTGCTGGGTCATTACTTCTGATTGATGCTCCATTGGTACCTTTTGAAAGTCGCTCTGCAGCAGGGAGGAGGTTCTCTCTTGCTGGCTTCCCACAGCCATGACAAGTCGCTCCTCTTGATCAGATCTCCTGTCGGCTTTCTTTCCAGAGGCTCCGTTTCGGACATGAAGCAGCAGCCCCACAAGTAAGTTCTCTACCTCCCTCTGCTTTGGTTCTCCTTCGATGAGGCCCCAGCACAGCTCTGACTATGCTCTCTCAGCAATGGCAGCATGGAGCCACTCAATGTAGGCCTGCTCCGACCTCCAGGTCCTAGCAAGGAAGGGTCCTCCATTGGGGTTGATATTCCACTTCCAAACTCTGGATCCATCTCCAGCAACCATTTAAGTCAGTCTGGAGTTCCAGCTGATACATGGTTCCTATTGCTGGGCCACCATTGGTGCTAGCAGCCTATTGTATGGCCGGTTATAGCTCCACCTCCTCATAGATCAATTCTTCCAACCGATCTTTGATGTGCTTCTCCAACCAGGGCCGAATGATCATTTCCCATTGATCCATCCAGGTCTCCACTTAGTGACTGAACTATTTTGTCTTCCAATCTCTGTTGGCTCATTCAGGAGATAATTCCTCTTCATTCCTAGATCACTTCTTCCAGAGCCTGAATTAAGAATCGGATCTGATCCATGGTAGGCAACTCCCATATGACAGTCTGGTTCCAGTCTAGTTCCATGCTGCGATTCCCACCACTGCCACTTCTCTTCCAGTCCCTTGGTGGCAGTGGTAAGATCTCAGCATGGTCAGTCACATTAGCATATATCGCTAAGGATGTGGCTAATAGATTAGCAGGTTCTTTGTGACGATCCATGAGTGGCCACACGCACCTCCATTTCCTCTCTGTAGGCCGTGCCTTTTGCATTCAGAGCCCAGCAAACAGTTCAGATCGGAGCGACGGCACCATCAGGACCCTTTTTTTAAGGATCTAAGCAGCATACAACAGGCACCTTTTGAGTACAACACAGACGGACGTTATCTTCTTGCTTCAGACACATTTCACAGATATCACAAAACGCCATCCCCCGTCCTACAGCCAAACCCCCAAGCTCTGCTGTAGGGATCGGTGCTGGTTATCTAACTGGTAAACTTATGATCATCCATGTAAAGTCTGCAAAGCAGCCAGATGTATTAACTAACCCCCCCCCCCCGCTCTGCCAGAACCAAAGTACCAATAGGCCATGTACACATTCAAATTCCTGCAAAGTTAACTCTTTGTTGTCCCACTAACGATAATGGCCACTAGTTACAGGGAGGATGACATTATTACAGTGCATATAACATGTAGTAACCGCAAAATGAATTACTATAGTATTGCAGTCCTATTAAATTCCCACCACGTTGAAAACCGTAGTTCGTAAAACTTACTTCTATTAAATTAGCCCAGTAAGACAAGCTGATGCCGATCTGCAGGTTTGGAGCGAAAAAAGCCTACGGGACGAGGAACGGGGAACGTCGCAGCCAAATCCTTTGTTCTCTCAAGCCCGTAACGGCTACAATTCCAATCATGCTATTAAATTGCAACAATTTCACTTACCTTCAACCCCGTAACACGCAAATGTAGCCCAAAGGCCAAAGAGTGCTAGAGAGGACTTGCAAGGGGGTAAAGTCCAATCTGTAGCACTTTAAATGCACATACAGGGACTTGCAAAAGTATTCAATGTCTTGTTAATCTGATTTTTATATGGCGGATCAGAACACAATAGTCTAAATGGGTGAAGTGAAAAGAGAAAAATATATACGTAAAACAATTTTTTAGAAATAGAAAACAGAAAATGGTCATATGCATATGTATTCACCCCCTTTGTTCTGAAGCTCATAAAAAGCTCTGGTGCAACCAATTACCTTCAGAAGTTACATAATTAGTGAAATGATGTCCACCTGTGTGCAATCTAAGTGTCACAGAACCTGTCATTACATATACACACCTTTTTTGAAAGGCCCCAGAGGCTGCAACACCTTAGCAAGAGGCACCACTAACCAAACACTGCCATGCAGACCAAGGAACTCTCAAAACAAGTAAGGGACAATGTTGTTGAGAAGTACAAGTCAGGGTTAGGTTATAAAAAATATCCAAATCTTTGATGATCCCCAGGAGCACCATCAAATCTATCATAACCAAATGGAAAGAACATGGCGCAACAGCAAACCTGCCAAGAGACGGCCGCCCACCAAAACACACGGACCGGGCAAGGAGGGCATTAATCAGAGAGGCAGCACAGAGAGACCTAAGGTAACCCTGGAGGAGCTGCAGAGATCCACAGCAGAGACTGGAGTATCTGTACATAGGACGACAATAAGCCGGACGCTCCATAGAGTTGGGCTTTATGGCAGAGTGGCCAGAAGAAAGCCATTACTTTCAGCAAAAAATAAAATGCCACGTAGGGAGGCATGTGGGAGACTCCCAAAATGTATGGAGGAAGGTGCTCTGGTCTAATGAGACTAAAATTTAACTTTTTGGCCATCAAAGAAAACGCTATGTCTGGCACAAAACCCAACACATCCCATCACCCAAAGAGCACCATCCCCACAGTGAAACATGGCGGTGGCAGCATCATGCTGTGGGGATGGGACTGGGAAACTGGTCAGAGTTGAGGGAAAGATGGATGGTGCTAAATACGGGATATTCAGGAGCAAAACCTGCACCACTCTGTGCGTGATTTGAGGCTAGGACGGAGGGTCACCTTCCAGCAGGACAATGACCCCAAACACACGGCTAAAGGGGGGAAATATGTAAATGTGTTGGAATGGCCGAGTCACAGCCCAGACCTCAATCCAAAAGGAAATCTGTGGTCAGACTTAAAGATGGCTGCTCACAAGCCATCCAACTTAAAGGAGCTGGGGCATGGAGGAATGGGCAAAGATCCCAGGGGTAAGATGTGGCGAACTCATAGAGACTTATCCAAAGCGACTTGGAGCTGTGATTGCCGCAAAAGGTGGTTCTACAAGGTATTGACTTTAGGGGGTGAATAGTTCTGCACAGGGACTTGTTCTGTTATTTTGTCCTATTTGTTGTTGGCTTCACAATAAAAAATAAAATAAATCTTCCAAGTTGTGGCAGGTTCTGTAAATGATGGAAATCCTCAGACAATCCGCGTTACTTCCAGGTTGTGAGGCAACAAAACACGAAAAATGCCAAGGGGGGTGAATACTTTTGCAAGGAGCTGTATACGCACTACTGTACTTTTATTAAAAGGGAAAGTGATGTTAGATCTTAGAATTAATAGCACAACATTCTCAAGCTCGCAAATCGGCCTAAAAAATACTTTATTTCATGTTTAATTGATGTTTTATATCGATCCTGGCAATCAATGTGTTAATACAAATACATATACTTTAACTTTCTTTATTAATATTGCTCTATATCTGGAATGTGGGTCCGATCGTAACTCGTAATTGAACCCCGTAAGACTTTAAAATCCAACCTCCATTTTTCTGTGACGCACTGATGACGATCTGTTTCCATTGGCTCCGTCTAAACCCGTAACTACAGGTCTGACCAGTTGATCACGTTCAACCCGCACATCCAATGGTCGACAAATGGCTTGTGGGCTTGCGTCTCAAGCTCGTCACTCGCAGCACGATCTAATTTAATAACTAGGAAACTCGGCCAAATTTGAAGTAACTAACTGGCTTTGAATTTTGTGGCGCTGTTGGATATTAGCAACCCAGAGTTTCTAATAGCCGGGTGGCTTGTAGGTTCATTCATGATGCAGCCTGGCAATTCAACGTAAGCGTGGCCAGACTGGCGAGGCCTTGGGTATTGTAGGTCTCTCTTGTATATGTGACCCTTTGTGAAAGCTTGGGTGTCATGATATGAGACATTGGTACCATTTGGACTCTGGTCAGACAAGTGGTATGGCCTCTGCAAAGACCTGCATTATAGTTGTGTTCAAGCAGTGACAACAAAGCTCTTATAACGTGCGCCATCTTAACATGGACAGCTCGCGGGTTCTTGTGATCCACACGACAGATCCATCTATGGCAATAAAATAATGCAGAGAAATAGAAACAGAACCAAGAGCCACAAAGAAAAATACTAATAGCTGAAACACAAGCACACACATATACACAGCCACAACACACACACACACACACACACATATACACATATACACACATATACACACATACACACACACACACACATATATATACACACACACATATACACACACACACACACACACACATATAGATACACACACACATATACACATATACACACATACACATACACATACACATATAGATACGCACACACATATACACACACACACACACATATACGCAGCCATAACACATATACACAGCCACAACACACACATATACATATACACACATACATACACACATATCATATATGTCATAAGGAAAATACTGATAGCTGGCACACACACATACGCCAGCCATAACACACACACACACACATATACACACACACATATACATACACACACACATACATACACACACACATACATACACACATACACACATACATATACACATAGATATACATATAACTATATACATACACACACACACATATACACACACACACACATACGCAGCCATAACACACACACACACATATATACAGAGCCACGGCACACACATATACACACACACACATATACACAGCCACAACACACACACATATACACACACACACACACATATATACAGAGCCACGGCACACACATATACACACACACACACACACACACATACGCCAGCCATAACACACACACATACGCAGCCATAACACACACATACGCAGCCATAACACACACACACACACACATATATACAGAGCCACGGCACACACATATACACAGCCATAACACACACACACACATATATACAGAGCCACGGCACACACATATACACACACACATACGCCAGCCATAACACACTCACACATATATACACACACACATACGCAGCCATAACACACACATATATACAGAGCCACGGCACACACATATACACACACACACATATATACAGAGCCACGGCACACACATATACACACACATATACACACACACATATATACGCAGCCATAACACACACACATATATACACAGCCACGGCACACACATATACACACACATATACGCAGCCATAACACACACACACACACACACATATACAGAGCCACGGCACACACAATCGATGATGATCAATGTGACCGGCATCACGGGATTGTTTCCTTGTACTTCTTCTTCGTCCTCCTTCGTCACGATTTCCAGTGGTGAGCTCACCATGTAGCACAATGCTTGAGAGCCGATCACCCTCCATCCTAGAGATGTGTCCTGCCCAGAACAACCGTGTCTACAACATCATGGCCTCCATTCTGATGAAAATGCTCAAGAAGTCGCAAGTGATGGCGCTAGGCAACTCACGATTTAGACCCATAGAGTAGGGTGTTCATCACAACAGCTCTGCACACGTTGATCTTGGTGCATTTGTTAAGATGTCTGTTGCTTCAAACCTTTTTTATATAACCTGCCGAATCCACCATTTGCCTTTGACAGTCTGTTGTCAATTTCCTTGTCAATCTTAGCGTCTGAGGACATGAGGACAACCCAGGTAGGTGGACTGTTCTTAGTTCTGACTCGCCAATGGTGATGCAAGGAGGACAGTAATCTTCATGAGGTGGGGGCTGGTGGAGAACTTTTGTCATTTTCAAACTGACTCCTAGACCGAAAAGTCTGACTGCTTTGGCAAAGCTGGATGCCAATGGAAGCAACTTCGGTTTACATCAAGACAACCTTCCATTATCTTGATGTAGGCCTTTAATCGCCTCAGATTTAACAGACTGCCATCGATGCAGTATCAGATGTAGAGACCATCCTCATCATCAAGGTCTGCTGTGGCCCTTTGCAAAATCATACTGAAGAATAGCATTAATAGGATTGGTGCTTCATACCAGAACTTATTGGGAAGGGCTCCAACAGGTCGGTGCTGTGCCTAACTTGGCCACACTGGTCTTCATGTAGCTGGATGGTCATGTTGAGGAACTTGGGAGGACATCCTATATGTTCCAGAATTTTCCATAGACCCTCCCTGCTCACGGTGTTGTATGCTTTCGTAAGGTCAACGTAAAGTCCCTTGTTCTGCTCCTGTGGGCTCTAAAGCCACAATGAGTCTCAGGGAGGAGTTCTTCTGTGATAGTGGGCACCAGTATGTTGAGGAGTACTCTTGTGAAGATTCCCCCCACCCCGACCAAGAGCAGAGTAATCCCCGGTAATTGGAGCAGTCTGACTTTTCTCCCTTCCTCTTGTATAGGGTGATGATGTTTGCATCACAAAGGTCACGTGGCTGTTTGCCTTGCCACCAGCAGCAAACAAAGAGCTAATGAAGCTTTGCGTTAAGTGCTGGGCTCCCATATTTCCAGAACTCTACTAGGATCCTATCAACTCCTGCTGCCTTACCATTCTATAGCTGCTCAATAGCTTTTACTGTCTCTTCAAAAGTAGGGTTTTCATCCATTCTGTTTTCATTTGTTGTTGTGGAATGCAACAGAGTGGTGAGACTGAAACTATGCCTAAAGTCTGAATCAACTTCTTGTCTGTAAGGAGTTTTTGACCATCTTCACTGCTTAATAGGATTTGGACCAGGTGTGAAGGGCCATATACCACTTTCAGGGCTTCATACCGCCTCTGTAGTCACTAACATCTGTGCAATGTTGAGTTCTTTTGGCAAGATTGGTCTACCACAGGTACTGAATTTCTCAAAGCTTTCACTGGAAGTTGCTGCACAGAAGATGGAAGGCTGCTTTCTTTTTAGGGCAGAACGGCTGAGCGAGATGCGCTTGATGAATGGATCTCCTTTTCAATAGTAGTTCATGGATCCCCTGATTGTTTTTGTTAAACCAGTCTTTGTTCTTTGTGAAGAACCCTAGGACCTCTTCAGAGGTATGTAGGATGCTGGTTTTAAGGTGTTCCCATAAGGCATCTCCAATCCTCTAGTCTTGACTCTGGGTTTGGCCTTCACTTCAGATGACTGGAGGCTGCTGATCTGTAACTTTTTTCCTTTTCCTCTTTGGCTTACGATTGAAGATGGAGTTTGCAGCGCACCCGGTAGTGGCCTGTATTACATTCTGTGCTGGGCATCACTCGGGTGAGTAGGACGTCTCAAAGGTCTCACTGGCGCAACAGAATGTAGTCTATAATATACCAGTGCTTGGACCGATGATGTATCCAGGTTGTCTTCTGTCTGTTTTTCTGTTGGGGAAAAAACCTTGAAGAGGAAAATGGATTATGAACCTATGAATTGTGAACCTAGCATGGGGCTCCCATGGATAACTAGTGTCCAGGAGCAAGCCATGGTCCAAGGGACAAACAAAGGGAATAACTTTGGAACTGTGCCAGACCAAGGGGACCAGCCGTACCCAGATGGCTGGGGTCCCATTGCTAACAAGGCAGTTGCGAAGACAGAGAACGTATGTCACATTGATGGCCCAAGGGGAAATCTGGATGGGAGCAGTCATGTCCACTGGCCCACTGTGCTCCAGAACTAGAAATGTTTACAGGCCAAGAGGTAGCATCTGGAGAGAACGTGGCTACGTATAACATGGTGGGTGAGAAATTGTGGCGCACATCATTGTTACTGATTGTAAGGAAGGGTACATGGAGGCCTCTGAGAAGGGCTTTTTTCTATTAAGAGCAAATCCTGGGAACTTCTAAACTCCCAGACCATTCAGACAATCACAGAGTGTATGAATACAACCCTGGGAAAGGTCTCTATTCTCCTGATGCTTCAATATTGTGCTAGAGATTCTCCTGGAAAGAGTCTTGCTTCAGGATCTGTGGAGGGCAGGAATGCAGTTCTGGAACATAGATGCAGGATTCCTGATTAGCTGGACAGGAGTAAAATTATTTTAAAGCTCTTTCGCACCCTCAGAAATATGTCTGATATGCTTATATACTTTCAAAAGGGGCAATGCACTTTATTGAAAAACATAGGGCCTTGGTGGAAGAAAATGTTCCAGTAATTCAATTAGTCTATATGGAGAGTAATAAAAGGTAATATAATTAAGATTGGAAGGCCAGCTAACCTAATAACTTAGAAGGAGGTTTTCAACGCTGCATGCCCCCATTATGTTAGTTTCACAATGAGCCTCTTAAACCGGTCCTTGCAAACAATAATTGGATCACAGTGTATAAATTACAAAACTACATATAAAGAATATATTCCAATATCATACATGTTATATATATATATATATATATATATATATATATATATATATATATATATATATATATATATATTAAATAAAAAGTCCATCTGTGTCACATTTGAATGTCTAAAACAAGTTAAAAAACCTGCTTCCAGCTCAGAATTCCATAAAAACTGTTATTACACTGCACTCTAGGAAGCTAAGCTAGGACATGCAAATGTGCCCACAAATGCCTCACTCTTCAATCCGTAGCCATTATCAAACATGGCTTCCTCTAAGCTTATGCCTGCTATATTACACAGCTTTAATGCAAAGCCAAGGTTGGATTAAACACAAGCTGAGTATCCAATCCATGCACAGCTGTTTCAAGCTTACTGGCGATCATCAGCATGGAGTGGGATCTCAGCTTGTGTTGTAGACCTTATGAGTAGGTAGTTCATCACAACAATCATTTATAATATGGTGGGCAAAAGAGCTATAGAAGCCTCCGCCATACAGTAGTACAGTAAATAAATAGGACATCTGTGTCATATCCGACTGTCTAAACCAATTAAAAAAAATCTGCTTCCAGCTCAGAATTCCGAGAAAAACAGTTATTACTCTGTATATCATATCAGTATATCAGATGTTTAGCTGCATAATGCCCAAAACACGTAGACACCAGGGGTATTCACTGGGGATGAGCGTCTCAGCCCAACATGCGTGTACTACCTATCCTTCATGTGTAGGTCTCTTACAACATCTGCTGAGATGACATCAAGAAATCGAATCAACCTCTCTACATCTGAGTCCATGGCTGCCTCCCTGAAGATGGCCTCTTCATGTGTTGTATTGTGGGACACAAGCCACAGTCCCTACCGCTAGTCCAAGAAATCTCTGAAGCAGCTAGATGATAAATAGAAGAGCGCCTTCATATCCGGTGAATGGAGTTGGGAAAGTGTTCCTCTGTGTGGCCTTTGTAATTATGTTGATGTGTTGGTCACTTTCATGTCCCTCTAATCTTATTATAAGCAAAGAGATCCATATTCAAACTTTGGATACACAATTATTATTTTCTTTGCCCTTATGGATGGTCAAGCAGAAGACATACATTACCTGATGACCCCTGAGTCAGAGGGGCCTGTAATAAAGACTATGGCACGTGCTTCTCTTACTTCCCCAGAGTCTAGTCCAGTGACACCCTAAACGTTTTTGCTTCCAGCCCAGGGCTACCCCTGTAACTACCATAGGTCCCCCTGTGTAAGCCGTCTACGGTCCGGAGATCCACAGCCTCCATTCAGCTGAGCATATTGTAGTTACAAGAGCCCGTAATGAAGCCCCTAAAATAATCTGCTATTCACTTGATGTTTTTTAGCTACATGCAATCGCTTTGCGGCTTCGAAGCTCAAAATCCCGGCGGTTGTCAAAATCGTGACTCCGAGACATCTAAGCCTTTGATTTTTCAAGCCCGTAAATGTTACAATCGCAAATCGCTATTCAATTGCTACAATTCCTCAAACCCGCAAATGCCTTCAAACCTGTTAATGGCAAATGTAGAAGGAAATCCTACGGGTACCAGATAGGACTTGGAAATAAAATTGCAAATAAAAAATTAATACTGCACTTTAAAAGACGGGGAAAGCGATGACATACATTAGAATTAATTGCTCAACTGATTCAAGCCCGCAAATCTGCAATACAAAAATAATTATAAAAAAAATAATTCTGTGTTATATCAATCTTGGTAAACAAGGAGTTAATACATATCAGGCCACCCACATGGACTAGAACAGTATCGTCATTCATTTTTATTATGTTATACATTCCCGGATTGCGAGCCTGATCGCATATCGACTTCTAAACGCTAATTGATTGACGTTTAACCTCCCTGTTTTACAGATGTAATTATTATTGTCTCATTTACTGTTGACTGCTTCTAAATTAGTAGTTACGGTCTTGCTTAATTGATCATGCTTATGCTCTGCAATGCTACTTACGGGTGCATGGTTTAAGGGTTAGGCTTTCGGCAGGTAGCTGCGGGCTTGTTCAACTGAATCGCTCTGTAACTGTTGCAATTGAATGAAGGCCCTAGTGTCTGACTGTTGTGCGGAGAAAGGTCTGGGAGACCCATTGTGAAACTAACATGATGGGACATTGAGAACTGAAGATCTCCTGTGAGTGAATGTTAGCTTATCTTCCTATCTTAATTATGTTCCTTTGTTACTTCTTACCCAGGCTAGATGAATTACCAGGAGAATTTTGCTCTTTCTTCCTGTGTGTATCATTGATTGGCATTTCCCCTTCTGAAAGTCATCTGTATGTCTGAGGGGGGGGGGAGAGCGTTTTAATCACTTTGCTCCAGTACAACTACCAGGGAATCCTGCATCCACATTCCAAAACTGCATTCCTGTTCTCCACGCATCCTGAAGCCACCTAGAGAATTACTAGCACGATCCACAGAAACCCACAGAGGAAGGACCTAACAGGTGGGATTAATTCATTGTCCAGCTGGCGCTCCTTTGTGGCATTACCATACTCACTGGAACATGCATACTCATGTCCTGTACAATTTAATGGAAAATGTGATGATCCAGGATCCATAGCACCTACCACCAAAAGGGATTGTCTATGGCTGTCTGGCAAGAGCTTCCAACAAGCTCTGGGTAACCACAATACACCCCAAGAGTACCTAGAAGAGGGGAACGCAGCGCTCATACGTATGACCTGACCAATTGGATCACTAGTTTTATGTCAGAGGGTGCTGTCACAAGGCACAGACATCGTCCTATTGGAATCATTATAATCATGTGACCAATCACACAATAACATCCATGTAAATATGTAAAGATCCTGCCGCCATCATTAGTAGAAACCACCCCCAATGTGGTCTGTCCTGTTCTCTCACACTAATCTCAGGGATGTCTCTCTTTCGCTCTCTGTCTCTCTCTGTGTATCTCTCTCCGGGTCTCTCTCTCTCTCTTTATCTATCTCTCTTTCTCTCTCTGTCTCTCTCTCTCTATCTCTCTCTCTATCTCTCTCTCTGTCTGTCTCTTTATCTTTATCTCTATCTATCTCTCTCTCTCTGTCCCTCTGTCTCTCTCTCTCTCTATCTATCTCTCTCTCTATCTATCTCTCTCTGTTTGTCTCTTTATCTTTATCTCTATCTATCTATCTATCTATCTATCTATCTATCTATCTATCTATCTATCTCTCTCTCTGTCCCTCTGTCTCTCTCTCTATCTATCTCTCTCTCTCTATCTCTCTCTCTCTGTGTGTCTCTCTTTCTCGGTCTCTCTCTGTGTCTCTGTATCTCTCTCTCTGTATCTCTGTCTGTGTCTCTCTCTCTCTCTGTCTCCCTCTCTCTGTCTGTTCTCTCCCTCTTCTCTTGCACCACTCTCAGTTCGGTCTCTCTTTCTGTACCCAGGTCTTTCCTATCCTCACTTTCTTGCATCAATCCCAAGGTGCTCTCTCTCTCTCTCTCTCTCTCTGTGTCTTTCTCTCTCATCTCCCATCACTCTCACTGTTGTCTCTCTCGTTCTGTCTCTAGGATGGTCCTGTCCCCAGTGTCACGTACCACTCTCAGTGCTGTCTCTCTCATTCTGTCTCTAGGATGGTCCTGTTCCCGGTGTCACCACTCTTAGAGCTGTCTCTTTTGTTCTGTCTCTAGGATGGTCCTGTCCCCGGTGTCACATGCCACTCTCAGTATTGTCTCTCTCTCGTTCTGTCTCTAGGATGGTCCTGTCCCCGATGTCACGCACCACTCTCAGTGCTGTCTCTCTCATTCTGTCTCTAGGATGGTCCTGTTCCCGGTGTCACCACTCTTAGAGCTGTCTCTTTTGTTCTGTCTCTAGGATGGTCCTGTCCCCGGTGTCACATGCCACTCTCAGTATTGTCTCTCTCTCGTTCTGTCTCTAGGATGGTCCTGTCCCCGATGTCACGCACCACTCTCAGTGCTGTCTCTCTCGTTCTGTCTCTAGGATGGTCCTGTCCCCGGTGTCACATGCCACTCTCAGTATTGTCTCTCTCTCGTTCTGTCTCTAGGATGGTCCTGTCCCCGGTGTCACGCACCACTCTCAGTGCTGTCTCTCTCGTTCTCTCTCTATAACGGTCCTGTCCCCGGTGTCACCACTCTCAGTGCTGTCTCTCTCTCGTTCTGTCTCTAGGATGGTCCTGTCCCCGGTGTCACGCACCACTCTCAGTGCTGTCTCTCTCGTTCTGTCTCTAGGATGGTCCTGTCCCCGGTGTCACCACTCTTAAAAGCTGTCTCTTTTGTTCTGTCTCTAGGATGGTCCTGTCCCCGGTGTCACATGCCACTCTCAGTATTGTCTCTCTCTCGTTCTGTCTCTAGGATGGTCCTGTCCCCGATGTCACGCACCACTCTCAGTGCTGTCTCTCTCGTTCTGTCTCTAGGATGGTCCTGTCCCCAGTGTCACGCACCACTCTCAGTGCTGTCTCTCTCGTTCTGTCTCTAGGATGCTCCTGTCCCCGGTGTCACGCACCACTCTCAGTGCTGTCTCTCTCGTTCTCTCTCTATAACGGTCCTGTCCCCGGTGTCACCACTCTCAGTGCTGTCTCTCTCTCGTTCTGTCTCTAGGATGGTCCTGTCCCCGGTGTCACGCACCACTCTCAGTGCTGTCTCTTTTGTTCTGTCTCTAGGATGGTCCTGTCCCCGGTGTCACATGCCACTCTCAGTATTGTCTCTCTCTCGTTCTGTCTCTAGGATGGTCCTGTCCCCGGTGTCACATGCCACTCTCAGTATTGTCTCTCTCTCGTTCTGTCTCTAGGATGGTCCTGTCCCCGGTGTCACGCACCACTCTCAGTGCTGTGGTCTTCTCTACGGGTGTTTGGGTGTGTGGGATTCTCCTGTATCGCCAGTCGCTGCGCGTTCTCCTCTCGTACCATGGCTGGATGTTTGAGCCACGTGGGAAACAAAGCCTAAAAACCCGGATATGGGCGGTGAGTCCGTGTCCGCCTCTTTATGATGTGCGGTGTGTCACCATGTCGCAGTGTCCACAGCGTCAGGTCCTAGAAAGAATACAAAGGTCCAAGAAACCCGTCATGCACACAGTGGTAGTGAGCCAGCGATATGGAAATCAGCCACTTATATCTGTTGGATCCTCCATGATGATGGGCGTGGCTGTTTTTTAGTATTATCTGTATCTATAGTGTATGGATTGAGTGGAATACAAGAGATAACCACATAAATATGAGATATAGGGTCAGAGGTCAGCTGAAAACCCTAGGTCCCTACTCCAACTGACCACTGGTAATAGCCAAGAAATACTGGACTAAGCTAAATGCTGAATCCTATTAAAAAGGCGGTCTGAGTTGTCCTAGTTGGGCTCTGTAGACTTTTAATATTATTTTTCTGGTCCATCTTTGAAAATCCAACATGTTTTTTCTTGAATATTTTGCATACGCAGCCAAGTTATGAGACAGCGATGTCAGAGAAACGAAAAATAGTGCTAAAATAGTAAATTCCTAATAAATAATATTATATGTATAAGATGTATAAGGTACATCGAGATACTCTGGCTACATATCTCCCCTATACTCCCCTATATTGTGTATACTATTTAGCCTGTCTGCCCCAGCCCACGTTCTTTTCTCTCTCACTTGCCTTTTATCTTCTGCCTCTCAGGGCTGTATGAAGATCATGTCCAGTCGGAAGCCAATGCTCAACAGCTTCCAAATGTCTCTCCCCAGACTCCCGGTGCCCCCTTTGGAGCTCACAATACAAAGAGTAAGAATATACATGGACACAAGGACTGGGTCAGGTCATACATAGAGAACATGGGCAAGTTGGCTGGGTCAGGTCATACATAGAGAACATGGGCAAGTTGGCTGGGTCAGGTTATACATTGAGAACATGGGCAAGTTGGCTGGGTCAGGTCATACATAGAGAACATGGGCAAGTTGGCTGGGTCAGGTTATACATTGAGAACATGGGCAAGTTGGCTGGGTCAGGTCATACATAGAGAACATGGGCAAGTTGGCTGGCTCAGGTCATACATAGAGAACATGGGCAAGTTGGCTGGGTCAGGTCATACATAGAGAACATGGGCAAGTTGGCTGGGTCAGGTCATATATAGAGAACATGGGCAAGTTGGCTGGGTCAGGTCATACATAGAGAACATGGGCAAGTTGGCTGGGTCAGGTCATACATAGAGAACATGGGCAAGTTGGCTGGGTCAGGTCATACATAGAGAACATGGGCAAGTTGGCTGGGTCAGGTTATACATAGAGAACATGGGCAAGTTGGCTGGGTCAGGTTATACATAGAGA
This sequence comes from Discoglossus pictus, assembly GCA_027410445.1. Classification (NCBI taxonomy): domain Eukaryota; kingdom Metazoa; phylum Chordata; class Amphibia; order Anura; family Alytidae; genus Discoglossus; species Discoglossus pictus. The sequence continues at coordinate 403,192,152 of CM050167.1, forward strand.
ACATGGGCAAGTTGGCTGGGTCAGATCATATACAAAGAACACAGGGGCAAGACAAGCTCATGCACAGAGTATAAAGGGGCAGAATGGCGCTGGTCATGGCTACATACAATTCTTTTCTTCTGTTCTTCCAGTATCTCCAGTCGGTTCGCCCTCTACTCGATGATGATCAATTTAAACAAATGAAAATTCTGGCTGAAGAATTCCAGGTGGATTTGGGGAGAAAATTACAGAAATATCTTCACATCAAGTCCTGGTGGGCAACAAACTATGTGAGTACAGAGCCCAATTATGAATCATATACAGAGAGGAAGCGTGGAAAAATACCGCTAATATGAGGCATGTGACAGGAAGTGTGGCAACATACAGAGAATGTGATACAGGAAGTGGGCAAATATATCACATGGCAGGAAGTGCACATTTTTCTCTAACATGAAACAGGTGACAGTGTGTGTGAGAATATACAGATAATATGAGACAGGAAATATATTACTAATGACAGGAAGTGTGCAAATATACCTCTAATATGAGACACATGACAGGAAGTGTGCAAATATACCACTAACATGAGACACGTGGCAGGAAGTGTGCAAATATACCTCTAATATGAGACACATGACAGGAAATAGGCAAGCAACTATGCCACTAACATGAGACATGTGGCAGGAAGTGGGAAATACTCCACTAATATGAGACACGTGGCAGGAAGTGTGCAAATATACCTCTAATATTAGATGTGTGACAGGAAATGGGCAAATATACCTCTAACATGAGACGCAATGCAGGAAATGAGCAAATATAAAGCTACAATATGTGACAGGAAGTCGGCAAATATACCTCTAATATGAGACACGTGGGAGGAAGTGTGCAAATATACCTCTAATATGAGACACATGACAGGAAGTGTGCAAATATACCACTAACATGAGACACGTGGCAGGAAGTGTGCAAATATACCTCTAATATGAGACACATGACAGGAAGTCGGCAAGCAACTATGCCACTAACATGAGACATGTGGCAGGAAGTGGGAAATACTCCACTAATATGAGACACGTGGCAGGAAGTGTGCAAATATACCTCTAATATTAGATGTGTGACAGGAAATAGGCAAATATACCTCTAACATGAGACGCAATGCAGGAAATGAGCAAATATAAAGCTACAATATGTGACAGGAAGTCGGCAAATATACCTCTAATATGAGACACGTGGGAGGAAGTGTGCAAATATACCTCTAATATGAGACACATGACAGGAAGTGTGCAAATATACCACTAACATGAGACACGTGGCAGGAAGTGTGCAAATATACCTCTAATATGAGACACATGACAGGAAGTCGGCAAGCAACTATGCCACTAACATGAGACATGTGGCAGGAAGTGGGAAATACTCCACTAATATGAGACACGTGGCAGGAAGTGTGCAAATATACCTCTAATATTAGATGTGTGACAGGAAATAGGCAAATATACCTCTAACATGAGACGCAATGCAGGAAATGAGCAAATATAAAGCTACAATATGTGACAGGAAGTCGGCAAATATACCTCTAATATGAGACACGTGGGAGGAAGTGGGCAAATATACCTCTAATATGAAACACGTGAACGCATGTGTGTAGGCATGGCAATAACATGAAATATGTAACATGAGACACAACATAGTCCCATCTTGATAGCCTCTAGACATCTCATTCGGCCCGGGCTGCTTCTTATCTGCTTCCAGACGGCTATCCAGACATCCTACGAGACAGAGGAATGACAGTAATTTATACCCATCATGCCACCCCTTACTCAAGATCTCTTTTGCCATCAGTAATTCACTCTCTTTGCAACACAATTACTGCCAGCCATGATCCAAAACTCCATACATCACAGAAACATGGCTTTCCTCATCACGTGTGGCCTCACCTGCTGCTGTATCATATGGTGGCCGGCAATTCAGCCATACCCCCCAAACTGGTGGCAGACAGGGAGGTAGGGTGGGACATTGTCTCTTCTCCAACTGTACCTTTCAGACCATACCCTTCTCTTCGTTCCCTTGAAGTCCACTCCTTGGCCATTCTAACTCTTCCTTGACAACTTCACCTCCTAGCTTACTCACTTCTTCTCCTTCTCACTCTGATTCTGGGTGACTTAGGCGTTACTGTTGAGAATACAGATGCCCCTAAAGCTAAACTCTCTCTCTAAAGTCATCTTTGGCCTTGAGGGACACTCCATTGATCTAGTCTTCTCATGTATCTGTGACAAGCAGGTTCTCATAACTCTCTTTGGATTATCCTTGCCGGTCTAAATAACTCTCTTGATTACACCTACCTTACTAAGATCCTATCCAACAATTACTAACTTGGCCCAATGTGGTTTGACGACAACTGAAAATGCACTCCGAGGTAACAAATCCACTGCTAACTCCTTGACCTCTCAAATGCCCTTGGCACTGTAGATCACCCACTCATTCTACAAATGTCCCACTCACTTGGCCTGTGTGGCACAGTCCTCTCTTTTCAGTCATACGTCTCTAGCTTTACTTTCAGTGTCTTAAACATGGCATCTCCTCTCCTCCACCACTACAAGCTGCCGGGGTACTTCAAGCTCTCTCCTGGGTCCTCTTCGTTTCCCAATCTACACAACTTCTCTTTTGGACACCAGTACTACCTTTATGCTGATGATACCCAAATTGATCCACTATCCAGACCTATCCCTACTATTCCCTTATGTAGACAAATCTACCATCACTTGAACATCTCAACCCAGTTATCTCAGTGTCACTCTGGACTCAAACCTCTCCTTTGTCTCCTACATCTTATCACTCACCAAAGTCTGTCATCTGCACCTAGAATGTCTCCAAAGTGTCTTCCTCTCTTCCTGCGAGGTTCCTAATCACACTCTCATTGCTTGACTTCTGCAAGTCCATCTTAATTGGCTTTCCAGTCTCCCCTGAAATCTTGCGCCAGGCTCACCCACCTCATCCAATGCTCATCATCTTCTGCCCTCCTCGGACAATCCCTATACTGGCGCCACACATCCTATATCTCAACTATAGTCTCCAGCTCTCAATTCATCTTCTGAGTTATACACTCTGTTCCCATGATTGAAGACAGAATGAGGATTATCACATCCTACCTCTCTGTCGGTCGCTCCACTCGCTTCCCGTAGCCTCCACAATTAATGTAAAATATTGACCCTCAATAATAATGCACCCTCTTATTACTCTACTTTTATCTCTAAACACTCTCCCAAACGCCCTCTTCGCTCTGCTAATGACCTTCTTCTTTCCTCCTCTCTTATATCCTCCTTTCATTCCTTTCTCGTCCTTCCCCTATTCTTTGAAACTCCTTGCCTCGCTCCACTAGACTGTCCTCCTGACTCAAATCCTTCAAAAACCTCACAAGAAATGCATCTGTTTAAAGAAGCTCATCAACTTCAGCAAAGAAAAAAAATATTGTACCTCACCTTATAATACCTCATCCATACCCTCTAGACTGTAAGTTTGCGAGTTTTCAATCTTATTGGGAACTTTAGAGATAGCACTTTACAGCTTGCTTTTCAACTTAATAACATGGCCCTTAATAAAGCGTCCACAAGAAGCGCGCATGTAACCCTATCATGTAGGGAATCTCATCATGTGACCAGAGGAGCCATTGGAATAAACTTCAGGTCGTCATCGGTCAGGAATTGAATGGACTTCAAATACTCAAACTGTTCCCCACATTATGTACATAACACGTATTCTGTATGGCGTGACTAACGCGTGACGTCAGTACATACATGTTACTTGTTAACCTGGGTGTGTCCTGTGCTGTTCTCCAGGTCAGTGACTGGTGGGAGGAGTATATCTACCTGCGCGGCCGCTCGCCCATCATGGTGAACAGCAACTACTATGCAATGGTAAGAAACGTACTGTTCTGTATACTGTACCTATAGAGTACTTATATAGCAACTATACCAGACCTACACAATGCCTACTTGTATACTGTACCTATAGAGTACCTATATAGCAGCTATACCAGACCTACACAATGCCTACTCTGACCTATGCCTACTTGTATACTGTACCTATAGAGTACTTATATAGCAACTATACCAGGCCTACACAATGCCTACTTGTATACTGTACCTATAGAGTACCTATATAGCAACTCTACCAGACCTACACAATGCCTACTTGTATACTGTACCTATAGAGTACCTATATAGCAACTATACCAGACCTACACAATGCCTACTTGTATACTGTACCTATAGAGTACTTATATAGCAACTATACCAGACCTACACAATGCCTACTTGTATACTGTACCTATAGAGTACTTATATAGCAACTATACCAGACCTACACAATGCCTACTTGTATACTGTACCTATAGAGTACATATATAGCAACTATACCAGACCTACACAATGCCTACTTGTATACTGTACCTATAGAGTACCTATATAGCAACTATACCAGACCTACACAATGCCTACTTGTATACTGTACCTATAGAGTACTTATATAGCAACTATACCAGACCTACACAATGCCTACTTGTATACTGTACCTATAGAGTACTTATATAGCAACTATACCAGACCTACACAATGCCTACTTGTATACTGTACCTATAGAGTACTTATATAGCAACTATACCAGACCTACACAATGCCTACTTGTATACTGTACCTATAGAGTACCTATATAGCAGCTATACCAGACCTACACAATGCTTACTTGTATACTGTACCTATAGAGTACTTATATAGCAACTATACCAGACCTACACAATGCCTACTTGTATACTGTACCTATAGAGTACCTATATAGCAACTATACCAGACCTACACAATGCCTACTTGTATACTGTACCTATAGAGTACTTATATAGCAACTATACCAGACCTACACAATGCCTACTTGTATACTGTACCTATAGAGTACCTATATAGCAACTATACCAGACCTACACAATGCCTACTTGTATACTGTACCTATAGAGTACTTATATAGCAACTATACCAGACCTACACAATGCCTACTTGTATACTGTACCTATAGAGTACCTATATAGCAGCTATACCAGACCTACACAATGCCTACTTGTATACTGTACCTATAGAGTACTTATATAGCAACTATACCAGACCTACACAATGCCTACTTGTATACTGTACCTATAGAGTACTTATATAGCAACTATACCAGACCTACACAATGCCTACTTGTATACTGTACCTAAGTTCACATGCACTGCACATATACAGTACTTATACTGCCCACTGCACTCTATGTTCTCAACTAAGATACTGCCCGCTGCACTCTATGTTCTCAGGTCCCATACTGCCCGCTGCACTCTATGTTCTCAGGTCCCATACTGCCCACTGCACTCTATGTTCTCAGGTCCCATACTGCCCACTGCACTCTATGTTCTCAACTAAGATACTGCCCGCTGCACTCTATGTTCTCAGGTCCCATACTGCCCAATGCACTCTATGTTCTCAGGTCCCATACTGCCCACTGCACTCTATGTTCTCAGGTCCCATACTGCCCACTGCACTCTATGTTCTCAGGTCCCATACTGTCCACTGCACTCTATGTTCTCGGGCCCATACTGCCCACTGCACTCTATGTTCTCAGGTCCCATACTGCCCGCTGCACTCTATGTTCTCAGGTCCCATACTGCCCGCTGCACTCTATGTTCTCAGGCCCATACTGCCCATTGCACTCTATGTTCTCAGGTCCCATACTGCCCATTGCACTCTATGTTCTCAGGTCCCATACTGCCCACTGCACTCTATGTTCTCAGTTCCCATACTGCCCACTGCACTCTATGTTCTCACCTAAGATACTGCCCACTGCACTCTAAGTTCTCAGGTCCCATACTGCCCACTGCACTCTATGTTCTCAGGTCCCATACTGCCCGCTGCACTCTATGTTCTCAGGTCCCATACTGCCCGCTGCACTCTATGTTCTCAGGTCCCATACTGCCCGCTGCACTCTATGTTCTCAGGTCCCATACTGCCCGCTGCACTCTATGTTCTCAGGTCCCATACTGCCCAATGCACTCTATGTTCTCAGTTCCATACTGCCCGCTGCACTCTATGTTCTCAGGTCCCATACTGCCCGCTGCACTCTATGTTCTCACCTAAGATACTGCCCACTGCACTCTATGTTCTCGGGCCCATACTGCCCGCTGCACTCTATATTCTCTGGCCCATACTGCCCGCTGCACTCTATGTTCTCAGGTCCCATACTGCCTGCTGCACTCTATGTTCTCAGGTCCCATACTGCCCGCTGCACTCTATGTTCTCAGGTCCCATACTGCCCGCTGCACTCAATGTTCTCAGGCCCATACTGCCCATTGCACTCTATGTTCTGAGGTCCCATACTGCCCACTGCACTCTATGTTCTCGGGCCCATACTGCCCACTGCACTCTATGTTCTCAGGTCCCATACTGCCCGCTGCACTCTATGTCCTCAGGTCCCATACTGCCCGCTGCACTCTATGTTCTCAGGTCCCATACTGCCCGCTGCACTCTATATTCTCTGGCCCATACTGCCCGCTGCACTCTATGTTCTCAGGTCCCATACTGCCCACTGCACTCTATGTTCTCAGGTCCCATACTGTCCACTGCACTCTATGTTCTCAGGTCCCATACTGCCCACTGCACTCTATGTTCTCGGGCCCATACTGCCCACTGCACTCTATGTTCTCGGGCCCATACTGCCCACTGCACTCTATGTTCTCAGGTCCCATACTGCCCCTGCACTCTTTGTTCTCGGGCCCATACTGCCCACTGCACTCTATGTTCTCAGGTCCCATACTGCCCACTGCACTCTATGTTCTCAGGTCCCATACTGCCCACTGCACTCTATGTTCTCAGGTCCCATACTGCCCACTGCACTCTATGTTCTCAGGTCCCATACTGCCCGCTGCACTCTATGTTCTCAGGTCCCATACTGCCTACTGCACTCTATGTTCTCGGGCCCATACTTCCCATTGCACTCTATGTTCTCAGGTCCCATACTGCCCAATGCACTCTATGTTCTCAGGTCCCATACTGCCCACTGCACTCTATGTTCTCACCGAAGATACTGCCCACTGCACTCTATGTTCTCACCTAAGATACAGCCCACTGCACTCTATGTTCTCGGGCCCATACTGCCCACTGCACTCTATGTTCTCAGGTCCCATACTGCCCGCTGCACTCTATGTTCTCAGGTCCCATACTGCCCGCTGCACTCTATGTTCTCAGGCCCATACTGCCCACTGCACTTTATGTTCTCAGGTCCCATACTGCCCACTGCACTCTATGTTCTCGGGCCCATACTGCCCACTGCACTCTATGTTCTCAGGTCCCATACTGCCCACTGCACTCTATGTTCTCAAGTCCCATACTGCCCCTGCACTCTATGTTCTCAGGTCCCATACTGCCCATTGCACTCTATGTTCTGAGGTCCCATACTGCCCACTGCACTCTATGTTCTCACCTAAGATACTGCCCACTGCACTCTATGTTCTCGGGCCCATACTGCCCACTGCACTCTATGTTCTCAGGTCCCATACTGCCCACTGCACTCTATGTTCTCAGGTCCATACTGCCCATTGCACTCTATGTTCTCAGGTCCCATACTGCCCACTGCACTCTATGTTCTCAGGTCCCATACTGCCCACTGCACTCTATGTTCTCAGGTCCCATACTGCCCATTGCACTCTATGTTCTCACCTAAGATACTGCCCACTGCACTCTATGTTCTCGGGCCCATACTGCCCACTGCACTCTATGTTCTCAGGTCCCATACTGCCCACTGCACTCTATGTTCTCAGGTCCCATACTGCCCCTGCACTCTATGTTCTCAGGTCCCATACTGCCCACTGCACTCTATGTTCTCAGGTCCCATACTGCCCACTGCACTCTATGTTCTCAGGTCCCATACTGCCCACTGCACTCTATGTTCTCAGGTCCCATACTGCCCACTGCACTCTATGTTCTCAGGTCCCATACTGCCCATTGCACTCTATGTTCTGAGGTCCCATACTGCCCACTGCACTCTATGTTCTCGGGCCCATACTGCCTACTGCACTCTATGTTCTCAGGTCCCATACTGCCCACTGCACTCTATGTTCTTAGGTCCCATACTGCCCACTGCACTCTATGTTCTCAACTAAGATACTGCCCGCTGCACTCTATGTTCTCAGGTCCCATACTGCCCACTGCACTCTATGTTCTCAGGTCCCATACTGCCCACTGCACTCTATGTTCTCAGGTCCCATACTGCCCACTGCACTCTATGTTCTCAACTAAGATACTGCCCACTGCACTCTATGTTCTCACCGAAGATACTGCCCACTGCACTCTATGTTCTCACCTAAGATACAGCCCACTGCACTCTATGTTCTCGGGCCCATACTGCCCACTGCACTCTATGTTCTCAGGTCCCATACTGCCCGCTGCACTCTATGTTCTCAGGTCCCATACTGCCCGCTGCACTCTATGTTCTCAGGCCCATACTGCCCATTGCACTTTATGTTCTCAGGTCCCATACTGCCCACTGCACTCTATGTTCTCGGGCCCATACTGCCCACTGCACTCTATGTTCTCAGGTCCCATACTGCCCACTGCACTCTATGTTCTCAAGTCCCATACTGCCCCTGCACTCTATGTTCTCAGGTCCCATACTGCCCATTGCACTCTATGTTCTGAGGTCCCATACTGCCCACTGCACTCTATGTTCTCACCTAAGATACTGCCCACTGCACTCTATGTTCTCGGGCCCATACTGCCCACTGCACTCTATGTTCTCAGGTCCCATACTGCCCACTGCACTCTATGTTCTCAGGTCCATACTGCCCATTGCACTCTATGTTCTCAGGTCCCATACTGCCCACTGCACTCTATGTTCTCAGGTCCCATACTGCCCACTGCACTCTATGTTCTCAGGTCCCATACTGCCCATTGCACTCTATGTTCTCACCTAAGATACTGCCCACTGCACTCTATGTTCTCGGGCCCATACTGCCCACTGCACTCTATGTTCTCAGGTCCCATACTGCCCACTGCACTCTATGTTCTCAGGTCCCATACTGCCCCTGCACTCTATGTTCTCAGGTCCCATACTGCCCACTGCACTCTATGTTCTCAGGTCCCATACTGCCCACTGCACTCTATGTTCTCAGGTCCCATACTGCCCGCTGCACTCTATGTTCTCAGGTCCCATACTGCCCACTGCACTCTATGTTCTCAGGTCCCATACTGCCCATTGCACTCTATGTTCTGAGGTCCCATACTGCCCACTGCACTCTATGTTCTCGGGCCCATACTGCCTACTGCACTCTATGTTCTCAGGTCCCATACTGCCCACTGCACTCTATGTTCTTAGGTCCCATACTGCCCACTGCACTCTATGTTCTCAACTAAGATACTGCCCGCTGCACTCTATGTTCTCAGGTCCCATACTGCCCACTGCACTCTATGTTCTCAGGTCCCATACTGCCCACTGCACTCTATGTTCTCAGGTCCCATACTGCCCACTGCACTCTATGTTCTCAACTAAGATACTGCCCGCTGCACTCTATGTTCTCAGGTCCCATACTGCCCACTGCACTCTATGTTCTCAGGTCCCATACTGCCCACTGCACTCTATGTTCTCAGGTCCCATACTGCCCGCTGCACTCTATGTTCTCAGGTCCCATACTGCCCACTGCACTCTATGTTCTCAGGTCCCATACTGCCCACTGCACTCTATGTTCTCGGGCCCATACTGCCCATTGCACTCTATGTTCTCAGGTCCCATACTGCCCACTGCACTCTATGTTCTCAGGTCCCATACTGCCCACTGCACTCTATGTTCTCAGGTCCCATACTGCCCATTGCACTCTATGTTCTCACCTAAGATACTGCCCACTGCACTCTATGTTCTCGGGCCCATACTGCCCACTGCACTCTATGTTCTCAGGTCCCATACTGCCCACTGCACTCTATGTTCTCAGGTCCATACTGCCCATTGCACTCTATGTTCTCAGGTCCCATACTGCCCACTGCACTCTATGTTCTCAGGTCCCATACTGCCCACTGCACTCTATGTACTCAGGTCCCATACTGCCCATTGCACTCTATGTTCTCACCTAAGATACTGCCCACTGCACTCTATGTTCTCGGGCCCATACTGCCCACTGCACTCTATGTTCTCAGGTCCCATACTGCCCACTGCACTCTATGTTCTCAGGTCCCATACTGCCCCTGCACTCTATGTTCTCAGGTCCCATACTGCCCACTGCACTCTATGTTCTCAGGTCCCATACTGCCCACTGCACTCTATGTTCTCAGGTCCCATACTGCCCGCTGCACTCTATGTTCTCAGGTCCCATACTGCCCACTGCACTCTATGTTCTCAGGTCCCATACTGCCCATTGCACTCTATGTTCTGAGGTCCCATACTGCCCACTGCACTCTATGTTCTCGGGCCCATACTGCCTACTGCACTCTATGTTCTCAGGTCCCATACTGCCCACTGCACTCTATGTTCTTAGGTCCCATACTGCCCACTGCACTCTATGTTCTCAACTAAGATACTGCCCGCTGCACTCTATGTTCTCAGGTCCCATACTGCCCACTGCACTCTATGTTCTCAGGTCCATACTGCCCACTGCACTCTATGTTCTCGGGCCCATACTGCCCACTGCACTCTATGTTCTCAGGTCCCATACTGCCCACTGCACTCTATGTTCTCAGGTCCCATACTGCCCCTGCACTCTATGTTCTCAGGTCCCATACTGCCCACTGCACTCTATGTTCTCAGGTCCCATACTGCCCACTGCACTCTATGTTCTCAGGTCCCATACTGCCCGCTGCACTCTATGTTCTCAGGTCCCATACTGCCCACTGCACTCTATGTTCTCAGGTCCCATACTGCCCATTGCACTCTATGTTCTGAGGTCCCATACTGCCCACTGCACTCTATGTTCTCGGGCCCATACTGCCTACTGCACTCTATGTTCTCAGGTCCCATACTGCCCACTGCACTCTATGTTCTTAGGTCCCATACTGCCCACTGCACTCTATGTTCTCAACTAAGATACTGCCCGCTGCACTCTATGTTCTCAGGTCCCATACTGCCCATTGCACTCTATGTTCTCAGGTCCCATACTGCCCACTGCACTCTATGTTCTCAGGTCCCATACTGCCCACTGCACTCTATGTTCTCGGGCCCATACTGCGCATTGCACTCTATGTTCTCAGGTCCCATACTGCCCGCTGCACTCTATGTTCTCAGGTCCCATACTGCCCGCTGCACTCTATGTTCTCAGGCCCATACTGCTCACTGCACTCTATTTTCTCAGGTCCCATACTGCCCACTGCACTCTATGTTCTCAGGTCCCATACTGCCCACTGCACTCTATGTTCTCGGGCCCATACTGCGCATTGCACTCTATGTTCTCAGGTCCCATACTGCCCACTGCACTCTATGTTCTCAGGTCCCATACTGCCCGCTGCACTCTATGTTATTAGGTCCCATACTGCCCGCTGCACTCTATGTTCTCAGGTCCCATACTGCCCGCTGCACTCTATGTTCTCAGGCCCATACTGCCCACTGCACTCTATGTTCTCAGGTCCCATACTGCCCGCTGCACTCTATGTTATCAGGTCCCATACTGCCCGCTGCACTCTATGTTCTCAGGTCCCATACTGCCCGCTGCACTCTATGTTCTCAGGCCCATACTGCCCATTGCACTCTATGTTCTCAGGTCCCATACTGCCCACTGCACTCTATGTTCTCAGTTCCCATACTGCCCACTGCACTCTATGTTCTCACCTAAGATACTGCCCGCTGCACTCTATGTTCTCAGGTCCCATACTGCCCGCTGCACTCTATGTTCTCAGGTCCCATACTGCCCGCTGCACTCTATGTTCTCAGGTCCCATACTGCCCACTGCACTCTATGTTCTTAGTTCCATACTGCCCAATGCACTCTATGTTCTCAGTTCCATACTGCCCGCTGCACTCTATGTTCTCAGGTCCCATACTGCCCACTGCACTCTATGTTCTCAGGTCCCATACTGCCCGCTGCACTCTATGTTCTCAGGTCCCATACTGCCCACTGCACTCTATGTTCTCAGGCCCATACTGCCCATTGCACTCTATGTTCTGAGGTCCCATACTGCCCACTGCACTCTATGTTCTCGGGCCCATACTGCCCACTGCACTCTATGTTCTCAGGTCCCATACTGCCCACTGCACTCTATGTTCTCAGGTCCCATACTGCCCACTGCACTCTATGTTCTCAGGTCCCATACTGCCCGCTGCACTCTATGTTCTCAGGTCCCATACTGCCCGCTGCACTCTATATTCTCTGGCCCATACTGTCCGCTGCACTCTATGTTCTCAGTTCCCATACTGCCTACTGCACTCTATGTTCTCAGGTCCCATACTGCCCGCTGCACTCTATGTTCTCAGGTCCCATACTGCCTGCTGCACTCTATGTTCTCAGGTCCCATACTGCCCGCTGCACTCTATGTTCTCAGGCCCATACTGCCCATTGCACTTTATGTTCTCAGGTCCCATACTGCCCACTGCACTCTATGTTCTCACCTAAGATACTGCCCACTGCACTCTATGTTCTCGGGCCCATACTGCCCACTGCACTCTATGTTCTCAGGTCCCATACTGCCCACTGCACTCTATGTTCTCAAGTCCCATACTGCCCCTGCACTCTATGTTCTGAGGTCCCATACTGCCCACTGCACTCTATGTTCTCACCTAAGATACTGCCCACTGCACTCTATGTTCTCAGGTCCCATACTGCCCACTGCACTCTATGTTCTCAGGTCCATACTGCCCATTGCACTCTATGTTCTCAGGTCCCATACTGCCCACTGCACTCTATGTTCTCAGGTCCCATACTGCCCACTGCACTCTATGTTCTCAGGTCCCATACTGCCCACTGCACTCTATGTTCTCAGGTCCCATACTGCCCGCTGCACTCTATGTTCTCAGGTCCCATACTGCCCGCTGCACTCTATATTCTCTGGCCCATACTGTCCGCTGCACTCTATGTTCTCAGTTCCCATACTGCCTACTGCACTCTATGTTCTCAGGTCCCATACTGCCCGCTGCACTCTATGTTCTCAGGTCCCATACTGCCTGCTGCACTCTATGTTCTCAGGTCCCATACTGCCCGCTGCACTCTATGTTCTCAGGCCCATACTGCCCATTGCACTTTATGTTCTCAGGTCCCATACTGCCCACTGCACTCTATGTTCTCACCTAAGATACTGCCCACTGCACTCTATGTTCTCGGGCCCATACTGCCCACTGCACTCTATGTCCTCAGGTCCCATACTGCCCACTGCACTCTATGTTCTCAAGTCCCATACTGCCCCTGCACTCTATGTTCTCAGGTCCCATACTGCCCATTGCACTCTATGTTCTGAGGTCCCATACTGCCCACTGCACTCTATGTTCTCAGGTCCCATACTGCCCACTGCACTCTATGTTCTCAGGTCCATACTGCCCATTGCACTCTATGTTCTCAGGTCCCATACTGCCCACTGCACTCTATGTTCTCACCTAAGATACTGCCCACTGCACTCTATGTTCTCGGGCCCATACTGCCCACTGCACTCTATGTTCTCAGGTCCCATACTGCCCACTGCACTCTATGTTCTCAGGTCCCATACTGCCCACTGCACTCTATGTTCTCAGGCCCATACTGCCCATTGCACTCTATGTTCTCAGGTCCCATACTGCCCACTGCACTCTATGTTCTCAGGTCCCATACTGCCCACTGCACTATGTTCTCAGGTCCCATACTGCCCACTGCACTCTATGTTCTTAGGTCCCATACTGCCCATTGCACTCTATGATCTCAGGTCCCATACTGCCCACTGCACTCTATGTTCTCAGGTCCCATACTGCCCACTGCACTCTTTGTTCTCAGGTCCCATACTGCCCACTGCACTCTATGTTCTCAGGCCCATACTGCTCACTGCACTCTATGTTCTCAGGTCCCATACTGCCCACTGCACTCTATGTTCTCAGGTCCCATACTGCCCACTGCACTCTATGTTCTCAGGCCCATACTGCCCATTGCACTCTATGTTCTCAGGTCCCATACTGCCCACTGCACTCTATGTTCTCAGGCCCATACTGCCCACTGCACTCTATGTTCTCAGGTCCCATACTGCCCACTGCACTCTATGTTCTCAGGTCCCATACTGCCCACTGCACTCTATGTTCTTAGGTCCCATACTGCCCATTGCACTCTATGATCTCAGGTCCCATACTGCCCACTGCACTCTATGTTCTCAGGTCCCATACTGCCCCTGCACTCTATGTTCTCAGGTCCCATACTGCCCACTGCACTCTTTGTTCTCAGGTCCCATACTGCCCACTGCACTCTATGTTCTCAGGTCCCATACTGCCCACTGCACTCTATGTTCTCAGGTCCCATACTGCCCACTGCACTCTATGTTCTCAGGTCCCATACTGTCCACTGCACTCTATGTTCTCAGGTCCCATACTGCCCACTGCACTCTATGTTCTCAGGTCCCATACTGCCCACTGCACTCTATGTTCTCAGGTCCCATACTGCCCCTGCACTCTATGTTCTCATGTCCCATACTGCCCACTGCACTCTATGTTCTCAGGTCCCACTGCACTCTATGTTCTCAGGTCCCATACTGCCCACTGCACTCAATGTTCTCAGGTCCCATACTGCCCACTGCACTCTATGTTCTCAGGTCCCATACTGCCCACTGCACTCTATGTTCTCAGGTCCCATACTGCCCACTGCACTCTATGTTCTCAGGTCCCATACTGCCCACTGCACTCAATGTTCTCAGGTCCCATACTGCCCACTGCACTCTATGTTCTCAGGTCTCATACTGCCCACTGCACTCTATGTTCTCAGGTCCCATACTGCCCACTGCACTCTATGTTCTCAGGTCCCATACTGCCCACTGCACTCTATGTTCTCAGGTCCCATACTGCCCATTGCACTCTATGTTCTCAGGTCCCATACTGCCCATTGCACTCTATGTTCTCAGGTCCCATACTGCCCACTGCACTCTATGTTCTCAGGTCCCATACTGCCCACTGCACTCTATGTTCTCAGGTCCCATACTGCCCATTGCACTCTATGTTCTCAGGCTATGTTCTCAGGTCCCATACTGCCCACTGCACTCTATGTTCTCAGGCCCATACTGCTCACTGCACTCTATGTTCTCAGGTCCCATACTGCCCCTGCACTCTATGTTCTAAGGTCCCATACTGCCCATTGCACTCTATGTTCTCAGGCCCATACTGCTCACTGCACTCTATGTTCTTGGGCCCATACTGCCCACTGCACTCTATGTTCTCAGGCCCATACTGCTCACTGCACTCTATGTTCTTGGGCCCATACTGCCCACTGCACTCTATGTTCTCAGGTCCCATTCTGCCCCTGCACTCTATGTTCTCAGATCCCATACTGCCCATTGCACTCTATGTTCTCAGGTCCCATACTGCCCCTGCACTCTATGTTCTTTGGCCCATACTGCCCGCTGCACTCTATGTTCTCAACTAAGATACTGCCCATTGCACTCTATGTTCTCAGGTCCCATACTGCCCACTGCACTCTATGTTCTCAGGTCCCATACTGCCCACTGCACTCTATGTTCTCAGGTCCCATACTGCCCATTGCACTCTATGTTCTCAGGCTATGTTCTCAGGTCCCATACTGCCCACTGCACTCTATGTTCTCAGGCCCATACTGCTCACTGCACTCTATGTTCTCAGGTCCCATACTGCCCCTGCACTCTATGTTCTCAGGTCCCATACTGCCCATTGCACTCTATGTTCTCAGGCCCATACTGCTCACTGCACTCTATGTTCTTGGGCCCATACTGCCCACTGCACTCTATGTTCTCAGGCCCATACTGCTCACTGCACTCTATGTTCTTGGGCCCATACTGCCCACTGCACTCTATGATCTCAGGTCCCATACTGCCCATTGCACTCTATGTTCTCAGGTCCCATACTGCCCACTGCACTCTATGTTCTCAGGTCCCATACTGCCCGCTGCACTCTATGTTCTCAGGTCCCATACTGCCCACTGCACTCTATGTTCTCAGGTCCCATACTGCCCACTGCACTCTATGTTCTCGGGCCCATACTGCGCATTGCACTCTATGTTCTCAGGTCCCATACTGCCCACTGCACTCTATGTTCTCAGGTCCCATACTGCCCGCTGCACTCTATGTTATCAGGTCCCATACTGCCCGCTGCACTCTATGTTCTCAGGTCCCATACTGCCCGCTGCACTCTATGTTATCAGGTCCCATACTGCCCGCTGCACTCTATGTTCTCAGGTCCCATACTGCCCACTGCACTCTATGTTCTCAGGTCCCATACTGCCCGCTGCACTCTATGTTCTCAGGTCCCATACTGCCCACTGCACTCTATGTTCTCGGGCCCATACTGCCCACTGCACTCTATGTTCTCAGGTCCCATACTGCCCACTGCACTCTATGTTCTCAAGTCCCATACTGCCCCTGCACTCTATGTTCTCAGGTCCCATACTGCCCATTGCACTCTATGTTCTGAGGTCCCATACTGCCCACTGCACTCTATGTTCTCAGGTCCCATACTGCCCACTGCACTCTATGTTCTCAGGTCCCATACTGCCCCTGCACTCTATGGTCCCATACTGCCCCTGCACTCTATGTTCTCAGGTCCCATACTGCCCACTGCACTCTATGTTCTTAGGTCCCATACTGCCCACTGCACTCTAAGGTCCCATACTGCCCCTGCACTCTATGTTCTCAGGTCCCATACTGCCCCTGCACTCTATGGTCCCATACTGCCCCTGCACTCTATGTTCTCAGGTCCCATACTGCCCACTGCAATCTATGTTCTCGGGCCCATACTGCCCGCTGCACTCTATGTTCTCAGGTCCCATACTGCCCGCTGCACTCTATGTTCTCAGGCCCATACTGCCCACTGCACTCTATGTTCTCAGGTCCCATACTGCCCACTGCACTCTATGTTCTCAGGTCCCATACTGCCCACTGCACTCTATGTTCTCAGATCCCATACTGCCCACTGCACTCTATGTTCTCGGGCCCATACTGCCCACTGCACTCTATGTTCTCAGGTCCCATACTGCCCACTGCACTCTATGTTCTCAAGTCCCATACTGCCCCTGCACTCTATGTTCTCAGGTCCCATACTGCCCATTGCACTCTATGTTCTGAGGTCCCATACTGCCCACTGCACTCTATGTTCTCACCTAAGATACTGCCCACTGCACTCTATGTTCTCGGGCCCATACTGCCCACTGCACTCTATGTTCTCGGGCCCATACTGCCCACTGCACTCTATGTTCTCAGGTCCATACTGCCCATTGCACTCTATGTTCTCAGGTCCCATACTGCCCACTGCACTCTATGTTCTCACCTAAGATACTGCCCACTGCACTCTATGTTCTCGGGCCCATACTGCCCACTGCACTCTATGTTCTCAGGTCCCATACTGCCCACTGCACTCTATGTTCTCAGGTCCCATACTGCCCACTGCACTCTATGTTCTCAGGCCCATACTGCCCATTGCACTCTATGTTCTCAGGTCCCATACTGCCCACTGCACTCTATGTTCTCAGGTCCCATACTGCCCATTGCACTCTATGTTCTCACCTAAGATACTGCCCACTGCACTCTATGTTCTCGGGCCCATACTGCCCACTGCACTCTATGTTCTCAGGTCCCATACTGCCCACTGCACTCTATGTTCTCAGGTCCCATACTGCCCCTGCACTCTATGTTCTCAGGTCCCATACTGCCCACTGCACTCTATGTTCTCAGGTCCCATACTGCCCACTCCACTCTATGTTCTCAGATCCCATACTGCCCGCTTCACTCTATGTTCTCAGGTCCCATACTGCCCATTGCACTCTATGTTCTGAGGTCCCATACTGCCCACTGCACTCTATGTTCTCGGGCCCATACTGCCTACTGCACTCTATGTTCTCAGGTCCCATACTGCCCACTGCACTCTATGTTCTTAGGTCCCATACTGCCCACTGCACTCTATGTTCTCAACTAAGATACTGCCCGCTGCACTCTATGTTCTCAGGTCCCATACTGCCCCTGCACTCTATGGTCCCATACTGCCCCTGCACTCTATGTTCTCAGGTCCCATACTGCCCACTGCAATCTATGTTCTCGGGCCCATACTGCCCACTGCACTCTATGTTCTCAGGTCCCATACTGCCCGCTGCACTCTATGTTCTCAGGCCCATACTGCCCACTGCACTCTATGTTCTCAGGTCCCATACTGCCCACTGCACTCTATGTTCTCAGGTCCCATACTGCCCACTGCACTCTATGTTCTCAGATCCCATACTGCCCACTGCACTCTATGTTCTCGGGCCCATACTGCCCACTGCACTCTATGTTCTCAGGTCCCATACTGCCCACTGCACTCTATGTTCTCAAGTCCCATACTGCCCCTGCACTCTATGTTCTCAGGTCCCATACTGCCCACTGCACTCTATGTTCTCAGGTCCCATACTGCCCACTGCACTCTATGTTCTCACCTAAGATACTGCCCACTGCACTCTATGTTCTCGGGCCCATACTGCCCACTGCACTCTATGTTCTCAGGTCCCATACTGCCCACTGCACTCTATGTTCTCAGGTCCATACTGCCCATTGCACTCTATGTTCTCAGGTCCCATACTGCCCACTGCACTCTATGTTCTCACCTAAGATACTGCCCACTGCACTCTATGTTCTCGGGCCCATACTGCCCACTGCACTCTATGTTCTCAGGTCCCATACTGCCCACTGCACTCTATGTTCTCAGGTCCCATACTGCCCACTGCACTCTATGTTCTCAGGCCCATACTGCCCATTGCACTCTATGTTCTCAGGTCCCATACTGCCCACTGCACTCTATGTTCTCAGGTCCCATACTGGCCATTGCACTCTATATTCTCACCTAAGATACTGCCCACTGCACCCTATGTTCTCGGGCCCATACTGCCCACTGCACTCTATGTTCTCAGGTCCCATACTGCCCCTGCACTCTATGTTCTCAGGTCCCATACTGCCCACTGCACTCTATGTTCTCAGGTCCCATACTGCCCACTGCACTCTATGTTCTCAGATCCCATACTGCCCGCTGCACTCTATGTTCTCAGGTCCCATACTGCCCATTGCACTCTATGTTCTGAGGTCCGAAACTGCCCACTGCACTCTATGTTCTCGGGCCCATACTGCCTACTGCACTCTATGTTTTCAGGTCCCATACTGCCCACTGCACTCTATGTTCTTAGGTCCCATACTGCCCACTGCACTCTATGTTCTCAACTAAGATACTGCCCGCTGCACTCTATGTTCTCAGGTCCCATACTGCCCACTGCACTCTATGTTCTCAGGTCCCATACTGCCCCTGCACTCTATGTTCTCAGGTCCCATACTGCCCACTGCACTCTATGTTCTCAGGTCCCATACTGCCCACTGCACTCTATGTTCTCAGGTCCCATACTGCCCGCTGCACTCTATGTTCTCAGGTCCCATACTGCCCATTGCACTCTATGTTCTGAGGTCCCATACTGCCTACTGCACTCTATGTTCTCGGGCCCATACTGCCTACTGCACTCTATGTTCTTAGGTCCCATACTGCCCACTGCACTCTATTTTCTCAACTAAGATACTGCCCGCTGCACTCTATGTTCTCAGGTCCCATACTGCCCACTGCACTCTATGTTCTCAGGTCCCATACTGCCCACTGCACTCTATGTTCTCAGGTCCCATACTGCCCACTGCACTCTATGTTCTCAACTAAGATACTGCCCGCTGCACTCTATGTTCTCAGGTCCCATACTGCCCACTGCACTCTATGTTCTCAGGTCCCATACTGCCTACTGCACTCTATGTTCTCAGGTCCCATACTGCCCGCTGCACTCTATGTTCTCAGGTCCCATACTGCCCGCTGCACTCTATATTCTCTGGCCCATACTGCCCGCTGCACTTTATGTTCTCAGGTCCCATACTGCCCACTGCACTCTATGTTCTCGGGCCCATACTGCCCACTGCACTCTATGTTCTTAGGTCCCATACTGCCCACTGCACTCTATGTTCTCGGGCCCATACTGCCCACTGCACTCTATGTTCTCGGGCCCATACTGCCCACTGCACTCTATGTTCTCAGGTCCCATACTGCCCACTGCACTCTATGTTCTCAGGTCCCATACTGCCCGCTGCACTCTATATTCTCTGGCCCATACTGCCCGCTGCACTCTATGTTCTCAGGTCCCATACTGCCACTGCACTCTATGTTCTCAGGTCCCATACTGCCCCTGCACTCTATATTCTCTGGCCCATACTGCCCGCTGCACTCTATGTTCTCAGGTCCCATACTGCCACTGCACTCTATATTTTCTGGCCCATACTGCCCGCTGCACTCTATGTTCTCAGGTCCCATACTGCGCGCTGCACTCTATGTTCTCAGGTCCCATACTGCCCGCTGCACTCTATGTTCTCAGGTCCCATACTGCCCGCTGCACTCTATGTTCTCAGGTCCCATACTGCCCACTGCACTCTAGGTTCTCAGGTCCCATACTGTCCACTGCACTCTATGTTCTCAGATCCCATACTGCCCACTGCACTCTATGTTCTCAGGTCCCATACTGCCCACTGCACTCTAAGTTCTCAGTTCCATACTGCCCACTGCACTCTATGTTCTCAGGTCCCATACTGCCCACTGCACTCTATGTTCTCAGGTCCCATACTGCCCCTGCACTCTATGTTCTCGGGCCCATACTGCCCATTGCACTTTATGTTCTTAGGTCCCATACTGCCCCTGCACTCTATGTTCTCGGGCCCATACTGCCCACTGCACTCTATGTTCTCAAGTCCCATACTGCCCACTGCACTCTATGTTCTCAGGTCCCATACTGCCCACTGCACTCTATGTTCTTGGGCCAATACTGCCCACTGCACTCTGTGTTCTCAGGTCCCATACTGCCCACTGCACTCTATGTTCTCAGGTCCCATACTGCCCATTGCACTCTATGTTCTCAGGTCCCATACTGCCCATTGCACTCTATGTTCTCAGTTCCATACTGCCCACTGCACTCTATGTTCTCAGGCCCATACTGCCCACTGCTCTCTATGTTCTCAGGTCCCATACTGCCCACTGCACTCTATGTTCTCGGGCCCATACTGCCCACTGCACTCTATGTTCTCGGGATCATACTGCCCACTGCACTCTATGTTCTCAGGTCCCATACTGCCCACTGCACTCTATGTTCTCAGGTCCAATACTGCCCCTGCACTCTATGTTCTCAGGTCCCATACTGCCCACTGCACTCTATGTTCTCAGGTCCCATACTGCCCCTGCACTCTATGTTCTCATGTCCCATACTGCCCACTGCACTCTATGTTCTCAAGTCCCACTGCACTCTATGTTCTCAGGTCCCATACTGCCCACTGCACTCTATGTTCTCAGGTCCCATACTGCCCACTGCACTCTATGTTCTCAGGTCCCATACTGCCCATTGCACTCTATGTTCTCAGGTCCCATACTGCCCACTGCACTCTATGTTCTCAGGTCCCATACTGCCCACTGCACTCTATGTTCTCAGGTCCCATACTGCCCATTGCACTCTATGTTCTCAGGTCCCATACTGCCCACTGCACTCTATGTTCTCAGGTCCCATACTGCCCCTGCACTCTATGTTCTCAGGTCCCATACTGCCCATTGCACTCTATGTTCTCAGGTCCCATACTGCCCACTGCACTCTATGTTCTCAGGTCCCATACTGCCCACTGCACTCTATGTTCTCAGGTCCCATACTGCCCCTGCACTCTATGTTCTCATGTCCCATACTGCCCACTGCACTCTATGTTCTCAGGTCCCATACTGCCCACTGCACTCTATGTTCTCAGGTCCCATACTGCCCATTGCACTCTATGTTCTCAGGCTATGTTCTCAGGTCCCATACTGCCCACTGCACTCTATGTTCTCAGGCCCATACTGCCCACTGCACTCTATGTTCTCAGGTCCCATACTGCCCACTGCACTCTATGTTCTTGGGCCCATACTGCCCCTGCACTCTATGTTCTTTGGCCCATACTGCCCGCTGCACTCTATGTTCTCAGGTCCCATACTGCCCACTGCACTCTAGGTTCTCAGGTCCCATACTGCCCACTGCACTCTAGGTTCTCAGGTCCCATACTGTCCACTGCACTCTATGTTCTCAGGTCCCATACTGCCCACTGCACTCTATGTTCTCAGGTCCCATACTGCCCACTGCACTCTATGTTCTCAGGTCCCATACTGCCCACTGCACTCTATGTTCTCAGGTCCCATACTGCCCATTGCACTTTATGTTCTTAGGTCCCATACTGCCCCTGCACTCTATGTTCTCGGGCCAATACTGCCCACTGCACTCTATGTTCTCAAGTCCCATACTGCCCACTGCACTCTATGTTCTCAGGTCCCATACTGCCCACTGCACTCTATGTTCTTGGGCCAATACTGCCCACTGCACTCTGTGTTCTCAGGTCCCATACTGCCCACTGCACTCTATGTTCTCAGGTCCCATACTGCCCATTGCACTCTATGTTCTCAGTTCCATACTGCCCACTGCACTCTATGTTCTCAGGCCCATACTGCCCACTGCTCTCTATGTTCTCAGGTCCCATACTGCCCACTGCACTCTATGTTCTCGGGCCCATACTGCCCACTGCACTCTATGTTCTCGGGATCATACTGCCCACTGCACTCTATGTTCTCAGGTCCCATACTGCCCACTGCACTCTATGTTCTCAGGTCCAATACTGCCCCTGCACTCTATGTTCTCAGGTCCCATACTGCCCACTGCACTCTATGTTCTCAGGTCCCATACTGCCCCTGCACTCTATGTTCTCATGTCCCATACTGCCCACTGCACTCTATGTTCTCAGGTCCCACTGCACTCTATGTTCTCAGGTCCCATACTGCCCACTGCACTCTATGTTCTCAGGTCCCATACTGCCCACTGCACTCTATGTTCTCAGGTCCCATACTGCCCATTGCACTCTATGTTCTCAGGTCCCATACTGCCCACTGCACTCTATGTTCTCAGGTCCCATACTGCCCCTGCACTCTATGTTCTCAGGTCCCATACTGCCCATTGCACTCTATGTTCTCAGGTCCCATACTGCCCACTGCACTCTATGTTCTCAGGTCCCATACTGCCCCTGCACTCTATGTTCTCAGGTCCCATACTGCCCATTGCACTCTATGTTCTCAGGTCCCATACTGCCCACTGCACTCTATGTTCTCAGGTCCCATACTGCCCACTGCACTCTATGTTCTCAGGTCCCATACTGCCCCTGCACTCTATGTTCTCATGTCCCATACTGCCCACTGCACTCTATGTTCTCAGGTCCCATACTGCCCACTGCACTCTATGTTCTCAGGTCCCATACTGCCCATTGCACTCTATGTTCTCAGGCTATGTTCTCAGGTCCCATACTGCCCACTGCACTCTATGTTCTCAGGCCCATACTGCCCCTGCACTCTATGTTCTCAGGTCCCATACTGCCCATTGCACTCTATGTTCTCAGGCCCATACTGCTCACTGCACTCTATGTTCTCAGGCCCATACTGCCCCTGCACTCTATGTTCTCAGGTCCCATACTGCCCATTGCACTCTATGTTCTCAGGCCCATACTGCTCACTGCACTCTATGTTCTCGGGCCCATACTGCGCATTGCACTCTATGTTCTCAGGTCCCATACTGCTCACTGCACTCTATGTTCTCAGGTCCCATACTGCCCCTGCACTCTATGTTCTCAGGTCCCATACTGCCCATTGCACTCTATGTTCTCGGGCCCATACTGCTCACTGCACTCTATGTTCTTGGGCCCATACTGCCCACTGCACTCTATGTTCTCAGGCCCATACTGCTCACTGCACTCTATGTTCTTGGGCCCATACTGCCCACTGCACTTTATGTTCTCAGGTCCCATTCTGCCCCTGCACTCTATGTTCTCAGGTCCCATACTGCCCATTGCACTCTATGTTCTCAGGTCCCATACTGCCCACTGCACTCTATGTTCTCAGGTCCCATACTGCCCCTGCACTCTATGTTCTTTGGCCCATACTGCCCGCTGCACTCTATGTTCTTGGGCCCATACTGCCCGCTGCACTCTATGTTCTCAGGTCCCATACTGCCCGCTGCACTCTATGTTCTCAGGCCCATACTGCCCACTGCACTCTATGTACTCAGGCCCATACTGCTCACTGCACTCTATGTTCTTGGGCCCATACTGCCCACTGCACTCTATGTTCTCAGGTCCCATACTGCCCACTGCACTCTATGTTCTTGGGCCCATACTGCGCACTGCGCTCTATGTTCTTAGGTCCCATACTGCCCACTGCACTCTATGGTCCCATACTGCCCCTGCACTCTATGTTCTCAGGTCCCATACTGCCCCTGCACTCTATGGTCCCATACTGCCCCTGCACTCTATGTTCTCAGGTCCCATACTGCCCACTGCAATCTATGTTCTCGGGCCCATACTGCCCACTGCACTCTATGTTCTCAGGTCCCATACTGCCCGCTGCACTCTATGTTCTCAGGCCCATACTGCCCACTGCACTCTATGTTCTCAGGTCCCATACTGCCCACTGCACTCTATGTTCTCAGATCCCATACTGCCCACTGCACTCTATGTTCTCACCTAAGATACTGCCCACTGCACTCTATGTTCTCAGGTCCCATACTGCCCACTGCACTCTATGTTCTCAGGTCCCATACTGCCCCTGCACTCTATGTTCTCAGGTCCCATACTGCCCGCTGCACTCTATGTTCTCAGGTCCCATACTGCCCCTGCACTCTATGTTCTCAGGTCTCATACTGCCCACTGCACTCTATGTTCTCAGGTCCCATACTGCCCACTGCACTCTATGTTCTCAGGCCCATACTGCTCACTGCACTCTATGTTCTTGGGCCCATACTGCCCGCTGCACTCTATGTTCTTGGGCCCATACTGCCCGCTGCACTCTATGTTCTCAGGTCCCATACTGCCCGCTGCACTCTATGTTCTCAGGCCCATACTGCCCACTGCACTCTATGTTCTCAGGCCCATACTGCTCACTGCACTCTATGTTCTTGGGCCCATACTGCCCACTGCACTCTATGTTCTCAGGTCCCATACTGCCCACTGCACTCTATGTTCTTGGGCCCATACTGCGCACTGCACTCTATGTTCTTGGGCCCATACTGCGCACTGCACTCTATGTTCTTAGGTCCCATACTGCCCCTGCACTCTATGGTCCCATACTGCCCCTGCACTCTATGGTCCCATACTTCCCCTGCACTCTATGGTCCCATACTGCCCCTGCACTCTATGTTCTCAGGTCCCATACTGCCCACTGCAATCTATGTTCTCGGGCCCATACTGCCCACTGCACTCTATGTTCTCAGGTCCCATACTGCCCCTGCACTCTATGTTCTCAGGTCCCATACTGCCCACTGCACTCTATGTTCTCAGGTCCCATACTGCCCACTGCACTCTATGTTCTCAGATCCCATACTGCCCACTGCACTCTATGTTCTCACCTAAGATACTGCCCACTGCACTCTATGTTCTCAGGTCCCATACTGCCCACTGCACTCTATGTTCTCAGGTCCCATACTGCCCCTGCACTCTATGTTCTCAGGTCCCATACTGCCCCTGCACTCTATGTTCTCAGGTCCCATACTGCCCACTGCACTCTATGTTCTCAGGTCCCATACTGCCCACTGCACTCTATGTTCTCAGGTCCCATACTGCCCACTGCACTCTATGTTCTCAGAACCCATACTGCCCACTGCACTCTATGTTCTCAGGTCCCATACTGCCCCTGCACTCTATGTTCTCAGGTCCCATACTGCCCCTGCACTCTATGTTCTCAGGTCCCATACTGCCCACTGCACTCTATGTTCTCAGGTCCCATACTGCCCACTGCACTCTATGTTCTCAGGTCCCATACTGCCCACTGCACTCTATGTTCTCAGAACCCATACTGCCCACTGCACTCTATGTTCTCAGGTCCCATACTGCCCCTGCACTCTATGTTCTCAGGTCCCATACTGCCCCTGCACTCTATGTTCTCAGGTCCCATACTGCCCACTGCACTCTATGTTCTCAGGTCCCATACTGCCCACTGCACTCTATGTTCTCAGGTCCCATACTGCCCACTGCACTCTATGTTCTCAGAACCCATACTGCTCACTGCACTCTATGTTCTCAGGTCCCATACTGCCCACTGCACTCTATGTTCTTTGGCCCATACTGCCCGCTGCACTCTATGTTCTCAGGTCCCATACTGCCACTGCACTCTATGTTCTTTGGCCCATACTGCCCGCTGCACTCTATGTTTTCGGGCCCATACTGCTTCTGCACTAAAAAGAGGCAGTTGGCAACTGGAGCTAGAATAGAGGGCGATAGTTCTGGTGCTGAAAGGTAGATTTGGGTTTAATCTGCATAAAATGATACTAAAATCCAAAGGATTTTATTAGGTAACCCAAGGAAGATGTATAGGTGGAGAAAAGGAGGGGGCCTAGGACTGAACCTGGGGTACAGACAAAGGGAGCAGCAAAGAAATGGCTCCCGAGAAGAAGACCATAAATGTTAGAAGGCAGAGGCCTTGGGGTCTCTTCCATTTCTGTGGCCATGGTTCTCTTAGCTTTATATCATTGGGTTATTGTCCAGAATCTGGGTTTCTCCAATCTGGAGTAAGTCTACTATTCCATTTAGGCCTCCATGCACTAGTGTGTCCTCCACTAGGTCTTTCTGTCTCTTCTCTCCCTCTTTCTTCTCATTCTCTCTTTTTCACTCACACGCACTTTTTAAATACAGGATTATCTTTATGTGACACCAACATCCAAGCAAGCTGCCCGAGCTGGAAATGCCATCCACGCCATGCTGCTCTACCGGAGGAAACTGGAGAGAGGATTAATACCCCCCGTAAGTGACCCCAGAGAGAGAGAGAGAGGGCTGAAGCCTCTGGTAAGTGACCCCCATAGAGAGAGGGCTGATCCAGGAAGTGACCACAGAGATAGAGGTCTGATACTCCTGCTGAGTAATCCCAGAGCGAGAGCGCTGTTACCTGAGCCGAGTAACCCCCAGAGAGAGACTTGTCAACCTGGGTGACATCTCAGAGGGAGGGACCTTAGTGACCCTTAGAGGGAGGGACTAGACATCTTGTACGTGGAGAGGCCAGGCTGATGTCATAGCCCATGTAATGTCACGCTTCCAATTACACTGATGGTGATGTCATGTGTATCAGGGTGAAGTTACTCTGATGATGATGTCACACTGCCAGTGATGATGTCACATGCCTGAAGACCTCTATTGCCCCCAGGTGATGGCTCTCGGGATTGTGCCGATGTGCTCATATCAGATGGAGAGGATGTTCAACACAAGTAGGCTTCCTGGAGTGGAGACAGGTGAGTACAACACCTCACAGGTTAATACAACACCTCACAGGTCAATACAACACCACACAGGTGAGTACAACACCACACATGTCAATACAACACCTAACAGGTGAGTACAACACCACACAGGTCAATACAACACCACACAGGTGAGTACAACACCACACAGGTCAATATAACACCACACAGGTGAGTACAACACCACACATGTCAATACAACACCTAACAGGTGAGTACAACACCACACAGGTCAATACAACACCACACAGGTGAGTACAACACCACACAGGTGAGTACAACACCACACAGGTCAATACAACACCACACAGGTGAGTACAACACCTCACAGGTGAGTACAACACCTCACAGGTTAATACAACACCTCACAGGTGAGTACAACACCTCACAGGTGAGTACAACACCACACAGGTGAGTACAACACCACACAGGTGAGTACAACCCCACACAGGTGAGTACAACCCCACACAGGTGAGTACAACATCACACAGGTCAATACAACATCACACATGTCAGTACAACATCTAACAGGTGAGTACAACACCACACAGGTGAGTACAACACCACACAGGTGAGTACAACACCACACATGTCAAAACAACACCACACAGGTGAGTACAACACCACACAGGTGAGTACAACCCCACACAGGTGAGTACAACCCCACACAGGTGAGTACAACATCACACATGTCAGTACAACATCTAACAGGTGAGTACAACACCACACAGGTGAGTACAACACCACACAGGTGAGTACAACACCACACAGGTGAGTACAACACCACACATGTCAAAACAACACCACACAGGTGAGTACAACACCACACAGGTGAGTACAACACCACACAGGTGATTACAACACCACGCATGTCAATACAACACCACACAGGTGAGTACAACACCACACATGTCAATACAACATCTAACAGGTGAGTACAACACCACACAGGTGAGTACAACACCACACAGGTCAATACAACACCAAACAGGTCAATACAACACCACACAGGTGAGTACAACACCACACAGGTGAGTACAACACCACACAGGTGAGTACAACACCACACAGGTGAGTACAACACCACACAGGTCAATACAACACCACACAGGTCAATACAACACCACACAGGTGAGTACAACACCACACAGGTGAGTACAACACCTCACAGGTTAATACAACACCACACAGGTCAATACAACACCACACAGGTGAGTACAACACCACACAGGTGAGTACAACACCACACATGTCAATACAACACCACACAGGTGAGTACAACACCACACAGGTGAGTACAACACCTCACAGGTTAATACAACACCACACAGGTCAATACAACACCACACAGGTGAGTACAACACCACTCAGGTGAGTACAACACCACACAGGTCAATACAACACCACACAGGTCAATATAACACCACGCAGGTGAGTACAACACCACTCAGGTGAGTACAACACCACACAGGTGAGTACAACACCACACAGGTAAGTACAACACCACACAGGTGAGTACAACACCAAACAGGTCAATACAACACCAAACAGGTCAATACAACACCACACATGTGAGTACAACACCACACAGGTGAGTACAACACCAAACAGATGAGTACAACACCACACAGGTCAATACAACACCACACAGGTGAGTACAACACCAAACAGGTCAATACAACACCAAACAGGTCAATACAACACCACACAGGTAAGTACAACACTACACAGGTCAATACAACACCACACAGGTCAATACAACACCACACAGGTCAATACAACACCACACAGGTGAGTACAACACCACACAGGTAAATACAACACCACACAGGTAAATACAACACCACACAGGTAAGTACAACACTACACAGGTCAATACAACACAACACAGGTCAATACAACACCACACAGGTAAATACAACACCACACAGGTCAATACAACACCACACAGGTCAATACAACACTACACAGGTGAGTACAACACCACACAGGTCAATACAATACCACACAGGTCAATACAACACCACACAGGTCAATACAACACCACACAGGTCAATACAACACCACACAGGTGAGTACAACACCACACAGGTCAATACAACACCACACAGGTCAATACAACAACACACAGGTTAGTACAACACCACAAACAGCAATACCAAAGGACAACACCACACAACCAAAATCTCATGACTGGACACAACACCACAAATACAGAACACAAAACAAACACACAATCACACAATAGAGTAATACAAACACAATCAGTGTCACAGGACTGAAGACTGCTATGTTGGTCCTATGCAAATACAACACAAATACTAAACAATCACTACGCAAAGTGATACATTAATGATACCACTCTTGGTCCTCTCAGATCAGCTCCTGCACTTGGTTGAGAGCCGTCATGTGTGTGTGTACCACAAAGGTCGCTATTTCAGGCTCTGTCTGTATCAAAATGGATCTCTACTGGGTCCCCGCCAGCTCCAAGACCAGATACAACATATACTGGATGACCCCAGCACTCCACAACCTGGAGAGGAGAAACTGGCAGCACTGACTGCCGGGGACAGGTGAGAGAAGAAGTGAGAGGGGAAAGGGTAGTATGAGAGGTCATAAGAACAGGTGAGAGAGCCAGGGGGGAGTGAGAGGGTCCAGAACAGGTGAGAGAGCCAGGGGGAAGTGAGAGGGTCCAGAACAGGTGAGAGAGCCAGGGGGAAGTGAGAGGGTCCAGAACAGGTGAGAGAGCCAGGGGGAAATGAGAGGGGCCAGAACAGGTGAGAGAGCAAGGAGGAAGTGAGAGGGGCCAGAACAGGTGAGAGGGCCAGGGGGGAGTGAAAGGGGCCAGAACAGGTGAGAGAGCCAGGGGGAAGTGAGAGGGGCCAGAACAGGTGAGAGAACCAGGGGAAGTGAGAGGGGCCAGAACAGGTGAGAGGGCTAGGGGGAAGTGAGAGGGGCCAGAACAGGTGAGAGAGCCAGGGGAAGTGAGAGGGACCAGAACAGGTGAGAGGGCTAGGGGGAAGTGAGAGGGGCCAAAACAGATGAGAGAGCCAGGGGGGCGTGAGAGGGTCCAGAACAGGTGAGAGGGCCAGGGGGAAGTGAGAGGGGCCAGAACAGGTGAGAGAGCCAGGGGGCAGTGAGAGGGCCAGAACAGGTGAGAGAGCCAGGGGAAGTGAGAGGGTCCAGAACAGGTGAGAGAGCTAGGGGGAAGTGAGAGGGGCCAGAACAGTTGAGAGGGCCAGGGGGAAGTGAGAGGGGCCAGAACAGGTGAGAGAGCCAGGGGGGAGTGAGAGGGTCCAGAACAGGTGAGAGGGCTAGGGGGAAGTGAGAGGGCAAAGGGCAGTATGAGGGGTCATAGGAACAGGTGACAGAGCCAGGGGGAAGTGAGAGGGGCCAGAACAGGTGAGAGAGCTAGGGGAAGTGAGAGGGCAAAGGGCAGTATGAGGGATCATAGGAACAGGTGACAGAGCCAGGGGGAAGTGAGAGGGGCCAGAACAGGTGAGAGAGCTAGGGAAAGTGAGAGGGGCCAGAACAGGTGAGAGAGCTAGGGGAAGTGAGAGGGGCCAGAACAGGTGAGAGGGCCAGGGGGGAGTGAAAGGGGCCAGAACAGGTGAGAGAGCCAGGGGGAAGTGAGAGGGGCCAGAACAGGTGAGAGAACCAGGGGAAGTGAGAGGGGCCAGAACAGGTGAGAGGGCTAGGGGGAAGTGAGAGGGGCCAGAACAGGTGAGAGAGCCAGGGGAAGTGAGAGGGACCAGAACAGGTGAGAGGGCTAGGGGGAAGTGAGAGGGGCCAAAACAGATGAGAGAGCCAGGGGGGAGTGAGAGGGTCCAGAACAGGTGAGAGGGCCAGGGGGAAGTGAGAGGGGCCAGAACAGGTGAGAGAGCCAGGGGGCAGTGAATGGGCCAGAACAGGTGAGAGAGCCAGGGGAAGTGAGAGGGTCCAGAACAGGTGAGAGAGCTAGGGGGAAGTGAGAGGGGCCAGAACAGTTGAGAGGGCCAGGGGGAAGTGAGAGGGGCCAGAACAGGTGAGAGAGCCAGGGGGGAGTGAGAGGGTCCAGAACAGGTGAGAGGGCTAGGGGGAAGTGAGAGGGCAAAGGGCAGTATGAGGGGTCATAGGAACAGGTGACAGAGCCAGGGGGAAGTGAGAGGGGCCAGAACAGGTGAGAGAGCTAGGGGAAGTGAGAGGGCAAAGGGCAGTATGAGGGGTCATAGGAACAGGTGACAGAGCCAGGGGGAAGTGAGAGGGGCCAGAACAGGTGAGAGAGCCAGGGGGAAGTGAGAGGGGCCAGAACAGGTGAGAGAGCTAGGGGGAAGTGAGAGGGACCAGAACAGGTGAGAGAGCCAGGGGGAAGTGAGAGGGGCCCGAACAGCTGAGAGGGCAAGGGGGAAGTGAGAGGGGCCAGAACAGGTGAGAGGGCCAGGGGGAAGTGAGAGGGGCCAGAACAGGTGAGAGAGCTAGGGGGAAGTGAGAGGGCAAAGGGCAGTATGAGGGGTCATAGGAACAGGTGACAGAGCCAGGGGGAAGTGAGAGGGGCCAGAACAGGTGAGAGAGCTAGGGGGAAGTGAGAGGGCAAAGGGCAGTATGAGGGGTCATAGGAACAGGTGACAGAGCCAGGGGGAAGTGAGAGGGGCCAGAACAGGTGAGAGAGCTAGGGGGAAGTGAGAGGGACAAGAACAGGTGAGAGGGCCAGGGGAAGTGAGAGGGACCAGAACAGGTGAGAGGGCCAGGGGGAAGTGAGAGGGGCCATAACAGGTGAGAGAGCCAGGGGGAAGTGAGAGGGGCCAGAACAGGTGAAAGAGCCAGGGGGAAGTGAGACGGGCCAGAACAGGTGAGAGAGCCCGGGGGAAGTGAGAGGGGACAAAACAGGTGAGAGGGCCAGGGGGAAGTGAGAGGGGCCAGAACAGGTGAGAGAGCCAGGAAGAAGTGAGAGGGGCCAGAACAGGCGAGAAAGCCAGGGGGAAGTGAGAAGGACCAGAACAGGTGAGAGAGCCAGGGGGAAGTGAGAGGGGCCAGAACAGGTGAAAGAGCCAGGGGGAAGTGAGACGGGCCAGAACAGGTGAGAGAGCCCGGGAGAAGTGAGAGGGGCCAAAACAGGTGAGAGGGCCAGGGGAAGTGAGAGGGGCCAGAACAGGTGAGAGAGCCAGGAAGAAGTGAGAGGGGCCAGAACAGGCGAGAAAGCCAGGCGGAAGTGAGAAGGACCAGAACAGGTGAGAGAGTCAGGGGGAAGTGAGAGGGGCCAGAAGAGGTGAGAGAGCTAGGGGAAGTGAGAGGGGCCAACACAGGTGAGAAGACAAGGGGGAAGTGAGAGGGGACAGAACAGGTGAGAGAGCCAGGAAGAAGTGAGAGGGGCCAGAAGAGGTGAGAGAGCCAGGGGAAGTGAGAGGGGCCAGAAGAGGTGAGAGATCCAGGGGGAAGTGAGAGGGGCCAGAACAGGTGAGAGAGCCAGGGGGAAGTGAGAGGGGCCAGAACAGGTGAGAGAGCCAGGGGGAAGTGAGAGGGGCCAGAACAGGTGAGAGAGCCAGGGGGAAGTGAGAGGGACCAGTACAGGTGAGAGGGCCAGGGGGAAGTGAGAGGGGCCAGAAGAGGTGAGAGAGTTAGGGGAAGTGAGAGGGGCAAACACAGGTGAGAGGGCCAGAAGAGGTGAGAGAGCTAGGGGAAGTGAGAGGGACCAGAACAGGTGAGAGGGCCAGAAGAGGTGAGAGAGCTAGGGGAAGTGAGAGGGACCAGAACAGGTGAGAGAGCCAGGGGGAAGTGAGAGGGGACAGAACAGGTGAGAGGGCTAGGGGGAAGTGAGAGGGACCAGAACTGGTGAGAGGGCCAGAAGAGGTGAGAGAGCCAGGGGGAAGTGAGAGGGACCAGTACAGATGAGAGGGCCAGAAGAGGTGAGAGAGCTAGGGGAAGTGAGAGGGACCAGAACAGGTGAGAGAGCCAGGGGGAAGTGAGAGGGGACAGAACAGGTGAGAGGGCCAGGAAGAAGTGAGAGGGGCCAGAACATGTGAGAGAGCAAGGGGGAAGTGAGAGGGGCCAGAACAGGTGAGAGGGCTAGGGGGAAGTGAGAAGGGCCAGAACAGGTGAGAGAGCCAGGGGGCAGTGAGAGGGCCAGAACAGGTGAGAGAGCTAGGGGGAAGTGAGAGGGCCAGGGGGAAGTGAGAGGCGCCAGAACAGGTGAGAGAGCCAGGGGGAAGTGAGAGGGCCAGGGGGAAGTGAGAGGGGCCAGAACAGGTGAGAGAGCCAGGGGGCAGTGAGAAGGCCAGAACAGGTGAGAGAGCTAGGGGGAGTGAGAGGGCCAGGGGGAAGTGAGAGGGGCCAGAACAGGTGAGAGAGCCAGGGGAAGTGAAAGGGCCAGGGGGAAGTGAGAGGGGCCAGAACAGGTGAGAGAGCCAGGGGGCAGTGAGAGGGCCAGAACAGGTGAGAGAGCTAGGGGGGGTGAGAGGGCCAGGGGGAAGTGAGAGGGGCCAGAACAGGTGAGAGAGCCAGGGGGAAGTGAAAGGGCCAGGGGGAAGTGAGAGGGGCCAGAACAGGTGAGAGAGCCAGGGGGAGTGAGAGGGCCAGGGGGAAGTGAGAGAGCTAGGGGGAAGTGAGAGGGGCCAGAACAGGTGAGAGTGCCAGGGGGAAGTGAGAGGGGCCAGAACAGGTGAGAGAGCCAGGGGGAAGTGAGAGGGACCAGAACAGGTGACAAAGCCAGGGGGAAGTGAGAGGGACCAGAACAGGTGAGAGGGCCAGGAGGAAGTGAGAGGGGCCAGAATAGGTAAGAGAGCCAGGAGGAAGTGAGAGGGACCAGAACAGGTGAGAGGGTCGGAGGAGAGTGAGAGGGGCCAGAACAGGTGAGAGGGTCGGAGGAGAGTGAGAGGGACCAGAACAGGTGAGAGAGCCAGGGGGAAGTGAGAGGGGCCAGAACAGGTGAGAGAGCCAGGGGGAAGTGAGAGGGGACAGAACAGGTGAGAGAGCCAGGGGGAAGTGAGAGGGGACAGAACAGGTGAGAGAGCTAGGTTGAAGTGAGAGGGGCCAGAACAGGTGAGAGGGCCAGGGGGAAGTGAGAGGGGCCAGAACAGGTGACAGAGCCAGGGGGAAGTGAGAGGGACGAGAACAGGTGAGAGGACCAGGGGGAAGTGAGTGGGACCAGAACAGGTGAGAGTGCCAGGGGGAAGTGAGAGGGGCCAGAACAGGTGAGAGAGCCAGGGGGAAGTGAGAGGGACCAGAACAGGTGACAAAGCCAGGGGGAAGTGAGAGGGACCAGAACAGGTGAGAGGGCCAGGAGGAAGTGAGAGGGGCCAGAATAGGTAAGAGAGCCAGGAGGAAGTGAGAGGGACCAGAACAGGTGAGAGGGTCGGAGGAGAGTGAGAGGGGCCAGAACAGGTGAGAGGGTCGGAGGAGAGTGAGAGGGACCAGAACAGGTGAGAGAGCCAGGGGGAAGTGAGAGGGGCCAGAACAGGTGAGAGAGCTAGGTTGAAGTGAGAGGGGCCAGAACAGGTGAGAGGGCCAGGGGGAAGTGAGAGGGGCCAGAACAGGTGACAGAGCCAGGGGGAAGTGAGAGGGACGAGAACAGGTGAGAGGACCAGGGGGAAGTGAGTGGGACCAGAACAGGTGAGAGAGCCAGGAGAAGTGAGAGGGGCCAGAACAGGTGAGAGAGCCAGGAGAAGTGAGAGGGGCCAGAACAGGCGAGAGGGCTAGGGGGAAGTGAGAGGGGCCAGAACAGGCGAGAGGGCCAGGGGGAAGTGAGAGGGGCCAGAACAGGTGAGAGAGCCAGGGGGAAGTGAGAGGGGCCAGAAGAGGTGAGAGAGCTAGGGGAAGTGAGAGGGACCAGAACAGGTGAGAGAGCCAGGGGGAAGTGAGAGGGGACAGAACAGGTGAGAGGGCCAGGAAGAAGTGAGAGGGGTCAGAACAGGTGAGAGGGCCAGGGGGAAGTGAGAGGGACCAGAACAGGTGAGAGAGCCAGGGGGAAGTGAGAGGGACCAGAACAGGTGAGAGAGCCAGGGGGAAGTGAGAGGGGCCAGAAGAGGTGAGAGGGTCAGAGGATAGTGAGAGGGGCCAGAACAGGCGAGAGGGCCAGGAAGAAGTGAGAGGGGCCAGAACAGGTGAGAGGGTCAGAGGAGAGTGAGAGGGGCCAGAACAGGCGAGAGGGCTAGGGGGAAGTGAGAAGGGCCAGAACAGGTGAGAGAGCCAGGGGGAAGTGAGAGGGCCAGGGGGAAGTGAGAGGGGCCAGAACAGGTGAGAGAGCCAGGGGGAAGTGAGAGGGCCAGGGGAAGTGAGAGGGGCCAGAACAGGTGAGAGAGCCAGGGGGCAGTGAGAGGGCCAGAACAGGTGAGAGAGCCAGGGGGAAGTGAGAGGGCAAGGAGGAAGTGAGAGGGTCCAGAACAGGTGAGAGAGCCAGGGGAAAGTGAGAGGGCCAGGGGGAAGTGAGAGAGCTAGGGGAAGTGAGAGGGGCCAGAACTGGTGAGAGAGCCAGGGGGAAGTGAGAGGGACCAGAACAGGTGAGAGAGCCAGGAGGAAGTGAGAGGGACCAGAACAGGTGAGAGGGTCAGAGGAGAGTGAGAGGGGCCAGAACAGGTGAGAGAGCCAGGAGGAAGTGAGAGGTGACAGAACAGGTAAGAGAGCCAAGAGGAGAGTGAGAGGGGTCAGAACAGGTGAGAGAGCCAGGGGGAAGTAAGAGGGACCAGAACACGTGAGAGAGCCAGGGGGAAGTGAGAGGGGACAGAACAGGTGAGAGAGCCAGGGTGAGTGAGAGGGACCAGAACAGGTGACAGAGCCAGGGGGGAAGTGAGAGGGGCCAGAACAGGCGAGAGGGCTAGGGGGAAGTGAGAGGGGACAGAACAGGTGAGAGGGCCAGGGGGAAGTGAGAGGGGCCAGAACAGGTGAGAGAGCCAGGGGGAAGTGAGAGTCGCCAGAACAGGTGATTGGGTCAGAGGAGAGTGAGAGGGGCCAGAACAGGCGAGAGGGCTAGGAGGAAGTGAGATGGGCCAGAACAGGTGATAGAGCCAGGGGGAAGTGAGAGTCGCCAGAACAGGTGATAGGGTCAGAGGAGAGTGAGAGGGGCTAGAACAGGCGAGAGGGCTAGGGGGAAGTGAGAGGGGCCAGAACAGGCGAGAGGGCCAGGGGGAAGTGAGATGGACCAGAACAGGTGAGAGAGCTAGGGGAAGTGAGAGGGACCAGAACACGTGAGAGAGCTAGGGGAAGTGAGAGGGGCCAGAACAGGTGACAGAGCCAAGGGGAAGTGAGAGGGACCAGAACAGGTGAGAAGACAAGGGGGAAGTGAGAGGGGCCAGAACAGGTGAGAGGACAAGGGGGAAGTGAGAGGGGCCAGAACAGGTGAGAGGGCCAGGGGGAAGTGAGAGGGGCCAGAACAGGCGAGAGGGCTAGGGGGAAGTGAGAAGGGCCAGAACAGGTGATAGGGTCAGAGGAGAGTGAGAGGGGCCAGAACAGGCGAGAGAGCCAGGGGGGAGTGAGAGGGGCCAGAACAGGTGAGAGAGCTAGGGGGAAGTGAGAGGGGCCAGAACAGGTGAGAGAGCTAGGGGGAAGTGAGAGGGGCCAGAACAGGTGAGAGAGCTAGGGGGAAGTGAGAGGGGCCAGAACAGGAAAGAGCTAGGGGGAAGTGAGAGGGGCAGGCAGAAGATGTGACTAGAAGTGAGATGGAGGTGGAATAGCAGTATGAGTGGACATGAGTCAGAACAGGTGAGAGTGAGACTGGTCAGAATATGTGAGAAGTCAAGGGGAAGGGAGAAGAGAAAGCGGCAGTATGAGAGAAAATAAGAGTCACAACAAGTGAGAGGGCCCAGGGGTAAGTGAGATGGGTAAAACTGGTGAGAGGGCCCAGGGGGAGTGAGATCAGTCAGAATAAGTGAGAGGTCAGTGGTAAGATAAGAAGAGAGATAGAGGGGAAATGGCAGTATGAGGGGACATAAAAGTCAGATGAGAGGGGTAGGTGAAGATAGGAATAGAAGGGAAATAAAGGGGGAAGGACATGAGATAAGAGTCAGAGCAGTTGAGAGTGCGATGGGACAGAACAAAAGATGACAGTGAAAGAGGGGGGAGAGTATGTGGAGAGGGGAGATAGGCGTGTAAACAGAGCTGTGTGTGAAGGAACTGTGAGCGGACTATATATAGGGTGGCGGGCAGTTTGATGGTTCAGTTAGAGAGGACAGAGGGACCGTGGAGAGTAGGAAGAAGGTAACATGGTGTCAGGGTATATTAGCCTGGATCTATGGAATCAATAGAAAGTTCAGAGGAGTGGGCAGTTGGCAGGCGGTGTGCAAAGCTGGATTATAGTGTACCAGTCAATGAAATCACCCCCTGCATGTTTTATAGAGAGGAGAACTTATTGCCTCGCCTCTCACGGTCTCCTCACTCCATCACTTCTCATCTCTCTGTCTCCTGTGTCCAACCCCTCATACGGTTTCCTCTCTCAGTCAGCTCTCTGTCTTTTTCACTCCTCTCCTCTCTCCATTCCATCTCTGGTGTCCATCTCCTCCTCTGTTTCCTCTCTCTGTCCTCTCCTTCTGGCTCCTCAGCCTATCTTCCTGCTCCATCATCTCTGTGTCCCCTTTATCCATCTCCTCCTTCATTTCCTCTCGTCATCTCTTCACTCCATTTTCTTTCTCCATCACCTCCATATGTTTCCTCTCTTCATTTCCTCTTTCTGTTTCCCCTCTCTCCTCTTGCTCTGTCTCCTCCAGTTGTGACCTCTATCCATTGTCTCACTCCAACTTCTCTTTCTGTTGACTGGTTCCATTTCCTCTCACAATCTCCTTGTTTCATTTCTTTATATGTTCTCCTTATGTTTCCTCTCTCCATTTCCTCCTTTTATTTCCTCTCTCTGTCTCCTCTTTCTCTCATTGCACCATCTCCATATCCTCTCTCCTTCTCCTTGTTCCATCATCTCTCCATCCCCTCTGTCTATCTCCTCCTTCCATTTCTCCTCTCTGTGCATCTCCTTTTTGTCTCTGGCTCCATCTGCTCTCTCCTTCTTGTTCCATCTTCTTTCTTCCTTTCACTCCCTCTATCCATCTCCTCCTGTTTTCTCTCTCTATCTCCTCTCTCCATTGCATCTATCTGCCACCTGTCTCTATCACCTCACTTTATCCCCTCTCTCCATCATTGTGCTTCATCTCTTCTCTCTGTCTCCTTGTTTCATCTTCTCCTCACTCCCTCCATCCATCTCCTCCCTTCATCCATCTCCTCTCTCTGTCAACTCTGTCCATCACCTTACGCCATCTCCCTTCTGTTGCCTGGCTCCATCTGCACTCTCCTTGTCATTCTACACTCTATCCCCTCTGTCCATCTCCTTTTTCCATTTTCTCTGTATCCTTTATCCATTTCCTCTCACTGTCTCCTTGCTCGCTCTCCTCTCCATTGCCTTACTTCATCTCCTCTTTCTGTTGACTGGTTCCATTTCTTCTCTTCATCTTATTGTCCCATCTTCTCTTTTCACTCCATCTCTTTGTCTCCTATTTCCACTTCTCTCCATCTTATTCTATTTCCCTTCTCTGTCACCTTGCTCCATCACGTTGCTCCATCTCTCTTTTCCTCACCTTGCTCCATATCCTTTGTCCGTTTCTTGTTCGATCACCTCTGCACCCCCTTCGT
The DNA here is from genome assembly GCA_027410445.1 of Discoglossus pictus. NCBI lineage: Eukaryota > Metazoa > Chordata > Amphibia > Anura > Alytidae > Discoglossus > Discoglossus pictus. The sequence goes on from CM050167.1 coordinate 403,231,191, forward strand.
TCATCTCTTCCTTTCATTTCCTCTCTCTTTGCCTCCTTGCTTCATCGTCACTCTCTCTCTCTGTTGTTGTTTTTTTCATCTTCTTTCTCCATACACTTGATCCATCTCGTCCTTGCATTTCCTTTCTCCATCTTCTTCTTCTATTTCCTCTCTCTGTTTCCTTGCTCCAACTCCTCTGTCTGTCTCCTGGCTCCATCCCCTCTCTCCATTTCTTCTCTGCTTTTCCTTTATCAATCTCCTGTTTTCATTTCCTCTCTCTGTCTCCTTGCTCCATCTCCTCATAGTTCAGTATCCTCCTTGTATTTCCTCTCTCTGCCTCCTTGTGTTTCCTTTCTCAGTCTCCTTGCGTTTCCTGCCGCTGTCTCTTTGCTTAATTTTAGCTCTCTGTCTCCTTGCCCCATCTCCTCTGTCTCTGTCTCTTTGCTCCATCTCCTCTCTCTATCTCCTTGTTTCATCTCATCACTCTAGTCCTCTCCACAGGGTTTCTTGGGCCAAGGCACGCACCGATTTCTTCAGTTATGGAGTGAATCGAGCCTCCCTGAGCTCCGTGGAACGGGCTGCATTCTTTGTGAGTCTTGATGAGGAAGATGGAGGATATGTGGAGGGGGACAAGGCTTCCCTCAGCGTCTACGCCAAATCCCTGCTCCATGGGAATTGCTACAACAGGTATAATTTGCAATGTGGTGTCCAAACTTTAACTCTTTGATTGTTTTTGAGGTTGATTCTCATTTTTGCTTCTTCTCTATATTTAAGGTGTAATACTGGGTCAGCCTTAGAACATCAGAAAACAGTCTCAAAGGATATATATTTTAATGGATGAGTATTATTATTATTACGATTAGAAACCCGAAATATTCAAGGTCATAGCAAATTATATTCTGCATATCAAGAAAGATATCTAGATATAAAGGTGGGGCTAGTCTTGGTGTAACCATGGGGCTGGCCTTGGTGTAACAGTGGGGCTGGTCTTGGTGTAACCGTGGGGCTGGTCTTGGTGTAGCGTTTGGGCTGGCCTTGGTGTAATGGTGGGGCTGGTCTTGGTGTAATGGTGGGGCTGGTCTTGGTGTAGCGTTTAGGCTGGCCTTGGTGTAATGGTGGGGCTGATCTTGGTGTAATGGTGGGGCTGATCTTGGTGTAATGGTGGGGCTGGTCTTGGTGTAACGGTGGCTCTGGTCTTGGTGTAACGGTGGCGCTTGTCTTGGTGTAACAGTGGCGCTGGTCTTGGTGTAACGGTGGCGCTGGTCTTGGTGTAACGGCGGCGCTGGTCTTGGTGTAGCGTTTGGGCTGGCCTTGGTGTAATGGTGGGGCTGGTATTGGTGTAATTGTGAGGCTGGTCTTGGTGTAGCGGTGGGGCTGGTCTTGATGTAGCGGTGGGGCTGGTCTTTGTGTAACAGGTGGTCTGGTGTTGGTGTAGCGGTGGGGCTGGTGTTGGTGTAGCGGTGGGGCTGGTGTTGGTGTAGCGGTGGGACTGGTTTTGGTGTAACGGTGGGGCTGGTCTTGGTGTAACGTTGGGGGTGGTCTTGGTGTAACGCTGGGGCTGGTCTTGGTGTAACGGTGGCGCTGGTCTTGGTGTAACGGTGGCGCTGGTCTTGGTGTAACAGTGGCGCTGGTCTTGGTGTAATGGTGGCGCTGGTCTTGGTGTAGCGTTTGGGCTGGCCTTGGTGTAATGGTGGGGCTGGTCTTGGTGTAATTGTGGGGCTGGTCTTGGTGTAGCGGTGGGGCTGGTCTTTGTGTAACAGGTCAGGCTGGTCTTGGTGTAACGGTGGTGCTGGTCTTGGTGTAACAGTGGCGCTGGTCTTGGTGTAACAGTGGCGCTGGTCTTGGTGTAGCGTTTGGGCTGGCCTTGGTGTAATGGTGGGGCTGGCCTTGGTGTAACCTTGGCGCTGTTCTTGGTGTAGCGTTTGGGCTGGCCTTGGTGTAATGGTGGGGCTGGTCTTGGTGTAGCGTTTGGGCTGGCCTTGGTGTAATGGTGGGGCTGGTATTGGTGTAATGGTGGGGCTGATCTTGGTGTAATGGTGGGGCTGGTCTTGGTGTAACGGTGGGGCTGGTCTTGGTGTAACGGTGGCGCTGGTCTTGGTGTAACGGTGGCGCTGGTCTTGGTGTAACGGTGGCGCTGGTCTTGGTGTAACGGTGGCGCTGGTCTTGGTGTAGCGTTTGGGCTGGCCTTGGTGTAATGGTGGGGCTGGTATTGGTGTAATTGTGGGGCTGGTCTTGGTGTAACGGTGGTGCTGGTCTTCGTGTAACGGTGGCGCTGGTCTTGGTGTAGCGTTTGGGCTGGCCTTGGTGTAATTGTGGGGCTGGTATTGGTGTAGCGGTGGGGCTCGTCTTGGTGTAGCGGTGGGGCTGGTCTTTGTGTAACAGGTGGTCTGGTCTTGGTGTAGCGGTGGGGCTGGTGTTGGTGTAACGGTGGCGCTGGTCTTGGTGTAACGTTGGGACTGGTCTTCGTGAAATGGTGGGGTTGTGTCATGACTGATTTTGGGGCCATGATGGAACCCCCTTCACCCCACAAGTAACTGTTACACATCTCATTGATAACATAAAGGCGATCTGATGGACATGGGATGTGTTCTAATGATTATAACAATTTGTCTTTCATTTATGTGTCATGTTTAAAGAATGAATGTATACATGTAGAGCCTCATTCAATTCGGAGGCCGTAACTTATGTAATGTATTTCGTATGTCTGCGGGCCTCCTGCGGGCCGGTAGGACGTTTGTGTTACGGTGCTATTCAATTCGTGAAGACTGCAAGTTATGAACCGATTACGAAATTCGGAAAACCATGCCATCGTATGTAGCATTTGTGAGCGTGAACAGATGAATTAACAAAGCCCGTAACTCCTGAGTTAGTAACAGCCAATGGAAACAGAGATCGTCATCATTACATCAATGAAAAATGGAGTTTGGATTTCAGTCCTACGGGTTTCAATTACGAGTTACGATCGGACCCACACTCCTGAAATATTGCAATATCAATAAAATCCTAAATATGATATTCTGCTACATACGTGTTCCATTATATGTATTAAACACATTAATTGCCGGGATCAATATAACACGGAAATCAAGTATTTTTGGGGCCGATTCGCGAGCGTGAGATTGGTGTGCTATTAATTCTAAGACCCAACATCACTTTCCCTTTTAATAAAAGTACAGTAATGCGTGTATATGTGTATTTAAAGGGTTCTCGAAGCGCTTTGCGAGTCCTCCTTGGAACCCCTAACTCGTGGAGCGACTTTTGCCATTTGCGGCCTTGGTTAGCGAGGAGGAATGAGAGCAATTGAATAGAGATTTGCGATTTTAGCGTTTGGAACTCTTGCGGCCGTGAAAGATCAAATGGGCCCATGTTCAATGTGAGCCTCGAAACTCGATTGCAGCCAAATGTCTGTGAGTTGCGGGCTCCCGCTGGTCTACATTTGTGATGCTATTCAATTGCTCAAGCTCGTAAGTTGCAGGTCCGAAGCCAAAACCGTAAACCACGCACTGGTTCGGAGCAGTTGAGGGCAGGAACATGATCAATGAAGCAAACCCGTCATCTCCCATTTCAAACCAGCCAATAGGAAATGAGACTGTCAGAATTACCACAGTGATTGAGGTTACGTGTTAATTAGTTCGGGGGTCCGATACGTGATTAGACTCGCAAAGCAGCAAAATAAAGAATTATGAAATCCAATGCCAATACTGTTCTAGTCGATTTAACCCCGAAATGAAACGTAAAAAATACATTTATTTTCCTGCCAATTTGCGGGCTTGAGACTGTTGTAGATTAATGTGAATGTCTGCCATCGTTTTTTCCCGTTATTCTCAGCGCAGGATTGATTTTTTATTTGCATTTACAGTGCTACAAATAGGTGTTTAACCCCTTGCGGCTCCTCTCTAGCATATATAGGATTTTCTCCTTCATTTGCAATTTACGGGCGCAAATACATTTGCGGGCTTGGGGAAATTGAGCAATTGAATAGCGATTTGTGATTTTAGCCTTCCGAAAGTGACGGATCAAAGGCTTCTGGAGAGTGTAAGTTACGAGTTTGATCAGCGCCATTTTTTCCAGCCGTAAGTTGATCTGAGCCCGCAAAAAGACACCAATTCAATAGCAAAATAGCTTGCGAGCTCACTTACGGGCTTACAGATCTAAAATTTGCTCAATTGAATGGGGCTCTTGGAAGGGCATTAACTTGGTGGTAACCATCGGAATGAATCGGAGGCCGGAGCCCGTAACCCGATCGTAGTGGGAGTATAGTCATGTATGTAATGTGTGAGTATAGTTACTGTCATGTATGTAATGTGTGAGTATAGTTACTGTCATGTATGTGTGCACGTGTCTTGTTGTGTGATATGTAGATCTGTCCCTCCCCAATGACACTATTAGTCCTTTTAGAGAGTGCAGCTTCTCCATTATAAAGTATTGTCGTGGCTATGGGCTGAAAGGAGTTGACCCTCATGGACTATTTTAATCTGCCCCGCTGGTCATCTGTTATTTCTTAATTGCCCCCACATTTATTATTTAAGATAAACAGGAGTTTGTAACCAGAGGGGGAGGAAAAAAAGTGAGTATCTTGTGCTTATTTCATTTGATATTTATTTTGTAGTTTGTGAGGTCTATTGATACGTTTCCCACATTCCTCTCTGCCTCGCATACAGGGATATTAGTGACCTAACCTCGGGCTCTGGTGTATCTGGCGGTGGGCCTAGGTGATGGGGCGAGGAGGTCAGATCCCTAATACAGGGAGGGGCATGTGGGCAGGCAAGAATAACCACTCAGGCTCTGCACTAAATGACCGGCGTCTGCTTCTCCATGATGAATTTAATGGCTGGGTGCTGAGATTGGACATAAATCCACAACCTAAAAGGAGAAAAGTGGGGTGCCTGTGGCCCTAAAAGCTTTGTGTTGTCACAGGCTGGTCTTAGCATTACGGTTGGGTTGATCTTGGTGTAACGGTGCGGCTGGTCTTGGTGTAACCCTGGGGCTGGTCTTGGTGTAACCCTGGGGCTGGTCTTGGTGTAACCCTGGGGCTGGTCTTGGTGTAACCCTGGGGCTGGTCTTGGTGTAACCCTGGGGCTGGTCTTGGTGTAACCCTGGGGCTGGTCTTGGTGTAACCCTGGGGCTGGTCTTGGTGTAACCCTGCGGCTGGTCTTGGTGTAACCCTGCGGCTGGTCTTGGTGTAACCCTGCGGCTGGTCTTGGTGTAACCCTGCGGCTGGTCTTGGTGTAACCCTGCGGCTGGTCTTGGTGTAACCCTGCGGCTGGTCTTGGTGTAACCCTGCGGCTGGTCTTGGTGTAACCCTGGGGCTGGTCTTGGTATAACCCTTGGGCTGGTCTTAGTGTAACGGTGGGGCTGGTCTTGGTATAACCCTGGTGCTGGTCTTGGTGTAACCCTGGGGCTGGTCTTGGTATAACCCTGGGGCTGGTCTTGGTGTAACCCTGGGGCTGGTCTTGGTGTAACCCTGGGGCTGGTCTTGGTATAACCCTGGGGCTGGTCTTGGTATAACCCTTGGGCTGGTCTTAGTGTAACGGTGGGGCTGGTCTTGGTATAACCCTGGTGCTGGTCTTGGTGTAACCCTGGGGCTGGTCTGGGTGTAACCCTGCGGCTGGTCTTGGTGTAACCCTGGGGCTGGTCTTGGTGTAACCCTGGGGCTGGTCTTGGTGTAACCCTGGGGCTGGTCTTGGTGTAACCCTGGGGCTGGTCTTGGTGTAACCCTGGGGCTGGTCTTGGTGTAACCCTGGGGCTGGTCTTGGTATAACCCTGGGACTGGTCTTGGTATAACCCTGGGGCTGATCTTAGTGTAACGGTGCGGCTGGTCTTGAAGTAATGGGGCCATATTCAATTGAGGTTTTCGGGAAATCCGGGAGCCCATAAGTGAGGTCGCAAGCTAATTTGCTATTCGATTGGCGTCTTTTTGCTGGCTCCGAATGGCTTCTGAGTTATGGTCTTTAAAAAATGTTGATGGTTAAACTCGTAATTTACAGCCTCCAGAAGCCTTTGATCTGTCACTTTCGCAAGGCTAAAATCACAAATCGCTGTTCAATTGCTCAATTTCCCCAAGCCCGCAGATGTTTTCACACCCGTAAATGGCAAACGAAGGAGAAAATCCTACGAGGGTTAGAGAGGACTCACAAGGGGTAAACACCTAATCGTAGCACTGTAAATGCGAATAATAAATCACTACTGCACTGTAAATAACGGGAAAGCGATGATGGACATTAGCATTAATTGCACAACAGTCTCAAGCCCGCAAATCGGCAAAATCTTTTTATGTTTCATTTCAGGGTTAAATCGATCTCGGGTATCAATGCGTTAATAAATATCAGGTCACCCATATGGACTAGAACAGTATTGGCTTTCATTTTTTATAATTTAGTATTTTGAGGGTGTGCGTGTTCCATCGCATATCGGACCCCCAAACCTAATTGATTGACACATAACCTCCATGTTTTACTGCCGTAATAATGACAGTCTCATTTTCCATTGGCTGATTCAAAATATGATGGGCTTGCTTAATTGATCATGTTCCCGCCCTGAACTGCTCCAAACCAGTGCATGGTTTACAGTTTTGACTTCGGGCCTGTAACTTGCGGGCTTGAGCAATTGAAAAGCATCGTAATCACAGACGAACGAGTTGTGGGCTTCAAATTGAATGTGGCTTATGGTGTGGCTGGTGTTGGTGTAATGGTTGGGCTGGTGTTGGTGTAATGATGGGGCTGGTCTTGATATAACAGGTGGTCTGGTCTTGGTGTAGCACTTTGGCTGGTCTTTGTTAACGGTGGAGCTGGTCTTGGTTTAACGGGTGGGCTGGTCTTGTAACAGTGGGGCTGTTTTTGGTGAAACGGTGGAGATGGTCTTGGTGTAACAGGTGGGCTGGTCTTGTTGTAATGGTTGGGCTGATCTTGGTGCAGTGGTGGATCTGGTCTTGGTGTAACTCTGTGACTGGTCTTATAACTCTGGGACTGGTCTTGATGCAATGGTGGGGTTGGTCTTGGCTTAACAGCTGGGCTGATCTTGGTGAGATGTAAGTGACTTTCTTTGTAGCCATTGAGGGACACATGAAAGCTTCTATTTGTTAGTAATATAAGCTAAAGTCTAACAGACTCATTAAATAACCCCTTGTAGTTCCCTCGGTCCTTGTAAAAGACAGTTTTTTGCTGTTTGTGAGGACCGATTCCCCAATAAGTCCCTCGCCGCCTGCTTTGCCAGATGACACCCAAAAACGGCCAAGAATAGGCTCCGGGAGAGCTACGTTGTCACACGCAGCCTTAAATCTATGGGGTGAACCTTGCACCTCGGAAGAATCCCTACGGGCACAAAAGGTGCCAGCAAGGGATCCTAAATCACATACGTGCTGCCTCGGAGCCGCCCGACACCACCGTGTGATGCTCCCCCCTACTCCCTAAACACATCACCATGCTGCAGGGGTCCCAATAGAGACCCCTGCAGCCTCCCCACATTAACCCCTTGCAGCAGGGGGTCCCCGATCTGCATCGATCAGGCCCCCGCTGCACTCAAAATTTTAACACTTTCTGCTGCAGGTCCTTAAAGGGCCTACGGCACACAATGAGCCCTTAATTATCTCCATAACTCACAGGGCTCTATACAGAGCCCCATGAGACTAAAATGAACCCCCTCAGTCCAATAGGGGTCTGTATAGACCCCTATAGGACACTATTAACCCCAAGGTTAACCCTACAAGTGCCATGAGGGTCCTCCACGACCCTACACTATTAACTCTAACTATACCCCATTAACCCCCTAACCCTAACTATACCCCATTAACCCATACTAAACCCTATCTAACCCTAACTAAGCCTATCTAACCCTATCTGGTCCTAATAAACCTTACTTGGCTTATATAACCCTTACTGGGCCTATCTAACACTAATTGGGCCTATTTAAACCTATCTAAACCTAAAAACCCTAACTGGGCCTATTTAAACCCCATCTAACCGTATTTAATCCCATCACTTACGGGGGTCTATACCGACCTCTATAAGCTTCCATCTAACCCCATCTCTTATGGTGGTCTATTCAGACCCCCGTAAGCCTCGATTTAACCCAATCATTCCCATAAGGGTCTATGAAGACCCTCCTAGGACAATGAGAACCCTATTATTAACCCCATATGTGCCATGAGGGTCAATCAGGCCCCTCATGACACTAAGTACAAACACTACACTACACTATTCTCCCCCTCCAATAAACCACTAAATCTAAACTACCCCCCTCTACCCTAACCTATTAACCCCAACCTACCTAACACTACCTACCTAACCCCTATTAAACCCCCCACCCCACTAATTACATATAATTAAAAAAACCTAAGGTACAAAAAATAAAAAAAGGACATTACAAACAGACCACCAAAAAAATTAACATCACAACCCCCCCATCACAAACAAAAAAATAATTACACACCTGCAAAGAAAAGGCATACACAAATATACATAACAATACAGTAATAAATACATTATAAATATACTCCTAACTACAATACATGTCCCCTTATCTATACATCACTCCCTATCTATACATCACCCCCTATCTAGACATTACCCCATCTATACAATACCCCTATGTATACATAACCCCCTATCTAGACATTACCCCCATCTACACAATGCCCCTATGTATACATAACCCCCTATCTAGACATTACCCCCATCTACACAATGCCCCTATGTATACATAACCCACTATCTAGACATTACCCCCATCTATACAATACCCCCTATGTATACATAACCTCCTATCTAGACATTACCCCCTATCTATACATTACCCCCTATATATATACAATACCCCCTAAATATAAGCTAAAATAGAATAAATAAAACCACTTACCTTTGCAGATGTCCCTTCAGATCGCACCCCCTTGGAAAAAAGAAACATCAAATTAGTACATAATTAAACATTACACATAATAAATAAACATTACAAATACAGTATTGAACTCACCTTTCCACCATGTCCATGTCCATCTTCTTCTGTTCTCCGGCTCGGCCCCTGGAAAAAAGCTACATCACATTAGTCACACATAAACACATATACACACAACCTAAATAAACAATAAACATTATACATTTTAAACTTACCTGTCTGCAATGTCCCCAGCCTACTCTTCTTCTGCTCACGCTGGGCCCTTGAAGAATCTGCACTCTAATGAGGCCTACAGAGCCTCTTCTAGTAGAAAATTGACAATGTCGCCTTCTGATTGGCTGAAAATGCTGTCAATCAAATTCCAGCCAATCAGAAGGTGCCAAGGTGTGAGCCAATCGAAATGGGATACACCCCTATATCCCATTCTGATTGGCTGAAGGCCCTGTCAATTTTTTTAAACCAATCAGAAGGCACTATTGCCTTCAGCCAATCACAATGGGATGCACCCCCATGGGGTGATTGGCTGAAGGCATCACTGTCAATCAGAGCCCCATGAGTGATGGGGTTAATTTTAGGTGCCTGGGGGGGTACTTATAGTACACTCGTTGCAGGGGTTAATATTTTTTTAGCACGGGTTCTTCAGGACCTTTACAGTCCTGTGAGGCGGGAAACTCAAATGTTTAAATGCAGCGGGGTCATGATCGATGCCGATCGGGGCCCCATTGCAAGGGGTTAATGTGGGGGGGCTGCGGGGTCCCTATGGACCCCTGCCAGAAGGGGTTAATATGGGAACACTTTGGGTGTCCCCATGGGGCCCCCCAGCATAAAGGTGGGTTAATGTTAGGTTCCGCGGGGGTACTTGGAGTACCCCACATGTCAGGGATTGTATGTAGAACTGCCGCGGAGGTCCCGTCCAGAACCCCACGCGGCAAGTGATTATGTGGGGGAGCCTGCGAGATCATGTCAGGCTGTCACTCCTCACGCCGCGTTGACACGGCCGGCCGCGCTGCGTAGCTCACACGTTGCTCGCAGCAGGGCTAATTTAATAGGCTGGAATTTAATGGCGCTGTAAATAAGTAGGTTTCATTTGATCATCCTCATATAAAATTGACACTAACTCTCTTGTAATAGGCTCAGAGACCATGGGGGTCTGTCTTGGTCTGTCACATTCTCACTCTCACTCTCTTCCTCTCTGTGTCTCTCTCTTTCTGTCTCTCTCTCACGTTCTTATGTCCTTGTGTCTAACACTCAGTACCCAAGCCTCTGTGTCTAACACTCTCTTGCTCCCTCTCCCTCTCTGTTTTCTCCATGTCTTGCTCTTTCTTACCCCCACTCTCTTCCTCTCTGTCTCTCTCTCAGGTGGTTTGATAAATCCTTCAGTCTGGTTGTTTTCAAGAATGGGAAGTTGGGTCTGAATGCTGAGCACTCCTGGGCGGACGCGCCAATTATTGGACATCTTTGGGAGGTATAAGGAGAAGTCACACACAGATATAACCTCTCTACCCACCCGTCTCATCTATTTTTCTTCTCAGGCTCATGTCTCCATGTCTTTCCTCCCCCTCTCCCCTCTCTTCTCCTCTCTCCCTTTACCTTCTCCTCTCTTCCTTTACCTTCTCCTCTCTTCCTTTACCTTCTCCTCTCTTCTGTTACCTTCTTTTCTCTCCCTTTGCTCTCTCTCTTCTCCTCTCTTCTCCTTCCCCTGTGCTCTCTCTCTCCCCTCTCTTCTCCTTCCCCTGTGCTCTCTCTCTCCCCTCTCTTCTCCTTCCCCTGTGCTCTCTCTCTCCCCTCTCTTCTCCTTCCCCTGTGCTCTCTCTCTTCTCCTCTCTTCTTCTTCCCCTGTGCTCTCTCTCTCTCCCCTCTCTTCTCCTTCCCCTGTGCTCTCTCTCTCCCCTCTCTTCTCCTTCCCCTGTGCTCTCTCTCTCCCCTCTCTTCTCCTTCCCCTGTGCTCTCTCTCTCCCTCTCTTCTCCTTCCCCTGTGCTCTCTCTCTCCCCTCTCTTCTCCTTCCCCTGTGCTCTCTCTCTCCCCTCTCTTCTCCTTCCCCTGTGCTCTCTCTCTTCCCTCTCTTCTCCTTCCCCTGTGCTCTCTCTCTCCCCTCTCTTCTCCTTCCCCTGTGCTCTTTCTTCCCCCCCTCTTCTCCTTCCCCTGTGCTCTCTCTCTCCCCTCTCTTCTCCTTCCCCTGTGCTCTCTCTCTCCCCTCTCTTCTCCTTCCCCTGTGCTCTCTCTCTCCCCTCTCTTCTCCTTCCCCTGTGCTCTCTCTCTCCCCTCTCTTCTCCTTCCCCTTTGCTCTCTCCCTCCCCTCTCTTCTCCTTCCCCTGTGCTCTCTCTCTCCCCTCTCTTCTCCTTCCCCTTTGCTCTCTCTCTCCCCTCTCTTCTCCTTCCCCTTTGCTCTCTCTCTCCCCTCTCTTCTCCTTCCCCTGTGCTCTCTCTCTCCCCTCTCTTCTCCTTCCCCTGTGCTCTCTCTCTCCCCTCTCTTCTCCTTCCCCTGTGCTCTCTCTCTCCCCTCTCTTCTCCTTCCCCTGTGCTCTCTCTCTCCCCTCTCTTCTCCTTCCCCTTTGCTCTCTCTCCCCTCTCTTCTCCTTCCCCTATGCTCTCTCTCTCCCCTCTCTTCTCCTTCCCCTGTGCTCTCTCTCTCCCCTCTCTTCTCCTTCCCCTGTGCTCTCTCTCTCCCCTCTCTTCTCCTTCCCCTGTGCTCTCTCTCTCCCCTCTCTTCTCCTTCCCCTGTGCTCTCTCTCTCCCCTCTCTTCTCCTTCCCCTGTGCTCTCTCTCTCCCCTCTCTTCTCCTTCCCCTGTGCTCTCTCTCTCCCCTCTCTTCTCATTCCCCTGTGCTCTCTCTCTCCCCTCTCTTCTCCTTCCCCTGTGCTCTCTCTCTTCCCTCTCTTCTCCTTCCCCTGTGCTCTCTCTCTCCCCTCTCTTCTCCTTCCCCTGTGCTCTCTCTCTCCCCTCTCTTCTCCTTCCCCTGTGCTCTCTCTCTCTCCTCTCTTCTCCTTCCCCTGTGCTCTCTCTCTCCCCTCTCTTCTCCTTCCCCTGTGCTCTCTCTCTCCCCTCTCTTCTCCTTCCCCTGTGCTCTCTCTCTCCCCTCTCTTCTCCTTCCCCTGTGCTCTCTCTCTCCCCTCTCTTCTCCTTCCCCTGTGCTCTCTCTCTCCCCTCTCTTCTCCTTCCCCTGTGCTCTCTCTCTCCCCTCTCTTCTCCTTCCCCTGTGCTCTCTCTCTCCCCTCTCTTCTCCTTCCCCTGTGCTCTCTCTCTCTCCCCTCTCTTCTCCTTCCCCTGTGCTCTCTCTCTCCCCTCTCTTCTCCTTCCCCTGTGCTCTCTCTCTCCCCTCTCTTCTCCTTCCCCTTTGCTCTCTCTCTCCCCTCTCTTCTCCTTCCCCTTTGCTCTCCTTACCTATGTTCTTATTCCCATCTTTCTTCTCCCCAGTTCATGTTGGCTACTGACTGCTTTGATTTGGGGTACACCGAGGACGGGAGCTGCCATGGGGACTCGGGGCTCTCCCTGCCACCCCCTTATAGACTTCAGTGGGACATCCCACCAAAGGTGAGAGCGCCGAGTATTCTTGGGTATAAGAAAATGATTATATAGAGACACACTGTGCGGTGTCTGCGCTCTAGAGATAGTGTGAGGTGTCTGTGATCTAGTGATAGTGTGAGGTGTCACTGTGATCTAGTGACAGTGTGAGGGGTCACTGCGCTCTAGTGATAGTGTGAGGTGTCACTGCGCTCTAGTGATAGTGTGAGGTGTCTGATCTAGTGATAGTGTGAGGTGTCTGTGATCTAGTGATAGTGTGAGGTGTCTGTGATCTAGTGATAGTGTGAGGTGTCTGTGATCTAGTGATAGTGTGAGGTGTCTGTGATCTAGTGATAGTGTGAGGTGTCTCTGTGATCTAGTGATAGTGTGAGGTGTCTGTGATCTAGTGATAGTGTGCGGTGTCTGTGATCTAGTGATAGTGTGAGGTGTCTGTGATCTAGTGATAGTGTGAGGTGTCTGTGATCTAGTGATAGTGTGAGGTGTCTCTGTGATCTAGTGATAGTGTGAGGTGTCTGTGATCTAGTGATAGTGTGAGGGGTCACTGCGCTCTAGTGATAGTGTGTGGTGTCACTGCGCTCTAGTGATAGTGTGAGGTGTCTGCGCTCTAGAGATAGTGTGAGGTGTCACTGCGCTCTAGTGACAGTGTGAGGTGTCTGATCTAGTGACAGTGTGAGGTGTCTGTGATCTAGTGATAGTGTGAGGTGTCACTGCGCTCTAGTGATAGTGTGAGGTGTCTCTGTGATCTAGTGACAGTGTGAGGGGTCACTGCGCTCTAGTGATAGTGTGAGGTGTCACTGCGCTCTAGTGATAGTGTGAGGTGTCTGTGATCTAGTGATAGTGTGAGGTGTCTGTGTGATCTAGTGATAGTGTGAGGTGTCTGTGATCTAGTGATAGTGTGAGGTGTCTGTGTGATCTAGTGATAGTGTGAGGTGTCACTGTGATCTAGTGATAGTGTGAGGTGTCTCTGTGATCTAGTGATAGTGTGAGGTGTCACTGCGCTCTAGTGATAGTGTGAGGTGTCACTGTGATCTAGTGATAGTGTGAGGTGTCTGTGATCTAGTGATAGTGTGAGGTGTCTGTGATCTAGTGATAGTGTGCGGTGTCTGTGATCTAGTGATAGTGTGAGGTGTCTGTGATCTAGTGATAGTGTGAGGTGTCTCTGTGATCTAGTGATAGTGTGAGGTGTCTGTGATCTAGTGATAGTGTGAGGGGTCACTGCGCTCTAGTGATAGTGTGTGGTGTCACTGCGCTCTAGTGATAGTGTGAGGTGTCTGCGCTCTAGAGATAGTGTGAGGTGTCACTGCGCTCTAGTGACAGTGTGAGGTGTCTGATCTAGTGACAGTGTGAGGTGTCTGTGATCTAGTGATAGTGTGAGGTGTCACTGCGCTCTAGTGACAGTGTGAGGTGTCTGATCTAGTGATAGTGTGAGGTGTCACTGCGCTCTAGTGATAGTGTGAGGTGTCTGTGATCTAGTGATAGTGTGAGGTGTCTCTGTGATCTAGTGATAGTGTGAGGTGTCTCTGTGATCTAGTGATAGTGTGAGGTGTCTGTGATCTAGTGATAGTGTGAGGTGTCTGCGCTCTAGAGATAGTGTGAGGTGTCACTGCGCTCTAGTGACAGTGTGAGGTGTCTGATCTAGTGACAGTGTGAGGTGTCCTGTGATCTAGTGATAGTGTGAGGTGTCACTGCGCTCTAGTGACAGTGTGAGGTGTCTGATCTAGTGATAGTGTGAGGTGTCTGTGATCTAGTGATAGTGTGAGGTGTCACTGCGCTCTAGTGACAGTGTGAGGTGTCTGATCTAGTGATAGTGTGAGGTGTCTGTGATCTAGTGATAGTGTGAGGTGTCTCTGTGATCTAGTGATAGTGTGAGATGTCTCTGTGATCTAGTGATAGTGTGAGGTGTCACTGCGCTCTAGTGATAGTGTGAGGTGTCACTGCGCTCTAGTGATAGTGTGAGGTGTCTCTGCGCTCTAGTGATAGTGTGAGGTGTCACTGCGCTCTAGTGATAGTGTGAGGTGTCACTGCGCTCTAGTGATAGTGTGAGGTGTCACTGCGCTCTAGTGATAGTGTGAGATGTCACTGCGCTCTAGTGATAGTGTGAGGTGTCTGCGCTCTAGTGATAGTGTGAGGTGTCTGATCTAGTGATAGTGTGAGGTGTCTGTGATCTAGTGATAGTGTGAGGTGTCTGTGATCTAGTGATAGTGTGAGGTGTCTGTGATCTAGTGATAGTGTGAGGGGTCACTGCGCTCTAGTGATAGTGTGAGGTGTCACTGCGCTCTAGTGATAGTGTGAGGTGTCTGTGATCTAGTGACAGTGTGAGGTGTCTGTGATCTAGTGATAGTGTGAGGTGTCTGTGATCTAGTGATAGTGTGAGGTGTCTGCGCTCTAGTGATAGTGTGAGGTGTCTGTGATCTAGTGATAGTGTGAGGTGTTACTGCGCTCTAGTGATAGTGTGAGGTGTCTGATCTAGTGATAGTGTGAGGTGTCTCTGTGATCTAGTGATAGTGTGAGGTGTCTGTGATCTAGTGATAGTGTGAGGTGTCTGTGATCTAGTGACAGTGTGAGGTGTCTGTGATCTAGTGATAGTGTGAGGTGTTACTGCGCTCTAGTGATAGTGTGAGGTGTCTGATCTAGTGATAGTGTGAGGTGTCTCTGTGATCTAGTGATAGTGTGAGGTGTCTGTGATCTAGTGATAGTGTGAGGTGTCACTGCGCTCTAGTGATAGTGTGAGGTGTCTGTGATCTAGTGATAGTGTGAGGTGTCTGTGATCTAGTGATAGTGTGAGGGGTCACTGCGCTCTAGTGATAGTGTGAGGTGTCACTGCGCTCTAGTGATAGTGTGAGGTGTCTGTGATCTAGTGACAGTGTGAGGTGTCTGTGATCTAGTGATAGTGTGAGGTGTCTGTGATCTAGTGATAGTGTGAGGTGTCTGCGCTCTAGTGATAGTGTGAGGTGTCTGTGATCTAGTGATAGTGTGAGGTGTCACTGCGCTCTAGTGATAGTGTGAGGTGTCACTGCGCTCTAGTGATAGTGTGAGGTGTCTGTGATCTAGTGATAGTGTGAGGTGTCTGCGCTCTAGTGATAGTGTGAGGTGTCTGTGATCTAGTGATAGTGTGAGGTGTCTCTGTGATCTAGTGATAGTGTGAGGTGTCTGTGATCTAGTGATAGTGTGAGGTGTCTCTGTGATCTAGTGATAGTGTGAGGTGTCTGTGATCTAGTGATAGTGTGAGGTGTCTGTGATCTAGTGACAGTGTGAGGTGTCTGCGCTCTAGTGATAGTGTGAGGTGTCTGTGATCTAGTGATAGTGTGAGGGGTCACTGCGCTCTAGTGATAGTGTGAGGTGTCACTGCGCTCTAGTGATAGTGTGAGGTGTCACTGCGCTCTAGTGATAGTGTGAGGTGTCACTGCGCTCTAGTGATAGTGTGAGGGGTCACTGCGCTCTAGTGATAGTGTGAGGTGTCTGTGATCTAGTGATAGTGTGAGGTGTCTGCGCTCTAGTGATAGTGTGAGGTGTCTGTGATCTAGTGATAGTGTGAGGTGTCTGTGATCTAGTGACAGTGTGAGGTGTCTGCGCTCTAGTGATAGTGTGAGGTGTCTGTGATCTAGTGATAGTGTGAGGGGTCACTGCGCTCTAGTGATAGTGTGAGGTGTCACTGCGCTCTAGTGATAGTGTGAGGTGTCACTGCGCTCTAGTGATAGTGTGAGGTGTCACTGTGATCTAGTGATAGTGTGAGGTGTCTGTGATCTAGTGACAGTGAGAGGTGTCTGTGATCTAGTGATAGTGTGAGGTGTCTCTGTGATCTAGTGATAGTGTGAGGTGTCTCTGCGCTCTAGTGATAGTGTGAGGTGTTACTGCGCTCTAGTGATAGTGTGAGGTGTCTGATCTAGTGACAGTGTGAGGTGTCTGATCTAGTGATAGTGTGAGGTGTCTGTGATCTAGTGATAGTGTGAGGTGTCACTGCGCTCTAGTGATAGTGTGAGGTGTCACTGTGATCTAGTGATAGTGTGAGGTGTCTGTGATCTAGTGATAGTGTGAGGTGTCTGCGCTCTAGTGATAGTGTGAGGTGTCTGTGATCTAGTGATAGTGTGAGGTGTCTGTGATCTAGTGATAGTGTGAGGTGTCTGCGCTCTAGTGATAGTGTGAGGTGTCTCTGTGATCTAGTGATAGTGTGAGGTGTCTCTGTGATCTAGTGATAGTGTGAGGTGTCTGTGATCTAGTGATAGTGTGAGGTGTCTGTGATCTAGTGATAGTGTGAGGTGTCACTGCGCTCTAGTGATAGTGTGAGGTGTCTGTGATCTAGTGATAGTGTGAGGTGTCTGCGCTCTAGTGATAGTGTGAGGTGTCTGTGATCTAGTGATAGTGTGAGGTGTCTGTGATCTAGTGATAGTGTGAGATGTCTGTGATCTAGTGATAGTGTGAGGTGTCTCTGTGATCTAGTGATAGTGTGAGGTGTCTGTGATCTAGTGATAGTGTGAGGTGTCTGTGATCTAGTGATAGTGTGAGGTGTCTGTGATCTAGTGATAGTGTGAGGTGTCTGTGATCTAGTGATAGTGTGAGGTGTCTGTGATCTAGTGATAGTGTGAGGTGTCTGTGATCTAGTGACAGTGTGAGGGGTCACTGCGCTCTAGTGATAGTGTGAGGTGTCTGTGATCTAGTGATAGTGTGAGGTGTCTGCGCTCTAGTGATAGTGTGAGGTGTCTGTGATCTAGTGATAGTGTGAGGGGTCACTGCGCTCTAGTGATAGTGTGAGGTGTCACTGCGCTCTAGTGATAGTGTGAGGTGTCACTGCGCTCTAGTGATAGTGTGAGGTGTCACTGTGATCTAGTGATAGTGTGAGGTGTCTGTGATCTAGTGACAGTGAGAGGTGTCTGTGATCTAGTGATAGTGTGAGGTGTTACTGCGCTCTAGTGATAGTGTGAGGTGTCTCTGCGCTCTAGTGATAGTGTGAGGTGTTACTGCGCTCTAGTGATAGTGTGAGGTGTCACTGCGCTCTAGTGATAGTGTGAGGTGTCACTGCGCTCTAGTGATAGTGTGAGGTGTCACTGCGCTCTAGTGATAGTGTGAGGTGTCACTGCGCTCTAGTGATAGTGTGAGGTGTCTGCGCTCTAGAGATAATGTGAGGTGTCACTCTGATCTAGTGATAGTGTGAGGTGTCTCTGCGCTCTAGTGATAGTGTGAGGTGTCACTGCGCTCTAGTGATAGTGTGAGGTGTCTGATCTAGTGATAGTGTGAGGTGTCACTGTGATCTAGTGATAGTGTGAGGTGTCACTGTGATCTAGTGATAGTGTGAGGTGTCTGTGATCTAGTGATAGTGTGAGGTGTCTGTGATCTAGTGATAGTGTGAGGTGTCACTGCGCTCTAGTGATAGTGTGAGGTGTCTGATCTAGTGATAGTGTGAGGTGTCTGATCTAGTGATAGTGTGAGGTGTCACTGTGATCTAGTGATAGTGTGAGGTGTCTGATCTAGTGATAGTGTGAGGTGTCTCTGTGATCTAGTGATAGTGTGAGGTGTCACTGTGATCTAGTGATAGTGTGAGGTGTCTCTGATCTAGTGATAGTGTGATCTAGTGATAGTGTGAGGTGTCTGTGATCTAGTGATAGTGTGAGGTGTCTGTGATCTATTGATAGTGTGAGGTGTCTGTGATCTATTGATAGTGTGAGGTGTCTGTGATCTAGTGATAGTGTGAGGTGTCTGTGATCTATTGATAGTGTGAGGTGTCTGTGATCTATTGATAGTGTGAGGTGTCTGTGATCTAGTGATAGTGTGAGGTGTCTGTGATCTAGTGATAGTGTGAGGTGTCACTGTGATCTAGTGATAGTGTGAGGTGTTACTGCGCTCTAGTGATAGTGTGAGGTGTCTGTGATCTAGTGATAGTGTGAGGTGTCACTGTGATCTAGTGATAGTGTGAGGTGTCTGTGATCTAGTGATAGTGTGAGGTGTCTGTGATCTAGTGATAGTGTGAGGTGTCTGTGATCTAGTGATAGTGTGAGGTGTCACTGCGCTCTAGTGATAGTGTGAGGTGTCACTGCGCTCTAGTGATAGTGTGAGGTGTCACTGCGCTCTAGTGATAGTGTGAGGTGTCTGTGATCTAGTGATAGTGTGAGGTGTCTCTGTGATCTAGTGATAGTGTGAGGTGTCACTGTGATCTAGTGATAGTGTGAGGTGTCTCTGTGATCTAGTGATAGTGTGAGGTGTCACTGTGATCTAGTGATAGTGTGAGGTGTCACTGTGATCTAGTGATAGTGTGAGGTGTCTGTGATCCTAGTGATAGTGGAGGTGTCCTGATCTAGTGATAGTGTGAGGTGTCATCTGTGATCTAGTGATAGTGTGAGGTGTCACTGTGCTCTAGTGATAGTGTGAGGTGTCTCTGCGCTCTAGTGATAGTGTGAGGTGTCTCTGCGCTCTAGTGATAGTGTGAGGTGTCTCTGCGCTCTAGTGATAGTGTGAGGTGTCTGATCTAGTGATAGTGTGAGGTGTCTCTGTGATCTAGTGATAGTGTGATCTAGTGATAGTGTGAGGTGTCTGTGATCTATTGATAGTGTGAGGTGTCTGTGATCTAGTGATAGTGTGAGGTGTCTGTGATCTAGTGATAGTGTGAGGTGTTACTGCGCTCTAGTGATAGTGTGAGGTGTCTGTGATCTAGTGATAGTGTGAGGTGTCTGTGATCTAGTGATAGTGTGAGGTGTCACTGTGATCTAGTGATAGTGTGAGGTGTCTGTGATCTAGTGATAGTGTGAGGTGTCTGTGATCTAGTGATAGTGTGAGGTGTCACTGTGCTCTAGTGATAGTGTGAGGTGTCTGTGATCTAGTGATAGTGTGAGGTGTCTGTGATCTAGTGATAGTGTGAGGTGTCTGTGATCTAGTGATAGTGTGAGGTGTCTGTGATCTAGTGATAGTGTGAGGTGTCACTGCGCTCTAGTGATAGTGTGAGGTGTCTGCGCTCTAGTGATAGTGTGAGGTGTCACTGTGATCTAGTGATAGTGTGAGGTGTCTGTGATCTAGTGATAGTGTGAGGTGTCTGCGCTCTAGTGATAGTGTGAGGTGTCACTGTGATCTAGTGATAGTGTGAGGTGTCTGTGATCTAGTGATAGTGTGAGGTGTCTGTGATCTAGTGATAGTGTGAGGTGTCTGCGCTCTAGTGATAGTGTGAGGTGTCTGATCTAGTGATAGTGTGAGGTGTCTGATCTAGTGATAGTGTGAGGTGTCTCTGTGATCTAGTGATAGTGTGAGGTGTCTCTGTGATCTAGTGATAGTGTGAGGTGTCTGTGATCTAGTGATAGTGTGAGGTGTCTCTGCGATCTAGTGATAGTGTGAGGTGTCTCTGCGATCTAGTGATAGTGTGAGGTGTCACTGCGCTCTAGTGATAGTGTGAGGTGTCACTGCGATCTAGTGATAGTGTGAGGTGTCACTGCGATCTAGTGATAGTGTGAGGTGTCACTGTGATCTAGTGATAGTGTGAGGTGTCTGTGATCTAGTGATAGTGTGAGGTGTCACTGTGATCTAGTGATAGTGTGAGGTGTCTGTGATCTAGTGATAGTGTGCGGTGTCTGTGATCTAGTGATAGTGTGAGGTGTCACTGTGATCTAGTGATAGTGTGAGGTGTCTCTGTGATCTAGTGATAGTGTGAGGTGTCACTGCGCTCTAGTGATAGTGTGAGGTGTGTCTGTGATCTAGTGATAGTGTGAGGTGTCTCTGTGATCTAGTGATAGTGTGAGGTGTCTCTGTGATCTAGTGATAGTGTGAGGTGTCACTGTGATCTAGTGATAGTGTGAGGTGTCACTGTGATCTAGTGATAGTGTGAGGTGTCTGTGATCTAGTGATAGTGTGAGGTGTCACTGAGATCTAGTGATAGTGTGAGGTGTCTGTGATCTAGTGATAGTGTGAGGTGTCTGATCTAGTGATAGTGTGAGGTGTCACTGTGATCTAGTGATAGTGTGAGGTGTCTTTGATCTTGTGATAGTGTGAGGTGTCTGTGATCTAGTGATAGTGTGAGGTGTCACTGTAATCTAGTGATAGTGTGAGGTGTCACTGTGATCTAGTGATAGTGTGAGGTGTCACTGTGATCTAGTGATAGTGTGAGGTGTCACTGTGATCTAGTGATAGTGTGAGGTGTCACTGTGATCTAGTGATAGTGTGAGGTGTCACTGTGATCTAGTGATAGTGTGAGGTGTCACTGTGATCTAGTGATAGTGTGAGGTGTCACTGTGATCTAGTGATAGTGTGAGGTGTCACTGTGATCTAGTGATAGTGTGAGGTGTCTGATCTAGTGATAGTGTAAAGTGTCTGATCTAGTGATAGTGTGAGGTGTCTGATCTAGTGATAGTGTGAGGTGTCTGATCTAGTGATAGTGTGAGGTGTCTGATCTAGTGATAGTGTGAGGTGTCTCTGTGATCTAGTGATAGTGTGAGGTGTCACTGGGATCTAGTGATAGTGTGAGGTGTCTGTGATCTAGTGATAGTGTGAGGTGTCTGTGATCTAGTGATAGTGTGAGGTGTCTGTGATCTAGTGATAGTGTGAGGTGTCTGATCTAGTGATAGTGTGAGGTGTCTCTGTGATCTAGTGATAGTGTGAGGTGTCACTGGGATCTAGTGATAGTGTGAGGTGTCTGTGATCTAGTGATAGTGTGAGGTGTCTGTGATCTAGTGATAGTGTGAGGTGTCTGTGATCTAGTGATAGTGTGAGGTGTTACTGCGCTCTAGTGACCGTATGAGGTGTCACTGCGCTCTAGTGATTGCTTCTAGTTATCTCTGGTTCCTCGTGTCTCATGATTTCAGAGTGAGCGTAAATAGAGAATCCAACACAAATGTATTTATTATTACTGATCAGATGAAGCCAAAAACAAAAGTGAGACGGTCGCTTGTCACATTAGACAGACATTGATAGGACCATCTAGTATCCTAATAACAAGCTCAGTGTTTTATTTATTGTTACAACCCCAAATTTGGGGAAACACGCGCACCCCAATTTTCTGTCTCTGGGTCATGACTTTTGTGTTCAATCTCAGCACCCAGTAGTGAATCCCTTCACATCAGTTACAGGCACAGTCAGATCCCATTTATTAGGACATAAGAAGAGCACAAGCACCGTTCAGTAGTACAAAGAAGACAGACATTCAGACTTACTGTTTATTCTTACTTGATGTTTACAGAAATCACAAAATAAACCATCCACCAAGTTATATATATATCAGGGGTTGTCCAAACTCGGTCCTGGAGGGCTGCACACGGGCCAGGCTAATAGGGATGACTGAAGAAGCGATTGACAGACCTGTGCATAGCATCAAATCCAGTCCTGTGTGGCCATCCAGGACCGAGTTTGGACACCCCCAAAATATATATATATATGTAAATGTAAACAAAGACTTATTGACTTTTTACAGTAAACTGACAGTCAGTCTTTCTGATCCACTCACAAAGAAAGATTCATATCATAATTACTGATTATCCCCAATTGAGTCTATTGTTTACAGTGCAGGTCATATACAGAACAATATACTGAGTATGCTCAGACCCAGGGAGTACACACATGTGAGTTTTAAGATAATCACACATTGAGTAATGACATCATGGCTGTCTCCGCAGTGCCGTGAGGTCATCGAGCGATCCTTCACCGTGGCAACGACATTAGCAGAAGACGTGGATTTTCACTGCGTTCGGTTCACTGAATTTGGGAAAGGCTGCATTAAAAAATGCCGGAGCAGCCCTGATGCCTTCCTGCAGATAGCCCTGCAAATGGCATACTACAGGGTGAGGTGGCAACACAATCACACAACAATAACACATCTGTACAGTAACACAATGATAAACGTGAAGCCGGAGCAACCATGACGCCTTCCTGCAGATAGCCCTGCAAATGGCATACTACAGGGTGAGGTGGCAACACAATCACACAACAATAACACAACTGTACAGTAACACAATCATAAACATGAAGCCGGGGCAACCATGACGCCTTCCTGCAGATAGCCCTGCAACTGGCCTACTACAGGGTGAGGTGGCAACACAATCACACAACAATAACACAACTGTACAGTAACACAATGATAAACGTGAAGCCGGAGCAGCCCTGATGCCTTCCTGCAGATAGCCCTGCAAATGGCATACTACAGGGTGAGGTGGCAACACAATCACACAACAATAACACATCTGTACAGTAACACAATCATAAACATGAAGCCGGGGCAACCATGACGCCTTCCTGCAGATAGCCCTGCAACTGGCCTACTACAGGGTGAGGTGGCAACACAATCACACAACAATAACACAACTGTACTGTGGCAATCTGCTTTCTTCAGTCGGGCTTGATAAGGGTTTTATGGCCAAACCGACCTAACAGATATACCGGGTTCTTTTTCTTCCCTTCACCAAGGCAGCAGATGTCTCTTTGGACCCTTACTCAGATGCAGCATTTAAAAATATAAACTCAGTTACAGCATTATAAAAATCAGGAACTGCTTTTTTTGAGGTGAAAACTTCATAACAGGTTCAATAGATGTATATTTATACTTGTACTGATAACATTCTGTAACACTTTGTGTCTTCTAGATGTTGTATACATTTCTATTGACAAGGTTTCACCTACAAGGCATCATAAGATCTTTACATCCATTTCAATATTATCTTCTCTAGGAATGCTGACATATACACATATATTCTAGATAGGGTTCCTTCCCTTTTATTAGGAGCATACACACACTTTGTTTTTCTCCCCTTAGATTAGGAGCATATACATACTTCATTAATTGTTCAGGATCAGGGCAGTTATCATCTCTGGCACTCTGACACATGTATATATATATATATATATATATATATATATATATCTTTCGGATAGTCTTTTGAAAGACAGTGACACTTTCAGTTATACTGCTGCCTTCTCCCTGGGGTTAAAATGTCCACAGTCTCTAAACCAGAAAACTGCTTTCTCAGCAGATTAACTTGCCTTGTAGGCCCGAGTTGCTCCTGCAGACGGCTCTGCTCTGGACTTCAGACTGTCTCTCCTTGCAGACAAACAAATCTTTACTCCAAACACTTCCCCATAGTGTGCTCTGTAGGGCTTTTTAAATCATCCTGATAGGAATCAGGTGCACTGGCCGATTGAGCTGCAGTCCCAGTTAACTCTTGCTAATCTTGCCTGGATATATGGCTCTGCTCAGTCTCAGGCTTATGTATACTCCTTGCTTAGCTCTGTTACATATCCTTCCCCTTAGCTCAAAACCATGGGGTTGAGCTACATGAGCGAGAGGCAGTGGACCCTGGATAAGGCACCCGCATTATTATGTTTCTTTCCAGCACGATGTTCTACGGTAAATCTGTATTGTTGTAACAAAAGAAACCATCTAGTCACTCTGCTGTTCTTCTCTCTGTTTTGATGCATCCACTTTAATGGGGCATGGTCTGTAATAAGCTTGAATGACCTGCTCAGTAGATAATACTTTAGAGCCTCTGTAGCCCATTTTATAGCCAGACACTCTCGCTCAACCACTGAATACCTTTGTTCTCTAGGTAATAGTTTCTTGCTGAGATATATGACTGGATGTTCTTCACCCTCTACTTCTTGGGATAGTACAGCTCCCAGACCAATTTCAGAAGCATCCGTCTGTAATATAAAGAGTTTTTGGAAATTTTTAGCTACTAATACTGGTTCTTGACACAAAACCAACTTTAGGTCTTCAAACGCTTTTTCAGCTTCCGGATTCCATTTTCCTGTATCTGGGGCTCTTTGTTTAGTTAGGTCTGTTAAAGGAGCTGCAATGGTGGCAAATCCGGGTATAAATCTTCGATAGTATACGACTATCCCCAGAAATGCACGCAGCTGTCTCTTCCTCACAGGCCTTGGCCATACTCGTATGGCGTCCACTTTATTTAGTTGAGGTTTGATCAGCCCTCTTCCAACTGTATATCCGAGATATTTAATTTCTGCCAATCCTAGTGCACATTTTGCCGGATTCGCTGTTAGACCTGCTCTTCTCAGGGACTCCAATACTTTTTCAACTTTGTGTAAATGCGAATTCCAGTCTGCGGTATCTATTACAACGTCATCCAAATAAGCAGTCGCATATTCTGAATGAGGTCTTAGCAGTTTGTCCATAAATCTCTGAAATGTTGCTGGGGCTCCGTGAAGGCCAAAAGGCAAAACTTTATACTGGAACAGGCCATTATGGGTGCAAAACGCAGTTATTTCTCTTGCTGATTTTATCAGAGGAACCTGCCAATATCCTTTGGTCAAATCTATTGTAGACATAAATCTCGCAGTTCCCAGTCTGTCTATTAATTCATCCACTCTTGGAATGGGATACGCATCAAATTGGGATACTTCATTTAACTTTCGGAAGTTTCTGCAAAAACGAATTGTCCCATCGGATTTGGGGATTAGGACAATTGGACTACACCATTCACTGCTAGATTCTTCAATGACCCCCAAGTCCAGCATTTTTTTTACTTCTATTTTTATTTCTTCTCTTTTTGCCTCCGGAATACGGTACGGTCTGCTTCTTATTATTGCTCCCGGTTTGGTGATAATGTCATGGTAGACCATCTTTGTTTGACCTGGATTTTCAGAAAAAACATCTGTATTTCGTTGAATCATTTTCATTACTTCCTCTTTTTGCTGTGGTGATAATTCTGATGATATTTGCACCTCAGGTAGCCTCTCTTCCATTGGGTATACGTTGCATACCGCTGCTACCTCAGCCTCTTTCTCACGCCAGGTTTTTAATAAATTCACGTGATAGATATGTTCCTGTTTTCGTTTACCGGGCTGCTTGATTTTGTAATTTACTTCACCTACAGCCTCTATTATTTCATATGGTCCCTGCCATTTAGCCAGGAGCTTGCTTTCAGCTGTAGGAACCAGTACCATAATCCTGTCACCTGACCTGGGCGTCTCGATTGTAATGTTTTCTGGCGCCGCTATGCTTGTTCCAGGTGTTCTTTAACAAGCAGAGTTATCGGAGAAATTCTGTTTCTCAAGGACTGGACATACTCCACAATATTTTCCCCTTGGACTTTTTGATCTTCCCAGGTTTCTCGTAGTGTATCGAGTATTCCCCTTGGATGACGTCCATACAAAAGCTGAAATGGTGAAAATCCTGTAGAGGCCTGGGGTACCCCTCGTACTGCAAATAATAGAAAAGGCAGCAATAGGTCCCAGTTTTTTCTGACTTTATCCACCACTTTTCGTATCCTTCTTTTCAAAGTTCCATTGAACCTTCTCACCAGTCCATTGGTCTGAGGGTGATATATTGAAGTCCTTAAGATTGTTTGCTTAAATCCCTCATAAGCTTTGAAACAAATGGTGTTCCTTGGTCCGTTATTATCTCTTTGGGTATTCCTATTCTTGAGAAAAGACGTAGCATTACTTTTGCGATACTTTTAGAGTTAGCAGACCTTAAAGGCACGGCTTCTGGATATCGTGTAGCATAGTCCAATATAACTAAAATGTATTGATGCCCTCGGGGTGTTTTTTCTAGTGGTCCCTCGAAATCCATCGCTATTCTCTCAAAAGGTTCTTCTATAATAGGAAGTGGTGTCATGGGAGCTTTTAGATGGGGACGTGGACTTGCAAGCTGATACTCTGGGCAAGATAGACAATATCGGCGTACTTCTTCATATACTCCAGGCCAGTAGAATCTCTTCATTACCCGATTTAAGGTTTTCTCTACTCCTAGGTGGGCTCCAAAAAGATGACTGTGAGCCATGTCTAATACTTTTCTTCTGTAGCCCTGAGGTACCAGTAATTGTTTTGTGATGTCTTCTCCTATTTTACCCACACGATATAGGAGATCTCTTTTATAAGTCCCTGTGGCCCCCTCGGGAGGCCGACTTTTTACTGATAAACCACGTTTCCAGGGTTTTGCTTTCTGTCCCGATGATTCGGCTGAGATGCTTCTTACAGCTTCATGACTTTCAACTTGGGCCACTAGTTCATCCAGGGACTGTGATTCATACTGTCCAACCCATTCTCTCATACCTGGAGGTATTCCTCTCCAGTAGTGGTCCAGTACTACTATCTCCACTATTTTTTCTGAGGAGTTGTTTTCTGGACATAGACATTTACACGTGAGGTGCAGTAATTCAAAGATTTGTGCTCTTGGCGGTTGGTCCACTCTGTATTTCCACTTATGGAACCTTTGGCCCCGAACAGCTGGGTTTACCCCTATTCTGGCTAGAATCTCTGCCTTCAGGTATTTATAATCATTCGCTTGTTCTGCTGTGAGATCATAGTAGGCTCTTTGCGCTATTCCTACCAGAAATGAGGCCAGTATTCCTGCCCACTGGGTTTGAGGCCAGGCTTGACGTGTTTCACTCCATTCGAAGGCCAGCAAATAGGCCTCTATATCATCCTCCTTACTAATTTTTTGTATGTGGTGACTTGCTTACAATCCTATAACAGGTTCTCTTGTTCCTGTAGCTGCCAGTTGCTTGGTTTGGTGTATTATCTCATGTAAATTGGCTTGGCTTTGTGTCATCTGGTTTGCCAGCAATCTGTTAAATCACTGCTGTTGTCTATTTATCTCTTGCTGTGCTGCTGTGGCTTGTAACAAGGCTTTTACTACCTCTTCCATTTTTCTGTGGGGGGTCTTTTTAGTATAAAGACCTAGATCCCACTTCTGACACCAGTTGTTGTAGATTAGCCTGTTACCTTCTAAATTACCAGCCAGGAATTCAGGTATTCTTTTAATATTTTATTTAAAAGTCCCAATTTTATAGGAAAATAATAAACACTCTCTTCATCTGTGGAAAAAAGGGAGCATTCGGCGCGACCATCTCTCTGAAATGCTCCAACCACCAGGGACCCTTTAAATAGTCTTTTGAAGTTATACTGCTGCCTTCTCCCTGGGGTTAAAATATTAACTTGCCTCATAGGCCCGAGTTGCTCCTGCAGATGGCTCTGCTCTGGACTTCAGACTCTCCTTGCAGACAAACAAATCTTTACTCCAAACACTTCCCCATAGTGTGCTCTGTAGGGCTTTTTAAATCATCCTGATAGGAATCAGGTGCACTGACCGATTGAGCTGCAGTCCCAGTTAACTCTTGCTAATCCTGCCTGGATATATGGCTCTGCTCAATCTCAGGCTTATATACACTCCTTGCTCAACTCTGTTACAATATATATATATATTAATCTTCTCAGAGTCACTGAAAACTGTTACCTTCCTCTTGTCCTGTCAGAGACATCACAGACCCCATGCAGCACAGACATTACCTCAGAGACACACATTACATAACTGACAGATTACATAACTGACTTAATCCATGGCAGTTACTGATGACATCATCGCATTCTAAATCCGTTAACTGTTCATGAACCGAACATGCAACATACGGACTCCAACATCACAGAGAACCAACACAACATACAGTAATTACATACATAGGGTAAACAACTTAACAAAACATAACTATAAAACATACTGAGGCCAGTCCCACAACCACATATTCCCCGGAGCATAATGGCAAGTCTCAAATTCCTCATTATCCTGGGCGGATCATATGAGTCTAAAGGACTGGTGGTCTGGGGGTCATGACATGTACAATAACACAACTGTACAGTAACACAATGATAAACATGAAGCCGGAGGGCCTTGACTTCTTCCCTCAGATAGTCCTGAAACTGGCCCACTACTTGATTAGGAGGTTACACTAGTGCATAATCATACAACAACACAATAACACAATTGTATAGGAACACAACTAGCTGGAGCAGACCTGATGCCTTCCTGCACCGAGCCCTGCAACTAGCAAACTACTGGTGATGAGGTTACACTAGCACACAATCACACAACTCACACAACTGTACAGCAAAACAACTATAAACATGAAGCTGGAGCAGATATGCCTATATCTATTAATCAGGCAAGGTACACAATAACACAACTGTACATGAAGGTGGAGCAGTACCAATGCCTGGAGATAGGCAAGGTGGTGGCATAGACACACAATGAAGCTCCTACACAATAGCAAGACTGGCCGCTGGAGGAGTCCTGATCATGTTTGTGAGTCTAATTTATGCCCATACTCTATGTCCTTCAGGAAAAAGGTCACTTCTGTCTAACCTATGAGGCGTCCATGACTCGGATGTTCCGTGAAGGTCGGACAGAGACAGTGAGATCCTGCACAAGCCAATCCTGTGACTTTGTGAGGGCCATGGAGGATCCTGAGCAGAGCGTGAGTAGCAGTGTCTTACAATGGGCCCTATTCTGTTGCCCAGATAGTCATTCATTTAACTTGCTCTTATTATTGCCACATACTCGCATTACAAGTTCCCTGCCCACAATCACTATGGGCCAGCCAAAGACACTACTTGGGACTAGCCTCTCCATGGGATTTAGCACAGCTCGAATATTACAAGCTCTAAATAATTAACTTAAATAAATAAGTTACACAAAACCAATATTCTATTAGACCCGTAGGTCTAGCTCACAGATACAGTCTGACCCGCAACTGAAAAAGGAATCACGTTTCTGTCAAAAAAGGTTACTCGCAAGGGCTTTTTTTAAACGCTTATTGTAGCTGTAACAGCAATTAAACACACAATACTGTATGAAAGCATGGGAAGGAGACTTTAGCATTACTTGCAGACAGTCTCAGACCCACAAATATGCAATTAAAAAATATTCATTTTAACTGTTACATAAATTGTGGGTATCCTGACCCAGAGATGAAGGGCCACATCCCCCTCCTGTCTTTAGATTATAGGAGCAATCTGCAGGTTGTGACTTTATATTCATCTCAGCCCCAGGGGTCCTGGTTACAATACCTCTTGTTTCATCTGGGGGCCATATACACATTCAAATTCCTGTTAACTCCTTGTTGTCACACTAACAAACAGGGCAGAAAGTGCATCTCCATTATTTACAGGTAAAATAATACTACTAAAGTGCACATAAACCCATATAGCAACCCTAACATTAATTATTGTGGCCCACACAACACTACTCCCAAACACCATCATGTCACAACAATTCATGTCAATTTTAATAACCTTTGATATTAGCAACCCAGTGTTTTAGAGTCCCAAATAACAGGTTGCTTGTGGGGTTCAGGGGAGTCCCAAAATCAGTCATGACAGCAGGCTTGAGGCAATAGAATACTTCTAAAGAGAAAAAAAAACAGCAAAAATTACAGGTTAGAGTCGCTTAAGGGCTTATAATAGAATGAGGCCCTATGGCTAGCCAGACCCTGAGTAACAATGTCCCCCCGAGTCTTAGTAACATTTTTTCACAAAAAAAAAAAAACTCATCTCCAAGAGTTTTGGTAACATTGCATTATCTAGACCAGGGGTCACCAAACTTGGTCCTGGAGGGCCGCACCCAGGCCTGGATTTGTGGATATCCTTGCTGCAAACAGGTGAGACTATTGCTTCTTCAGTCATCCTGATTGACTCACCTGTGCACAGAAAGGAAATCCTCAAATCCAGGCCTGGGTGCGGCCCTCCAGGACCGAGTTTGGTGACCCCTGATCTAGAACATGGGTAACAGTGTCTCTCCCTGAGCTTTGGTAACAATTCATTACGTAGACCTTCAGTAGCCGTGATGGTGGTGTCACTTGCCCAGGCTGAACCTGGGACAAGACTCTGGTATAGTCTGTCCTAAAACTATACTACGTAACAGATAAAAAAGCACGGACTGGGTCTTGACTTCGCCTTCATGTTCTACTAACTCCAGAACCTAAATCTACCCCATGACCCAGAGTCACTCAGAAAGACACCTTAAGAATTCCATCTACGGCATCTTCAGTTACCACAATACTTGTTGCTTCACTTTCATGGATAATACCGCTGATGGCCTAGTAGAGAGAGAGTCATGGCAGCCTCATGCATCTCTCTACCACACAAAATCAATATAGCTTCCATCTTTGAAGAGTCAACTTGGGCTCCATATTGTAGACTTGGTCCAAAGCTAACTTTAATGCCATTTTTAAGAAACAGAGTGCATTGTGGTCAGGGAATAGTATTTGTTTTCCACTATGTCCATATAGCTCATAAGTTTAGGATATTGTAAGAACTTTAATTACATGAAAAAAACATTCCCATAATGCATCACTCTCGTTACTGTATTCCATTTTCAGGTGGTGCAGTGACATTAAATCCGTCTGCACCCAAATGTCTGATGATTGTAATGTATACGTCATGACATCTTTAGTCTTATTTGCTACTTTCTGGACTCTATAGTAGATGGAGTCTTGGGTACACATGCACGACCAGCCAAGATGTGAGGTCCCACCTGGTGTCCTTTATTATTTCACTCTATTACATTAACTTTTGTTTTGCATTTCAACATTTAAAGAACAAGTTCCACCAAGACTATGACAGAGCCCACTCAGAAAAGAGCGTATGAGACTTCCTCCTGTCACATATACAGGAATAAGACATCTTCTGTAGGGTATATAGGCACTGTATGTTTAGATGGTACACAGTGATGGCACAAGATAGTCATCATGGTGAAGAACAGTCATGGCTACAACGTAGACACATGTCACCCGTATAACTACGTTCTAGACTACACCCAGAATCGATTTCCTTGTGTCAGAATTCTTTATAGATGAGTGAAAAGCAGACAGGGTTGCGGACATAATGGCTGTTGGGGTCCAGTAGACGTGACGGGCGGATGTGGTTGGTGGCATCACATTTCAGTTGATATCTGGATGTACTCACTGAGCCTATCAAAGGATGTGTAGGTTGTATGCTGCCCTCGGCCATACGGGTGTGTGCCCCCACACCCACTTCCAGAGCCTCCTATCTATATCTCACATGATAGGTTTATGTGTATTTATATTGTACATTTCTGTCCATATACAAACATATTCCAATGTACGTACATGCTGCCCCCTGACAATGCCCGAGGCCGCCCCTCATGGGCCTATTCAGAAACGCCATGAGGCTGAAATATACACGTGAGATTGATGACTTCACTAGCATTTCAGTTCTGGACTGCATTTATGGGCAGGGTCAGTCTGAAAAACTGCAGGAGAGTGACTAAAAATCTAATAGACTGCAACCGGGGTGGACACATCCAGACACCATCCTACAGGTCAAACTTCCTAAGATACTGCACCCTGAGTGGATACCATGCTACATGTCACACTTCCTAAGATAATGTACCTGGAGTGGACACCATGCTACAGGTAACACTTCCTAAGATTCTGAACCCTTAGTGGACACCATACTACAGGTCCCACTTCCTAAGATACTGTCCCCTTAGTGGACACCATGCTACAGGGATCACTTCCTAAGATACTGCACCCTGAGTGGACACCATGCTACAGGTCACACTTCCTAAGATACTGTACACTTAGTGGACACCATGCTACAGGGATCACTTCCTAAGATACTGTACCCTTAGTGGACACCATGCTACAGGTCACACTTCCTAAGATACTGTACCCTTAGTGGACACCATGCTACAGGTCAGACTTCCTAAGATACTGTACCCAGAGTGGACACCATGCTACAGGTCACACTTCCTAAGATACTGTACCCTGAGTGGACACCGTGCTACAGGTCACACTTCCTAAGATACTGTACCCAGAGTGGACACCATGCTACAGGTCACAATTCCTAAGATACTGCACCTGGGGTGGACACCATGCTACAGGTCACACTTCCTAAGATACTGCACCTGGGGTGGACACCATCCTACAGGTCACACTTCCTAAGATACTGTACCCTTAGTGGACACCATGCTACAGGTCAGACTTCCTAAGATACTGTACCCAGAGTGGACACCAAGATACAGGTCACACTTCCTAGGATCCTTCACCCGGGGTGGACACCATGCTACAGGTCCCACTTTCTAAGATACTTTCCCCTTAGTGGACACCATGCTACAGGGATCACTTCCTATGATACTGCACCCTGAGTGGACACCATGCTACAGGTCAGACTTCCTAAGATACTGTACCCTTAGTTGACACCATGCTACAGGTCAGACTTCCTAAGATACTGTACCCAGAGTGGACACCATGATACAGGTCACACTTCCTAGGATCCTTCACCCGGGGTGGACACCATGCTACAGGTCACACTTCCTAAGATAGTGCATGCTTAGTGGACACCATGCTACAGGGATCACTTCCTAAGATATTGTATCCTTAGTGGACACCATGCTACAGGTCACACTTCCTAAGATACTGCACCATTAGTGGACACCATGCTACAGGTCACACTTCCTAAGATACTGTACCCGGAGTGGACACCATACTACAGGTCCCACTTTCTAAGATACTTTCCCCTTAGTGGACACCATGCTACAGGGATCACTTCCTATGATACTGCACCCTGAGTGGACACCATGCTACAGGTCACACTTCCTAAGATACTGTACCCTTAGTTGACACCATGCTACAGGTCACACTTCCTAAGATACTGTACCTGGGGTGGACACCATCCTACAGGTCACACTTCCTAGGATCCTTCACCCGGGGTGGACACCATGCTACAGGTCACACTTCCTAAGATAGTGCATGCTTAGTGGACACCATGCTAGAGGTCACACTTCCTAAGATACTGTATCCTTAGTGGACACCATGCTACAGGTCACACTTCCTAAGATATTGTACCCTTAGTGGACACCATGCTACAGGTCACACTTCCTAAGATAGTGCATGCTTAGTGGACACCATGCTAGAGGTCACACTTCCTAAGATACTGTACCCTTAGTGGACACCATGCTACAGGGATCACTTCCTAAGATATTGTACCCTTAGTGGACACCATGCTACAGGTCACACTTCCTAAGATACTGCACCCGAGGTGGACACCATCCTACAGGTCACACTTCCTAGGATCCTTCACCCGGGGTGGACACCATGCTACAGGTCACACTTCCTAAGATACTGTAACCTTAGTGGACACCATGCTAGAGGTCACACTTCCTAAGATACTGTATCCTTAGTGGACACCATGCTACAGGTCACACTTCCTAAGATACTGTACCCTTAGTGGACACCATGCTACAGGTCACACTTCCTAAGATACTGTACCCTTAGTGGACACCATGCTACAGGTCCCACTTCCTAAGATACTGTATCCTTAGTGGACACCATGCTACAGGTCACACTTCCTAAGATACTGTACCCTTAGTGGACACCATGCTACAGGTCAGACTTACTAAGATACTGTACCCTTAGTTGACACCATGCTACAGGTCAGACTTCCTAAGATACTGTACCCAGAGTGGACACCATGCTACAGGTCAGACTTCCTAAGATACTGTACCCTTAGAGGACACCATGCTACAGGTCGCACTTCCTAAGATACTGCACCCTTAGAGGACACCATGCTACAGGTCACACTTCCTAAGATACTGCACCCGAGGTGGACACCATCCTACAGGTCACACTTCCTAGGATCCTTCACCCGGGGTGGACACCATGCTACAGGTCACACTTCCTAAGATACTGTATCCTTAGTGGACACCATGCTACAGGTCACACTTCCTAAGATACTGTACCCTTAGTGGACACCATGCTACAGGTCAGACTTACTAAGATACTGTACCCTTAGTTGACACCATGCTACAGGTCAGACTTCCTAAGATACTGTACCCAGAGTGGACACCATGCTACAGGTCAGACTTCCTAAGATACTGTACCCTTAGAGGACACCATGCTACAGGTCGCACTTCCTAAGATACTGCACCCTTAGAGGACACCATGCTACAGGTCACACTTCCTAAGATACTGCACCCTGAGTGGACACCATGCTACAGGTCACACTTCCTAAGATACTTCACCCTGAGTGGACACCATGCTACAGGTCACACTTCCTAAGATACTGCACCCGAGGTGGACACCATCCTACAGGTCACACTTCCTAGGATCCTTCACCCGGGGTGGACACCATGCTACAGGTCACACTTTCTAAGACAGTGCACGCTTAGTGGACATCATGCTACAGGTCCCACTACCTAAGATACTGTACCCTTAGTGGACACCATGCTAGAGGTCACACTTCCTAACATACTGCACCCTGAGTGGACACCATGCTACAGGGATCACTTCCTATGATACTGCACCCTGAGTGGACACCATGCTACAGGTCAGACTTCCTAAGATACTGTACCCTTAGTTGACACCATGCTACAGGTCAGACTTCCTAAGATACTGTACCCAGAGTGGACACCATGCTACAGGTCACACTTCCTAAGATACTGCACCATTAGTGGACACCATGCTATAGGTCACACTTCCTAAGATACTGTACCCGGAGTGGACACCATACTACAGGTACCACTTTCTAAGATACTTTCCCCTTAGTGGACACCATGCTACAGGGATCACTTCCTATGATACTGCACCCTGAGTGGACACCATGCTACAGGTCAGACTTCCTAAGATACTGTACCCTTAGTTGACACCATGCTACAGGTCAGACTTCCTAAGATACTGTACCCAGAGTGGACACCATGATACAGGTCACACTTCCTAGGATCCTTCACCCGGGGTGGACACCATGCTACAGGGATCACTTCCTAAGATATTGTATCCTTAGTGGACACCATACTACAGGTACCACTTTCTAAGATACTTTCCCCTTAGTGGACACCATGCTACAGGGATCACTTCCTATGATACTGCACCCTGAGTGGACACCATGCTACAGGTAAGACTTCCTAAGATACTGTACCTGGGGTTGACACCATCCTACAGGTCACACTTCCTAGGATCCTTCACCCGGGGTGGACACCATGCTACAGGTCACACTTCCTAAGATACTTTCCCCTTAGTGGACACCATGCTACAGGGATCACTTCCTATGATACTGCACCCTGAGTGGACACCATGCTACAGGTCAGACTTCCTAAGATACTGTAACCTTAGTTGACACCATGCTAAAGGTCAGACTTCCTAAGATACTGTACCCAGAGTGGACACCATGATACAGGTCACACTTCCTAGGATCCTTCACCCGGGGTGGACACCATGCTACAGGTCACACTTCCTAAGATAGTGCATGCTTAGTGGACACCATGCTACAGGGATCACTTCCTAAGATATTGTATCCTTAGTGGACACCATGCTACAGGTCACACTTCCTAAGATACTGCACCATTAGTGGACACCATGCTATAGGTCACACTTCCTAAGATACTGTACCCGGAGTGGACACCATACTACAGGTACCACTTTCTAAGATACTTTCCCCTTATTGGACACCATGCTACAGGTCACACTTCCTAAGATACTGTACCCTTAGTGGACACCATGCTACAGGTCCCACTTCCTAAGATACTGTACCCTTAGTGGACACCATGCTACAGGTCAGACTTCCTAAGATACTGTACCCTTAGTTGACACCATGCTACAGGTCAGACTTCCTAAGATACTGTACCCAGAGTGGACACCATGCTACAGGTCAGACTTCCTAAGATACTGTACCCTTAGAGGACACCATGCTACAGGTCACACTTCCTAAGATACTGCACCCTTAGAGGACACCATGCTACAGGTCACACTTCCTAAGATACTGCACCCTGAGTGGACACCATGCTACAGGTCACACTTCCTAAGATACTGCACCCTGAGTGGTCACCATGCTACAGGTCACACTTCCTAAGATACTGCACCCGAGGTGGACACCATGCTACAGGTCACACTTCCTAAGATAGTGCACTCTTAGTGGACATCATGCTACAGGTCCCACTACCTAAGATACTGTACCCTTAGTGGACACCATGCTACAGGTCACACTTCCTAACATACTGCACCCTGAGTGGACACCATCCTACAGGACACACTTCCTAAGATACTGTACCCTTAGTGGACACCATGCTACAGGTCACACTTCCTAAGATACTGTATCCTTAGTGGACACCATGCTACAGGTCAGACTTCCTAAGATACTGTACCCTTAGTTGACACCATGCTACAGGTCAGACTTCCTAAGATACTGTACCCGGAGTGGACACCATACTACAGGTCCCACTTTCTAAGATACTTTCCCCTTAGTGGACACCATGCTACAGGGATCACTTCCTATGATACTGCACCCTGAGTGGACACCATGCTACAGGTCAGACTTCCTAAGATACTGTAACCTTAGTTGACACCATACTACAGGTCACACTTCCTAAGATACTGTACCCGGGGTGGACACCATCCTACAGGTCACACTTCCTAGGATCCTTCACCCGGGGTGGACACCATGCTACAGGTCACACTTCCTAAGATAGTGCATGCTTAGTGGACACCATGCTACAGGGATCACTTCCTAAGATATTGTACCCTTAGTGGACACCATGCTACAGGTCACACTTCCTAAGATACTGCACCATTAGTGGACACCATGCTACAGGTCACACTTCCTAAGATACTGCACCCTGAGTGGACACCATGCTACAGGTCACACTTCCTAAGATACTGCACCATTAGTGGACACCATGCTACAGGTCACACTTCCTAAAATACTGCACCCGAGGTGGACACCATCCTACAGGTCAGACTTCCTAAGATACTGTACCCAGAGTGGACACCATGCTACAGGTCACACTTCCTAAGATACTGTACCCTTAGTGGACACCATGCTACAGGTCAGACTTCCTAAGATACTGTACCCTTAGTTGACACCATGCTACAGGTCAGACTTCCTAAGATACTGTACCCAGAGTGGACACCATGCTACAGGTCACACTTCCTAAGATACTGCACCCTGAGTGGACACCATGCTACAGGTCAGACTTCCTAAGATACTGTACCCTTAGAGGACACCATGCTACAGGTCACACTTCCTAAGATACTGTACCTGGGGTGGACACCATCCTACAGGTCACACTTCCTAGGATCCTTCACCCGGGGTGGACACCATGCTACAGGTCACACTTCCTAAGATAGTGCATGCTTAGTCGACACCATGCTACAAGGGATCACTTCCTAAGATATTGTACCCTTAGTGGACACCATGCTACAGGTCACACTTCCTAAGATACTGCACCATTAGTGGACACCATGCTACAGGTCACACTTCCTAAGATACTGCACCCGAGGTGGACACCATCCTACAGGTCACACTTCCTAGGATCCTAAACCCGGGGTGGACACCATGCTACAGGTCACACTTCCTAAGATAGTGCACGCTTAGTGGACATCATGCTACAGGTCCCACTACCTAAGATACTGTACCCTTAGTGGACACCATGCTAGAGGTCACACTTCCTAAGATACTGTATCCTTAGTGGACACCATGCTACAGGTCACACTTCCTAAGATACTTTACCCTTAGTGGACACCATGCTACAGGTCAGACTTCCTAAGATACTGTACCCTTAGTGGACACCATGCTACAGGTCCCACTTCCTAAGATACTGTATCCTTAGTGGACACCATGCTACAGGTCACACTTCCTAAGATACTGTACCCTTAGTGGACACCATGCTACAGGTCAGACTTCCTAAGATACTGTACCCTTAGTTGACACCATGCTACAGGTCAGACTTCCTAAGATACTGTACCCAGAGTGGACACCATGCTACAGGTCAGACTTCCTAAGATACTGTACCCTTAGAGGACACCATGCTACAGGTCACACTTCCTAAGATACTGCACACTTAGAGGACACCATGCTACAGGTCACACTTCCTAAGATACTGCACCCTGAGTGGACACCATGCTACAGGTCACACTTCCTAAGATACTGCACCCTGAGTGGACACCATGCTACAGGTCACACTTCCTAAGATACTGTACCCTTAGTGGACACCATGCTACAGGTCAGACTTCCTAAGATACTGTACCCAGAGTGGACACCAAGATACAGGTCACACTTCCTAGGATCCTTCACCCGGGGTGGACACCATGCTACAGGTCCCACTTTCTAAGATACTTTCCCCTTAGTGGACACCATGCTACAGGGATCACTTCCTATGATAATGCACCCTGAGTGGACACCATGCTACAGGTCAGACTTCCTAAGATACTGTACCCTTAGTTGACACCATGCTACAGGTCAGACTTCCTAAGATACTGTACCCAGAGTGGACACCATGATACAGGTCACACTTCCTAGGATCCTTCACCCGGGGTGGACACCATGCTACAGGTCACACTTCCTAAGATAGTGCATGCTTAGTGGACACCATGCTACAGGGATCACTTCCTAAGATATTGTATCCTTAGTGGACACCATGCTACAGGTCACACTTCCTAAGATACTGCACCATTAGTGGACACCATGCTACAGGTCACACTTCCTAAGATACTGTACCCAGAGTGGACACCATACTACAGGTCCCACTTTCTAAGATACTTTCCCCTTAGTGGACACCATGCTACAGGGATCACTTCCTATGATACTGCACCCTGAGTGGACACCATGCTACAGGTCACACTTCCTAAGATACTGTACCCTTAGTTGACACCATGCTACAGGTCACACTTCCTAAGATACTGTACCTGGGGTGGACACCATCCTACAGGTCACACTTCCTAGGATCCTTCACCCGGGGTGGACACCATGCTACAGGTCACACTTCCTAAGATAGTGCATGCTTAGTGGACACCATGCTACAGGTCCCACTTCCTAAGATACTGTATCCTTAGTGGACACCATGCTACAGGTCACACTTCCTAAGATATTGTACCCTTAGTGGACACCATGCTACAGGTCACACTTCCTAAGATAGTGCATGCTTAGTGGACACCATGCTACAGGTCACACTTCCTAAGATACTGTACCCTGAGTGGACACCATGCTACAGGGATCACTTCCTAAGATACTGCACCCTTAGTGGACACCATGCTACAGGTCACACTTCCTAAGATACTGCACCCGAGGTGGACACCATCCTACAGGTCACACTTCCTAGGATCCTTCACCCGGGGTGGACACCATGCTACAGGTCACACTTCCTAAGATACTGCACCCTGAGTGGACACCATGCTAGAGGTCACACTTCCTAAGATACTGTATCCTTAGTGGACACCATGCTACAGGTCACACTTCCTAAGATACTGTACCCTTAGTGGACACCATGCTACAGGTCACACTTCCTAAGATACTGTACCCTTAGTGGACACCATGCTACAGGTCACACTTCCTAAGATACTGTATCCTTAGTGGACACCATGCTACAGGTCAGACTTCCTAAGATACTGTACCCTTAGTTGACACCATGCTACAGGTCAGACTTCCTAAGATACTGTACCCAGAGTGGACACCATACTACAGGTCCCACTTTCTAAGATACTTTCCCCTTAGTGGACACCATGCTACAGGGATCACTTCCTATGATACTGCACCCTGAGTGGACACCATGCTACAGGTCACACTTCCTAAGATACTATACCCTTAGTTGACACCATACTACAGGTCACACTTCCTAAGATACTGTACCCTTAGTTGACACCATGCTACAGGTCAGACTTCCTAAGATACTGTACCCAGAGTGGACACCATGCTACAGGTCAGACTTCCTAAGATACTGTACCCTTAGTTGACACCATGCTACAGGTCAGACTTCCTAAGATACTGTACCCAGAGTGGACACCATGCTACAGGTCACACTTCC
The DNA here is from genome assembly GCA_027410445.1 of Discoglossus pictus. Taxonomy (NCBI): domain Eukaryota; kingdom Metazoa; phylum Chordata; class Amphibia; order Anura; family Alytidae; genus Discoglossus; species Discoglossus pictus. The sequence continues at coordinate 403,271,087 of CM050167.1, forward strand.
TAAGATACTGCACCCTGAGTGGAAACCATGCTACAGGTCAGACTTCCTAAGATACTGTACCCTTCCTTAGTGGACACCATGCTACAGGTCACACTTCCTAAGATACTGCGCCCTTCCTTAGTGGACACCATGCTACAGGTCACACTTCCTAAGATACTGCGCCCTTAGTGGACACCATGCTACAGGTCACACTTCCTAAGATACTGCGCCCTTCCTTAGTGGACACCATGCTACAGGTCACACTTCCTAAGATACTGTACCCTTAGTGGACACCATGCTACAGGTCACACTTCCTATGATACTGCACCCTGAGTGGACACCATGCTACAGGTCACACTTCCTAAGATACTGTACCCTTAGTGGACACCATGCTACAGGTCAGACTTCCTAAGATACTGTACCCTTAGAGGACACCATGCTACAGGTCACACTTCCTAAGATACTGCGCCCTTCCTTAGTGGACACCATGCTACAGGTCACACTTCCTAAGATACTGCACCCTGAGTGGACACCATGCTACAGGTCACACTTCCTAAGATACTGCACCCTGAGTGGACACCATGCTACAGGTCAGACTTCCTAAGATACTGCTCCCTTAGTGGACACCATACTACAGGTCACACTTCCTAAGATACTGTACCATTAGTGGACACCATGCTACAGGTCACACTTCCTAAGATACTGTACCCTTAGTGGACACCATGCTACAGGTCAGACTTCCTAAGATACTGTACCCTTAGTGGACACCATGCTACAGGTCACACTTCCTAAGATACTGTACCCTGAGTGGACACCATGCTACAGGTCAGACTTCCTAAGATACTGTACCCTTAGTGGACACCATGCTACAGGTCACACTTCCTAAGATACTGTACCCTGAGTGGACACCATGCTACAGGTCACACTTCCTAAGATACTGCTCCCTTAGTGGACACCATACTACAGGTCACACTTCCTAAGATACTGTACCATTAGTGGACACCATCCTACAGGTCAGACTTCCTAAGATACTGCTCCCTTAGTGGACACCATGCTACAGGTCAGACTTCCTAAGATACTGTACCCTTAGTGGACACCATGCTACAGGTCACACTTCCTAAGATACTGTACCCTTAGTGGACACCATGCTACAGGTCACACTTCCTAAGATACTGCTCCCTTAGTGGACACCATGCTACAGGTCACACTTCCTAAGATACTGTACCCTTAGTGGACACCATGCTACAGGTCAGACTTCCTAAGATACTGTACCCTTAGTGGACACCATGCTACAGGTCACACTTCCTAAGATACTGTACCCTTAGTGGACACCATGCTACAGGTCAGACTTCCTAAGATACTGTACCCTTAGTGGACACCATGCTACAGGTCAGACTTCCTAAGATACTGCACCCTTAGTGGACACCATGCTACAGGTCAGACTTCCTAAGATACTGTACCCTTAGTGGACACCATGCTACAGGTCAGACTTCCTAAGATAGTGCACGCTTAGTGGACACCATGCTACAGGTCACACTTCCTAAGATACTGTACCCTTAGTGGACACCATGCTACAGGTCACACTTCCTAAGATACTGTACCATTAGTGGACACCATGCTACAGGTCACACTTCCTAAGATACTGTACCCTTAGTGGACACCATGCTACAGGTCAGGCTTCCTAAGATACTGCTCCCTTAGTGGACACCATGCTACAGGTCAGACTTCCTAAGATACTGCTCCCTTAGTGGACACCATGCTACAGGTCAGGCTTCCTAAGATACTGCTCCCTTAGTGGACACCATGCTACAGGTCACACTTCTTCTTCATGCTATTCTATAGTTCTGTATATATAGATTTATTTTACCTCCATAGTTGGAGCGTGTATTCCTTATTACAGTGGCGTGTACGTGCTCCGTTTATGTTCTGCACAGAGAACGGGTTTGTGTACCTTAATGAACCTGTGAGCTAAACCAAGTAGGGTCACCCAAGATGGGCAGGTCATAGTAGAGAGGTCAGACAAATCATGGTCCATTGGAGAAGGAAAAGGCAACCCACTCCAGTATCTTTGCCATGAAAGCCATATGGGTAAGCACAACCAGAAACACAGACAGATGGGGCTGGTGTGCTGCGTCCATATGGACACTGAGAGTTGGACATGACTGAAGGACAGGACACATATATGTATCCAATCCCACTCATTGTGAACTGGACACAACTGGTCCATCTCTAGCACACTTAGTAACGCTCTAGATACCATCACTGAGTTGCCAAATGGAGGAGCCATTCTGGGGTTATGTGACGCGGACCCCACTACACTGACCCCTGTCTGACCCGCAGCCATCAGCCCGCTTGGCTCTATACCGCAAGGCTTCTGACCAACACCAGCTGATGTACCGTTTGGCGATGACTGGACAAGGGATTGACCGGCACCTCTTCTGTCTGTATCTCGTGTCCCGATATCTGGGGACGGACTCTCCTTTCCTGAAGAAGGCAAGTGTCACTGTGTGTGTGTTACTGTGTGTTACTTTGTGTCACTATGTGTGTGTCACTGTGTGTTATTGTGTGTCACTGTGTGTGTGTTACTGTGTGTGTGTTACTGTGTGTTATTGTGTGTTACTGTGTGTCACTGTGTGTGTGTTACTGTGTGTCACTGTGTGTGTGTTACTGTGTGTGTCACTGTGTGTCACTGTATGTTACTGTGTGTTACTGTGTGTCACTGTGTGTCACTGTGTGTGTGTCACTGTGTGTCACTGTATGTTACTGTGTGTTACTGTGTGTCACTGTGTGTCACTGTGTGTGTGTTACTGTGTGTGTGTTACTGTGTGTTATTGTGTGTCACTGTGTGTGTGTTACTGTGTGTTACTGTGTGTGTGTGTGTGTCACTGTGTGTTATTGTGTGTCACTGTGTGTGTGTTACTGTGTGTGTGTCACTGTGTGTTACTGTGTATCACTGTGTGTTACTGTGTGTTATTGTGTGTCACTGTGTGTTACTGTGTGTTACTGTGTGTTACTGTGTGTGTCACTGTGTGTGTGTTACTGTGTGTTACTGTGTGTTACTGTGTGTCACTGTGTGTTACTGTGTGTTACTAGGTGTGTGTGTCACTGTGTGTTATTGTGTGTTATTGTGTGTTACTGTGTGTCACTGTGTGTTATTGTGTGTCACTGTGTGTTACTGTGTGTCACTGTGTGTGTGTTACTGTGTGTCACTGTGTGTTACTGTGTGTCACTGTGTGTGTGTTACTGTGTGTTACTGTGTGTCACTGTGTGTTACTAGGTGTGTGTGTGTTACTGTGTGTCACTGTGTGTTACTAGGTGTGTGTCACTAGGTATGTGTGTCACTGTGTGTTACTGTGTGTCACTGTGTGTCACTGTGTGTTACTGTGTGTCACTAGGTGTGTGTTACTGTGTGTCACTGTGTGTTACTGTGTGTGTCACTGTGTGTTACTGTGTAACACTGTGTGTTACTGTGTAACACTGTGTGTCACTGTGTGTTACTGTGTGTCACTAGGTGTGTGTTACTGTGTGTCACTGTGTGTTACTGTGTGTGTCACTGTGTGTTACTGTGTGTCACTTTGTGTTATTTTGTGTCACTGTGTGTTACTGAGTGTTATTAGGTGTGTGTCACTGTGTGTTACTAGGTGTATGTGTCACTGTGTGTTATTGTGTGTCACTGTCACTTAGGTGTGTGTCACTGTGTGTTACTAGGTGTATGTGTCACTGTGTGTTACTGTGTGTTATTGTGTGTCACTGTGTGTTACTGTGTGTCACTTTGTGTTATTTTGTGTCACTGTGTGTTACTGTGTGTTATTAGGTGTGTTATTGTGTGTCACTGTGTGTCACTTTGTGTTATTTTGTGTCAATGTGTGTTACTGTGTGTTATTAGGTGTGTGTCACTGTGTGTTACTAGGTGTATGTGTCACTGTGTGTTATTGTGTGTCACTGTGTGTTACTGTGTGTTATTGTGTGTCACTGTGTGTTACTGTGTGTCACTGTGTGTGTGTTACTGTGTGTCACTGTGTGTTACTGTGTGTCACTGTGTGTGTGTTACTGTGTGTCACTGTGTGTTACTAGGTGTGTGTGTGTTACTGTGTGTCACTGTGTGTTACTGTGTGTCACTGTGTGTTACTAGGTGTGTGTCACTGTGTGTTACTAGGTGTGTGTTTCACTGTGTGTTACTGTGTGTCACTGTGTGTCACTGTGTGTTACTGTGTGTCACTAGGTGTGTGTTACTGTGTGTCACTGTGTGTTACTGTGTGTGTCGCTGTGTGTGTGTTACTGTGTGTCACTGTGTGTTACTAGGTGTGTGTGTGTTACTGTGTGTCACTGTGTGTTACTGTGTGTCACTGTGTGTTACTAGGTGTGTGTCACTGTGTGTCACTAGGTGTGTGTGTCACTGTGTGTTACTGTGTGTTATTGTGTGTCACTGTGTGTTACTGTGTGTCACTTTGTGTTATTTTGTGTCACTGTGTGTTACTGTGTGTTATTAGGTGTGTGTCACTGTGTGTTACTAGGTGTATGTGTCACTGTGTGTTATTGTGTGTCACTGTCACTTAGGTGTGTGTCACTGCGTGTTACTAGGTGTATGTGTCACTGTGTGTTACTGTGTGTTATTGTGTGTCACTGTGTGTTACTGTGTGTCACTTTGTGTTATTTTGTGTCACTGTGTGTTACTGTGTGTTATTAGGTGTGTGTCACTGTGTGTTACTAGGTGTATGTGTCACTGTGTGTTATTGTGTGTCACTGTGTGTTACTGTGTGTTATTGTGTGTTACTGTGTGTCACTTTGTGTTATTTTGTGTTACTGTGTGTTCAAAAATACATAGAGGAGGGAAATAAGCAGAAAAATAATAAAACGCCACTGAGAGAGGAGGAAACAGACACATGGAAGGGAGAGAAACAGCCAGAGGGGTCAGAGAGTAGAGGCGGGGAGAGGCTCGCAAGGAGCGCCGAAAGTGCTCATTGTGTGGGAGAGGCTCGCAATGAGCCATGAAAGTGGAGGGTTGGACAAGGCCAGCAATGAGCAGCAAAGCCGCTCACTGAGTGGCTCGCGATGAAGGCGCTCATTGCGAGGCCCGTAAAATAGACACTGGGTGGTGCTCGCAAGTTATAGGGGGGAGAGCCAAGCATTGTCTGGCAAACAGCATTGCCAGCCTTCAAATGTTATTGCCATCATTTTTGACGGACAAGACGCTAGTAGGTTATAGCCATCCAGATTAACAGTCCAGTCATGAGATTCATCCCACCACGTTTCAGTAATGCCTATTAATTTCCATTTCTCTTTCTCTGATAATAATTCTAACTCTCCCATTTTTCCTGGCAAGCTTCTGGCATTAGCAGCACACACCTTATGTTATGAGTCTGTAGTGCTGAAGTGCCTGCCACTGTACTTGAATTACTTAGAAATACCTCCCTATTGACTATACTACCCCTCCCCCCATCTCCTCCTCCCTGACTAGTTCATTCCTTATCCCCTCTACACTTACTACCCCATTACTTCTATCTAGCCCCTCCCCCCACCTTTCTACCATCCTATCCCCAGCACACAAGCTCCCTTATCACTAAGGTGCAATCCATCCCTACTGTAGAGATTGTACCGAAGTGAGAAGTCAGCCCAGTGCTCTAAAAACCCAAACCCCTCCTTATTGCACCACTTTTTAGCCACGCCTTAACCTCCCTAATCTCCTTCTGTCTCCCTGGGCTAGCACGTGGCACTGGTAGTATCTTAGACAATACTACCTTGGAGGTCCTTGCCTTAAGCTTATTCGCTAGTTCTATAAAATCATTCTTTAGGAGTCTCCATCTTCCACTTACTTGGTACCAATAAAGACCACGGATTCATTTCCAGCCCCTCCGAATAATTTATCGACCCGATCGGTAGATATCGGGTGGCTGTAGCGTGGAACATTTGGGGGAAATCTTCCCCAATATTTTGGAATTACATTTTTTTAAGTGGGTCTCCTGAATCACCGCACCTAATCAGTGATATTCGCTCAGAGCAGTCGTTCAGGCCCCGAGTGTTATGGGAAATGACGCTGCTGGAGTCTTGATCTGTACGATTCTGGGGAGTCTCTGGTATAACTGATCTCTGAGACGGAGGAAGTGTCTGTGTGGCCCAGAAGAACCGCAAGAAATAAAGGGAGAGGGGAAGGTGTGGAGGTAGAAAGGAAGCAGGTAAAACTGAACCCGAATTAGACCGGAGCTGGGTACTCGGCCAACACTAGATTTAACACTTAGGGTGCTGTGCCAAATTGGTGGTAGTACCCCCCGAATTAGATTAAGAACAAGTATATAATGAAACAACTAGAAGAACGGTGCTATAGAGGAGAGCAAGAAGCCGTCCTCGTAGGGTATATGGTGACCCACCCGGTCAGTGTCACTTTGACTGAATACACAGTCGATTCCCCCTATATATATATATAGCCCATGGGGGGCAAGCATCATGTCCAGCTTGTGATGACGAGTGACATTTTATTGTTGGTAGCAAAGGAAAGATAAAAATAACATTTATAACAACAGTTTGAACCGATTACACCTTCTCTAACTTGGTTTAACATCAAGGACTGAGACAAGCAAGACACATAGGAGAACCGGGCAATGGACTAAAGGGTGGGCCTAGCATAAGCTCAAAGTTCGTAACTTGGTTGATTTGCCAAATGTACAGAGGGCATTGCCAATGGGAGAGATAGACATGGCGCACTGAAAACTGCAAAGTCTAGAGCAGAATGTATTGGTAGAAATCAGACCAAGAAGCTGGGAGGAGAAGGCATAGCTCATGATTCTCGGAAGTTACGCTTCCTAGGTCTCCTTTGTGGTCGTGGATTATGGTCTGAGGTTTGAGGAATGTTATTCGGGACTTGGACATCCCGTGATAGCAGCAGAGCCATGACCTTCTCCAGGTTTAGGATGGAGAAGGCTTTGCTTTCTCTAAAGATATTCAAATGGAAGGGAAAGCCCCAGTTGTATCTCCAACCCTGGGGTAAAACTATCTCCAACAATCAGACCTCTTCTCTTAGAGATAGTAGTCAACGATAGATCTGAGCATACTCGGTTGGCAACCATTAATTTCAGGTATGCCTGGTCTTGCTGTCCTCATAAACATGTCCTTGGTAGAATAATAGTGACATTTCGGTATGACATCTCTTGAACGCTCTGAAGCGGATTGTCGGCCTCCCAGTGGTCGGTGTATCCTGTCAAGTCCTCTTCGCATAGCTCAGGCAGGTTCTCAGAAGTCTTGTGTATACTGCAATAGATCTCGTACAGATTGCGCGTGTTCTGTCTCCTGGACCTGTTCTCGAGACCTTGTTGAAGGGATTTGAGATGTAACGGTTCTTCTTTGAACATGGATACTTCTTCCTCCTGTTTCGTATGTGTGTTGGGAGTGAGGTTATATAGTGGTCTCACCTCCTGTGCTATTCAGCCAGTAGAAACAAATCCAGGCTGCAGGCTGCCATGTGGCTAGGCCTCAGGCTTGTTTTCAGTCTGTGGCTTACAATGTTCCTGGGGGTCTCACCAATACTGGGAGGCACTACCCCGATCTGATTGGTTTCTCCCATTGGCAGATGGAGCTGGATTAGAAGCTGGATGGCCAGAGATCTCTCGGTGCTTCCTCTCTACTGTCCGCCATTTTCCCATCAGTGACAGATTTTAATATTATTCATTATTATTTTAATTTTATTATATAAAAGATAAATCTAACTTAAAACCAGTTGGTTTCCTAAAATACGTTCCTTGTATGTGTGTATTGTTGGGCTTTGTTCGATGTGTATGTGTGTGCTGTGTGTTACATGAGTATATATCAGTGTGTGTGTCAATATGTGTGTGTCACTATGTGTGTGTGTGTCACTATGTGTGTGTCACTATGTGTGTGTCACTATGTGTGTGTCAGTGTGTCACTATGTGTGTGTGTCACTATGTGTGTGCCACTATGTGTGTGTGTCACTATGTGTGTGTGTCACTATGTGTGTGTCACTATGTGTGTGTCACTATGTGTGTGTGTCACTATGTGTGTGTGTCACTATGTGTGTGTCAGTGTGTCACTATGTGTGTGTGTCACTATGTGTGTGTCAGTGTGTCACTATGTGTGTGTGTCACTATGTGTGTGTCACTATGTGTGTGTCACTATGTGTGTGTGTCACTATGTGTGTGTGTCACTATGTGTGTGTCACTATGTGTGTGTCACTATGTGTGTGTATCATTGTGTGTGGGCATATCACACTGACACACACTCACTGGGAGACACAATTACCCACAGAAATAGTATATTTCACTTTGTGTCAATGTATTTGGTTTATATCTGTGCGACATTGTCCAGGAAAAGTAATAATAATAATCCTGGTATTTGTGTGTGTGTGTCAGGGTATGAGTGTTACTATTGTGCTTGTGTGTCAGTGTGCATAGTGTGTGTGTGTATGTGTGTGTGTTACTGTGCATGTGCATTATGGTGTGTGTGTGTTACTGTGCATGTGCATTATGGTGTGTGTTGTTACTGTGCATGTGCATTATGGTGTGTGTTGTTACTGTGCATGTGCATTATGGTGTGTGTGTGTGTGTGTGTTACTGTGCATGTGCATTATGGTGTGTGTTGTTACTGTGCATGTGCATTATGGTGTGTGTGTGTGTGTGTGTTACTGTGCATGTGCATTATGGTGTGTGTGTGTTACTGTGCATGTGCATTATGGTGTGTGTGTGTGTGTGTTACTGTGCATGTGCATTATGGTGTGTGTGTGTGTTACTGTGCATGTGCATTATGGTGTGTGTGTGTGTGTTACTGTGCATGTGCATTATGGTGTGTGTGTGTTACTGTGCATGTGCATTATGGTGTGTGTGTGTGTGTGTGTGTGTTACTGTGCATGTGCATTATGGTGTGTGTGTGTGTGTTACTGTGCATGTGCATTATGGTGTGTGTGTGTTACTGTGCATTATGGTGTGTGTGTGTGTGTTACCACCACCACTTATCGTTGTGTCACAGTCCTCTCTCTTTATAATGTGCACTCTCTGGGTCTGTCTCTGTAGCGGTCACTCACCCTCGGTCTCTTTCGCCACTATAGGTACTTTCCGAGCCTTGGAGACTCTCCACCTCTCAGACGCCACAGCAGCAGCTGAAGATGTTCGATCTGGAGGAGTTTCCGAACCACGTGTCCGCAGGAGGAGGGTTTGGCCCGGTTAGTTATGGGGGCAGATGCTTGTCAGTGTCACACATCCCCTTTTATGTGTAATAACTGTATTTCTCGGAATTCTGAGCTGGAAACAGATTTTTTTTTACTTGTTTTAGACATTCAGATGTGACTCGGATGTCCTATTTATTTACTGTACCGTGGAGACTTCCTTCGCTTTTTTGCCCACCATATATTAAATGATTATTATGGTGAACAACCTACTCATAAGGTCCAAAACACAAGCTGGGATCCCACCCCACACTGATGATAGGCAGTAACCTCAAAACAGTGGATAGGATTCGCAGCTTGGGTTAAAATCCAACCTTGGTTTTGCAAAAAGGCTGTGTAATGCATGAGCTTAAAGGAAGCCATGTTTAAAATGGTTATGGATTGAAGGACAAAGCATTTGTGCGCCCATTTGCATGTCCCAGCTCAGCTTCCCAGAATGCAGTGTAATAACTGTATTTCGTTGAATTCTGAGCAGGAAGCAGGTTTTTCAAATATGAACACACATGTAGTATTTACACATATATGTTCAATGAGATCGGAATATCTGGCTATAGTATCAGAGGCAACGGGATGTCAGGGGACACCAAGAGGAGAGAGAGAAGAAGGAAATGTCAGGAGACACCAAGAGAAGAGAAAGAAGAAGGAAATGTCAGGAGATACCAAGAGGAGAGAGAGAAGAAGGAAATGTCAGGAGATACAAGGAGGAGAGAGAGAAGAAGGAAATGTCAGGAGACACCAAGAGAAGAGAGAGAAGAAGGAAATGTCAGGAGATACAAGGAGGAGAGAGAAAGGAAGGAAATGTCAGGAGACACAAGGAGGAGAGAGAGAAGAAGGACATGTCAGGAGACACAAAGAGGAGAGAGAGAAGAAGGAAATGTCAGGAGACACCAAGAGGAGAGAGAGAAGAAGGAAATGTCAGGAGATACAAGGAGGAGAGAGAGAAGAAGGAAATGTCAGGAGATACAAGGAGGAGAGAGAGAAGAAGGAAATGTCAGGAGACACCAAGAGGAGAGAGAGAAGAAGGAAATGTCAGGAGATACAAGGAGGAGAGAGAGAAGAAGGAAATGTCAGGAGACACCAAGAGGAGAGAGATAAGAAGGAAATGTCAGGAGACACAAGGAGGAGAGAGAGAAGAAGGAAATGTCAGGAGACACCAAGAGGAGAGAGAGAAGAAGGAAATGTCAGGAGATACAAGGAGGAGAGAGAGAAGAAGGAAATGTCAGGAGACACAAGGAGGAGAGAGAGAAGAAGGACATGTCAGCATGTCAGGAGACACCAAGAGGAGAGAGAGAAGAAGGAAATATCAGGAGATACCAGGAGGAGAGAGAGAAAAGAAGGAAATGTCAGGAGATACAAGGAGGAGAGAGAGAAGAAGGAAATTTAAGGAGATACAAGGAGGAGAGAGAGAGAAGAAGGAAATGTCAGGAGACACAAGGAGGAGAGAGAGAAGGACATGTCAGGAGACACCAAGAGGAGAGAGAGAAGAAGGAAATGTCAGGAGATACAAGGAGGAGAGAGAGAAGAAGGACATGTCAGGAGACACCAAGAGGAGAGAGAGAAGAAGGAAATGTCAGGAGATACAAGGAGGAGAGAGAGAAGAAGGACATGTCAGGAGATACAAGGAGGAGAGAGAGAAGAAGGAAATGTCAGGAGATACAAGGTGGAGAAAGAGAAGAAGGACATGCCAGGAGACACCAAGAGGAGAGAGAGAAGAAGGAAATGTCAGGAGACACCAAGAGAAGAGAGAGAAGAAGGAAATGTCAGGAGACACCAAGAGGAGAGAGAGAAGAAGGAAATGTCAGGAGATACCAAGGAGGAGATAGAGAAGAATGAAATGTCAGAAGATACAAGGAGGAGAGAGATAAGAAGGAAATGTCAGGAGATACAAGAAGGAGAGAGAGAAAAAGGAAATGTCAGGAGATACAAGAAGGAGAGAGAGAAGAAGGAAATGTCAGGAGACACCAAGAGAAGAGAGAGAAGAAGGAAATGTCAGGAAATACAAGGAGGAGAGAGAGAAGAAGGAAATGTCAGGAGACACCAAGAGGAGAGAGAGAAGAAGGAAATGTCAGGAGATACAAGGAGGAGAGAAAGAAGAAGGAAAGGTCAGGAAATACAAAGAGGAGAGAGAGAAGAAGGAAATGTCAGGAAATACAAGGAGGAGAGAGAGAAGAAGGAAATGTCAGGAAATACAAGGAGGAGAGAGAGAAGAAGGAAATGTCAGGAAATACAAGGAGGAGAGAGAGAAGAAGGAAATGTCAGGACATACAAGGAGGAGAGAGAGAAGAAGGAAATATCAGGAGATACAAGGAGTAGAGAGAAGAAAGAAATGTCAGGAGATACCAAGAGGGGAGAGAGAAGAAGGAAATGTCAGGAGATACAAGGAGGAGAGAGAGAAGAATGAAATGTCAGGAGATACAAGGAGGAGAGAGAGAAGAATGAAATGTCAGGAGATACAAGGAGGAGAGAGAGAAGAAGGAAATGTCAGGAGATACAAGAAGGAGAGAGAGAAGAAGGAAATGTCAGGAGATACAAGGAGGAGAGAGAGAAGAAGGAAATGTCAGGACATACAAGGAGGAGAGAGAGAAGAAGGAAATGTCAGGAGATACAAGGAGGAGAGAGAGAAGAAGGACATGTCAGGAGATACAAGGAGGAGAGAGAGAAGAATGAAATGTCAGGAGATACAAGGAGGAGAGAAAGAAGAATGAAATGTCAGGAGATGCAAGGAGGAGAGAGAGAAGAAGGAAATGTCAGGTATACAAAGAGGAGAGAGAGAAGAATGAAATGTCAGGAGATACAAGGAGGAGAGAGAGAAGAAGGAAATATCAGGAGATACAAAGAGGAGAGAGAAGAAAGAAATGTCAGGAGATACCAAGAGGGTAGAGAGAAGAAGGAAATGTCAGGAGATACAAGGAGGAGAGAAAAGAAGGAATTGTCAGGAGATACAAGGAGGAGAGAGAGAAGAAGGAAATGTCAGGAGATACAAGGAGGAGAGAGAGAGGAAGGAAATGTCAGGAGATACAAGGAGGAGAGAGAGAAGAAGGAAATGTCAGGAACTACAAGGAGGAGAGAGAGAAGAAGCAAATGTCAGGAGATACAAGGAGGAGAGAGAGAAGAAGGAAATGTCAGGAGATACAAGGAGGAGAGAGAGAAGAAGGAAATGTCAGGAGATACAAGGAGGAGAGAGAGAAGAAGGACATGTCAGGAACTACAAGGAGGAGAGAGAGAAGAAGGAAATGTCAGGAGATACAAAGAGGAGAGAGGAGGATGATAAGGAAGTGGAATAGAATGAGAGACAATGAGAAGAGAGATAAGGGTGATTTACAGGAAGTGATATGTAAAGAGACGCGTTGAAATGAGAGATAAATATACAGGAATTGGGATTTATGGAGACAAAATGAGAAGAGAGAAGGATGGTATGGAAAGAATGGGATGGGATGTCAGGAGAAACGAGAGGGCAAGACCTAGCAAGGAGAACAAGGTTGATGATATCTGGAAATAATGTGAGGTCCGGAGAAACAAGAAGGCAACACCTGCTGAGAAGAGCAAGCATGAGGGATGTACAGTAGGAAGGAATAGGATGCCAGAAGACAAAAGGAGGAGAGAGAAGGATGGGATAGAAGGAATGGGATGGGATGTCGGTAGAAACAAGGAGGTGAAACCTAGTGAGAAGAACAAGACTGGGATATATGGAAAGAATGTAACTTCAGGAGACACGAGGGGAGAGAAGGATGGGATGGAAGGAATGGGATGGGATGTTAGGAGAAACAAGGAGGTGACAGCTAGTGAGAAGAACAAGAGTGAGAGATGTGTGGAAAGAATGTAACTTCAGGAGACACGAGGGGAGAGAAGGATGGGATACAGGATGTGAGATATAAGGAAACACAATGAGAAGAGAAAATGATGGCATAGACTGAATAGAATGGGATGTCAGGAGAAACAAGGTGGTGACAGCTAGTGAGAAGAACAAGAGTGAGATATATGGAAAGAATGTGACGCCAGGAGACACGAGGAGAGAGAAGGATAGGATGGAAGGAATGGGATGGGATGTCAGGAGAAACAAGGAGGTGAAACCTAGTGAGAAGAACAAGACTGGGATATATGGAAAGGTTGAGACATCAGGAGACACGAGGAGAGAGAAGGTTGGGATAGAAGGAATGGGATGGGATGTCGGGAGAAACAAGGAGGTGAAACCTAGTGAGAAGAACAAGACTGGGATATATGGAAAGAATGTGACGTCAGGAGACACGAGGAGAGAGAAGGATGGGATACAGGATGTGAGATATAAGGAAACACAATGAGAAGAGAAAATGATGGCATAGAAGGAATAGAATGGGATGTCAGGAGAAACAAGGAGGTGACAGCTAGTGAGAAGAACAAGAGTGAGATATATGGAAAGGATGTGACACCAGGAGACACGAGGAGAGAGAAGGATGGGATGAAAGGAATGGGATGGGATGTCAGGAGAAACAAGGAGGTGAAACCTAGTGAGAAGAATAAGACTGGGATATAGGGAAAGAATGTGACATCAGGAGACACGAGGAGAGAGAAGGATGGGATGTCAGGTAGCACGAGGAGAGAAAAGGATGGGATGGAAGGAATGGGATGGGATGTCAGGAGAAACAAGGAGGTGAAAGCTAGTGAGAAGAACAAGACTGGGATATATGGATAGAATGTGACATCAGGAGACACGAGGAGAGAAGGATGGGATGAAAGGAATGGGATGTGATGTCAGGAGAAACAAGGAGGTGACAGCTAGTGAGAAGAACAAGACTGGGATATATGGAAAGAATGTGACATCAGGAGACACGAGGAGAGAGAAGGATGGGATGGAAGGAATGGGATGGGATGTCAGGAGAAACAAGAAGGGGACAGCTAGTGAGAAGAACAAGACTGGGATATAGGAAAAGAATGTGATGCCAGGAGACACGAGGAGAGAGAAGGATGGGATGGAAGGAATGGGATGGGATGTTAGGAAGAACAAGGAGGTGAAACCTAGTGGGAAGAACAAGAGTGAGAGATGCATGGAAAGAATGTGACGTCAGGAGACACGAGGAGAGAGAAGGATGGGATGGAAGGAATGGGATGTCAGGAGAAACAAGGAGGTGAAAGCTAGAGAGAAGAACAAGACTGGGATATATGGAAAGAATGTGACATCAGGAGACACGAGGAGAGAAGGATGGGATGAAAGGAATGGGATGTGATGTCAGGAGAAACAAGGAGGTGACAGCTAGTGAGAAGAACAAGACTGGGATATATGGAAAGAATGTGACATCAGGAGACACGAGGAGAGAAGGATGGGATGAAAGGAATGGGATGGGATGTTAGGAGAAACAAGGAGGTGAAAGCTAGTGAGAAGAACAAGACTGGGATATATGGAAAGAATGTGACATCAGGAGACACGAGGAGAGAGAAGGATGGGATGGAAGGAATGGGATGGCAGGTAGCACGATGAGGTGAGTGGGAAAGAAGGAATATGGAAGGAATAGGATTTCTTGAGTGAAACAACTGGAGTGTTTTTGTGTTTCTCCTTTTTGAGCTAGATTGTGATGGCATCCACATCTTTGCAGAAAGGACACAGTAAATGACTAATTCCAATACGATACAAACGCTGCTGTGCATCATAATATGCCACGTAACCAGTTAACCCTTTGAGCTGTTAATAATTCATTTTGTAATGTACGTGTACCAATACATGAATATGAATGGACTTGAATAGAACTCTATAAGATGTGGCCCATTGTCTTGAGAAAACCTTCTCTAGCTCTACTTTACAGAAAGAGCAATACTTAAGTAGGACAGCCTTCCACTAGGTAGCCAAACACAGTTGAGGCGTTTCATCATGTCTGTGATAGGCATAAGTCTTAATGGAGCCAAACTTTTAAATAGATATTATGGGTGTGTAATATGGCCCTTCTTGTATTTATCTTGTACTTCATATTTATAATCCTCAACATATGTAGTTTTGATTTGTCCTGCCCTCCGCTCATATGCGTTTTATGTCCGAGCACCAGCAAACATCCTGACCATTCACCAAAATGATTGCTTGGGTAATATTGAAATCCCCTTACTGGGTCCCTCACAGACCTTATCTGTATTTACAGCCCTTATCTTTATCTGCCATCTTTTTCTCCTTGGCGTAGGTTGCGGACGATGGTTACGGTGTCTCTTACATCTTTGCCGGCGAAAATCTTATCACGTTACATATTTCCAGCAAGTTCTCCAGTCCTGAAACGGTGAGATACTAGGGTGTTACGTGTGGGTAATGGAGTATGGAAAGTGAACGTGTGCTAGAGAGTGTTGTACACAAGGAAGAGAAATTACAGAAAAGGGAGAAAAATGCAGCAAATGTGGGAGAATTACGAAGGAGCGAGAGATGATTGGGCACCTGAAAGGGAAAAAAGTCAACATGGCCCATGTGAGGAGAGCGGTTAGGAGAGGGTCTTGTAGAATCAGAGTGGGACATATTAAGAACCTTCACAGACCAGGAGATGATAAGAAGAGTATAGAGAGAAGGGTCAGAATACACAAATGAGAGTACACGAGGAGCAGATCATGTGTAGGCTACAGAAACAATATGGCAAGCGGAAGAAGATCACAAGGAGGATTGGAAGAATCTGGTGGGTATATGAGAAAACAAGACAAAGACTAGGAGAGGATTGAACACATGGAAGAAGTATAAAAATAGGGGAGGTGAAGAAGAGCAGACCAGATGAGGGTATGTCAGGACAGGAAAGGTGTGGACACATGGAAGAGAGATATGAGGAACACAAATGTGAGGACATGTGAAGGAGAAAGGAAGGGTAGGAGGAGAAGGCTAGAGGAGGAGAAGAGATGTAAGAGAAGGAGAGGGGGAGTAGGAAAAGAGATGGCACAAGGAGGATAGATGAGAAGGATACAATATGTAAGAGAAGGAGAGAAGAGGAGAAGGAGATGAGAAGTATAGAGGAGGAGAAGAGAGAGATGTAAGAGGAGGAGGAGAGGGGGAGTGATAGGAAAAGAGATGCAGAGGAATGAGAGAGGAGTGATAGGAGAAGGGATATAAGTGAAGGTGAGAGGAGGAGTAGGAGAAGTGATGTAAGGGAAGGAGAAAGGAAGAGTAGGAGAAGTGATGGCACAAGAAGGATAGATGAGAAGGATACAATATTTAAGAGAAGGAGAGAAGAGGAGAAGGAGATGAGAAGGATAGAGGAGGAGTAGGAGAAGCGTTGTAAGAGATGGAGTGAGTGCCATCAAGGTATCTTGGAATATGTTTTAGATAAGATTGCCACGTTGCAGAAGTTTGCTATCTGTCACTATCTGTCACTATCTCTCACTATCTGTCACTATCTGTTACTATCTGTCACTATCTGTTACTATCTGTCACTATCTGTCACTATCTGTCACTATCTGTCAGTATCTGTCACTATCTGTCACTATCTGTTAGCATCTGTCACTATCTGTTACTATCTGTCACTATCTGTCAGCATCTGTCACTATCTGTCACTAACAGATAGTGACATATAGTGAGAGATAGTGACAGATGCAAACAGATAGTGACAGATACTAACAGATAGTGACAGATAGTGACAGATAATGACATATACTGACAGATAGTGACAGATAGTAACAGATAGTGACAGATAGTGAGAGATAGTGACAGATAGTGAGAGATAGTGACAGATAGTGACATATGCTAACAGATAGTGACAGATACTAACAGATAGTGACAGATAGTGACAGATACTGACAGATACTGACAGATAGTGACAGATAGTGACAGATAGTGGCATATGCTAACAGATAGTGACAGATACTGACAGATAGTGACAGATACTGACAGATGCTAACAGATAGTGACAGATAGTGACAGATGCTAACAGATAGTGACAGATAGTGACAGATGCTAACAGATAGTGACAGATACTAACAGATAGTGACAGATACTGACAGATGCTAACAGATAGTGACAGATAGTGACAGATGCTAACAGATAGTGACAGATACTAACAGATACTATCAGATAGTGACAGATACTAACAGATAGTGGCAGATAGTGACAGATACTAACAGATAGTGACAGATGCTAACAGATAGTGACAGATGCTATCTGTCAGTATCTGTCAGTATCTGTTAGCATCTGTCACTATCTGTCACTATCTGTCAGTATCTGTCACTATCTGTCACTATCTGTCACTATCTGTGTAGTCGTCTCTTAGCCCTATTAAAATTAGAGCTACATATAAAACGTTGCTTGTGTTATAGAAAGTAGGACCTACAAGTATAAAATTAGCCCCGTAAAGCAGGCCACTGCCGATCTGTGGGTTTGCTGCGAAAAAAGCCTACGGTAAGAGCAACGTTGAACTTCGCGACTGCAAATCCTTTGATCCGTCAAGCCCGTAACCGCTACAATTACAATCATGCTATTAAATTGCAACAAAGTCACTCGCAAGCAAGACCGTAGCATGAAAATTTATATTTTTTGTGTTATATTAATCCTAGCAATCAATGTGTTAATATGATGGAGCTCGCATGTGATAGAATATCGTATTTGTGGGTTTATTAATATTGCATTATGACTGGAATGTGGGTCCGATCGTAACCTCCATTTTTCACTGACGTAATGATGACGATCTCCGCTTCCCATTGGCTCCATCTAAACTCATTTAACTACGGGTTTGCTTAATTGATAATCAACAAAACCGCAAATCCGACGGCTGACAAATGGTAACTCTCAGCCTGTTGTAATTTAATAGCACAGTAACTCTGCCAAATTTCAAGCCCGTAGCCGTTGCCAGTCTCACGTTGCACTTACGGGGCTCTAATTTAATGGGGCTGCATGTCCGGTAATAGTGAGCTAGCAGTATGGGATTATAAATGCAATATCAAATTATACTGATCAAGAAATATACAGATAAAAGTTGTGTACTAGCGACTTGCCTGTCAAAAATGACAGCAATACAATTTGAAGCCTGGCAATGCTGTTTACCACACAATGTGATGTTCTGCCCCCTCTGTGCACCTTCGGCGCTCATTGCCTCTCCTCCCATCTACTTCAACGCTCATTACAGGCTTCGGCAACTTGCCATGTGTCTCTTTCCATCATGCCCCCCTGTTTCTTTCTCCTCTGTGTCTCTGCTGAATCTTTGCGCGGCGCGCCCTGACTGCTGTTGGTTTTATTTTCTAAGTCCCGCGTGCCTGGCGTTGTTGGTGTAAGTGTTACTGTCTTTGCCGCTTTGTATTCTCTAAGTCCCGCGTCCCTGGCGTTGTTGGTGTAAGTGTTACTGTCTTTGCCGCTGTGTATTTTTCTAAGTCCTGCGTGCCTGGCGTTGTTGGTGTAAGTGTTACTGTCTTTGCCGCTGTGTATTTTTCTAAGTCCCGCGTGCCTGGCGTTGTTGGTGTAAGTGTTACTGTCTTTGCCGCTGTGTATTCTCTAAGTCCCGCGTGCCTGGCGTTGTTGGTGTAAGTGTTACTGTCTTTGCCGCTGTGTATTCTCTAAGTCCCGCGTGCCTGGCGTTGTTGGTGTAAGTGTTACTGTCTTGTGCGTTGTGTATTCTCTAAGTCCCGCGTCCCTGGCACTGTTGGTGTAAGTGTTACTGTCTTTGTCGTTGTGTATTCTCTAAGTCCCGCGTGCCTGGCGTTGTTGGTGTAAGTGTTACTGTCTTGTGCGTTGTGTATTTTCTAAGTCCCGCGTGCCTGGTGTTGTTGGTGTGAGTGTTACTGTCTTTGCCGCTGTGTATTCTCTAAGTCCCGCGCGCCTGGCGTTGTTGGTGTAAGTGTTACTGTCTTGTGCGTTGTGTATTCTCTAAGTCCCGCGTCCCTGGCGCTGTTGGTGTAAGTGTTACTGTCTTTGCCGCTGTGTATTCTCTAAGTCCCGCGTGCCTGGCGCTGTTGGTGTAAGTGTTACTGTCTTTGCCGCTGTGTATTCTCTAAGTCCTGCGTCCCTGGCGTTGTTGGTGTAAGTGTTACTGTATTTGCCGCTGTGTATTCTCTAAGTCCCGCGTGCCTGGCGCTGTTGGTGTAAGTGTTACTGTCTTTGCGTTGTGTATTCTCTAAGTCCCGCGTCCCTGGCGTTGTTGGTGTAAGTGTTACTGTCTTGTGCGTTGTGTATTCTCTAAGTCCCGCGTCCCTGGCGCTGTTGGTGTAAGTGTTACTGTCTTGTGCGTTGTGTATTCTCTAAGTCCCGCGCGCCTGGCGTTGTTGGTGTAAGTGTTACTGTCTTGTGCGTTGTGTATTCTCTAAGTCCCGCGTCCCTGGCGCTGTTGGTGTAAGTGTTACTGTCTTGTGCGTTGTGTATTCTCTAAGTCCCGTGTGCCTGGCGTTGTTGGTGTAAGTGTTACTGTCTTTGCTGCTGTGTATTCTCTAAGTCCCGCGCGCCTGGCGTTGTTGGTGTAAGTGTTACTGTCTTGTGCGTTGTGTATTCCCTAAGTCCCGCGTCCCTGGCGCTGTTGGTGTAAGTGTTACTGTCTTGTGCGTTGTGTATTCTCTAAGTCCCGTGTGCCTGGCGTTGTTGGTGTAAGTGTTACTGTCTTTGCTGCTGTGTATTCTCTAAGTCCCGCGTCCCTGGCGCTGTTGGTGTAAGTGTTACTGTCTTGTGCGTTGTGTATTCTCTAAGTCCCGCGCGCCTGGCGTTGTTGGTGTAAGTGTTACTGTCTTTGCCGCTGTGTATTCTCTAAGTCCCGCGTGCCTGGCGTTGTTGGTGTAAGTGTTACTGTCTTGTGCGTTGTGTATTCTCTAAGTCCCGCGTCCCTGGCGCTGTTGGTGTAAGTGTTACTGTCTTGTGCGTTGTGTATTCTCTAAGTCCCGTGTGCCTGGCGTTGTTGGTGTAAGTGTTACTGTCTTTGTCGTTGTGTATTTTCTAAGTCCCGTGTGCCTGGCGTTGTTGGTGTAAGTGTTACTGTCTTTGTCGTTGTGTATTTTCTAAGTCCCGTGTGCCTGGCGTTGTTGGTGTAAGTGTTACTGTCTTTGCCGCTGTGTATTCTCTAAGTCCCGTGTGCCTGGCGTTGTTGGTGTAAGTGTTACTGTCTTGTGCGTTGTGTATTCTCTAAGTCCCGCCTGCCTGGCGTTGTTGGTGTAAGTGTTACTGTCTTTGCTGCTGTGTATTCTCTAAGTCCCGCGTCCCTGGTGTTGTTGGTGTAAGTGTTACTGTCTTGTGCGTTGTGTATTTTCTAAGTCCCGCGTCCCTGGCGTTGTTGGTGTAAGTGTTACTGTCTTGTGCGTTGTGTATTTTCTAAGTCCCGCGTGCCTGGCGTTGTTGGTGTAAGTGTTACTGTCTTTGCCGCTGTGTATTCTCTAAGTCCCGCGTCCCTGGCGTTGTTGGTGTAAGTGTTACTGTCTTTTGCGTTGTGTATTCTCTAAGTCCCGCGTGCCTGGCATTGTTGGTGTAAGTGTTACTGTCTTTGCCGCTGTGTATTCTCTAAGTCCCGCGTGCCTGGCGCTGTTGGTGTAAGTGTTACTGTCTTTTGCGTTGTGTATTTTCTAAGTCCCGCGTGCCTGGCGTTGTTGGTGTAAGTGTTACTGTCTTTGCTGCTGTGTATTCTCTAAGTCCCGCGTCCCTGGTGTTGTTGGTGTAAGTGTTACTGTCTTGTGCGTTGTGTATTTTCTAAGTCCCGCGTGCCTGGCGCTGTTGGTGTAAGTGTTACTGTCTTTGCCGCTGTGTATTCTCTAAGTCCCGCGTGCCTGGCGTTGTTGGTGTAAGTGTTACTGTCTTTGCCGCTGTGTATTCTCTAAGTCCCGCGTCCCTGGCGTTGTTGGTGTAAGTGTTACTGTCTTTTGCGTTGTGTATTCTCTAAGTCCCGCGTGCCTGGCATTGTTGGTGTAAGTGTTACTGTCTTTGCCGCTGTGTATTCTCTAAGTCCCGCGTGCCTGGCGCTGTTGGTGTAAGTGTTACTGTCTTTTGCGTTGTGTATTCTCTAAGTCCTGCGTGCCTGGCGTTGTTGGTGTAAGTGTTACTGTCTTTGCCGTTGTGTATTCTCTAAGTCCCGCGTCCCTGGTTCTGTTGGTGTAAGTGTTACTGTCTTTGCCGCTGTGTATTCTCTAAGTCCCGCGTGCCTGGCGTTGTTGGTGTAAGTGTTACTGTCTTTGCCGCTATGTATTCTCTAAGTCCCGCGTCCCTGGCGCTGTTGGTGTAAGTGTTACTGTCTTTGCCGCTGTGTATTCTCTAAGTCCCACGTCCCTGGCGGTGTTGGTGTAAGTGTTACTGTATTTGCCGTTGTGTATTCTCTAAGTCCCGCGTCCCTAGCGCTGTTGGTGTAAGTGTTACTGTATTTGCCGTTGTGTATTCTCTAAGTCCTGCGTGCCTGGCGTTGTTGGTGTAAGTGTTACTGTCTTTGCCGCTGTGTATTCTCTTAGTCCCGCGTCCCTGGCGTTGTTGGTGTAAGTGTTACTGTCTTTGCCGCTGTGTATTCTCTAAGTCCCGCGTGCCTGGCGTTGTTGGTGTAAGTGTTACTGTCTTTGCCGCTGTGTATTCTCTAAGTCCCGCGTCCCTAGCGCTGTTGGTGTAAGTGTTACTGTCTTTACCGCTGTGTATTCTCTAAGTCCTGCGTGCCTGGCGTTGTCGGTGTAAGTGTTACTGTCTTTGCCGTTGTGTATTCTCTAAGTCCTGCGTGCCTGGCGCTGTTGGTGTAAGTGTTACTGTCTTTGCCGCTGTGTATTCTCTAAGTCCCGCGTGCCTGGCGCTGTTGGTGTAAGTGTTACTGTCTTTGCAGCTGTGTATTCTCTAAGTCCCGCGTGCCTGGCGTTGTTGGTGTAAGTGTTACTGTCTTTGCCGCCGTGTATTTTCTAAGTCCCGTGTCCCTGGCGTTGTTGGTGTAAGTGTTACTGTCTTTGCGTTGTGTATTCTCTAAGTCCTGCGTCCCTGGCGTTGTTGGTGTAAGTGTTACTGTCTTTGCAGCTGTGTATTCTCTAAGTCCCGCGTGCCTGGCGTTGTTGGTGTAAGTGTTACTGTCTTTGCCGTTGTGTATTCTCTAAGTCCTGCGTGCCTGGCGCTGTTGGTGTAAGTGTTACTGTCTTTGCCGCTGTGTATTTTCTAAGTCCCGCGTCCCTGGCGTTGTTGGTGTAAGTGTTACTGTCTTTGCCGCTGTGTATTTTCTAAGTCCCGTGTGCCTGGCGTTGTTGGTGTAAGTGTTACTGTCTTTGCCGCTGTGTATTTTCTAAGTCCCGCGTGCCTGGCGCTGTTGGTGTAAGTGTAACTGTCTTTGCCGCTGTGTATTCTCTAAGTCCTGCGTGCCTGGCGTTGTTGGTGTAAGTGTTACTGTCTTTGCCGCTGTGTATTCTCTAAGTCCCGCGTGCCTGGCGTTGTTGGTGTAAGTGTTACTGTCTTTGCCGCTGTGTATTCTCTAAAGCCTGCGTGCCTGGCGTTGTTGGTGTAAGTGTTACTGTCTTTGCCGTTGTGTATTTTCTAAGTCCGCATGCCTGACGTTGTTGGTGTAAGTGTTACTGTCTTTTGCGTCGTGTATTTTCTAAGTCCCGCGTCCCTGGCGTTGTTGGTGTAAGTGTTACTGTCTTTGCCGCTGTTTATTCTCTATGTCCCGCGTGCCTGGCGCTGTTGGTGTAAGTGTTACTGTCTTTGCCGCTGTGTATTCTCTAAGTCCCGCGTGCCTGGCGCTGTTGGTGTAAGTGTTACTGTCTTTGCCGCTGTGTATTCTCTAAGTCCCGCGTCCCTGGCGTTGTTGGTGTAAGTGTTACTGTGTTTGCCGCTGTGTATTCTCTAAGTCCCACGTGCCTGGCGCTGTTGGTGTAAGTGTTACTGTCTTTGCCGCCGTGTATTCTCTAAGTCCCGCGTGCCTGGCGCTGTTGGTGTAAGTGTTACTGTCTTTGCCGCTGTGTATTCTCTAAGTCCCGCGTGCCTGTCGTTGTTGGTGTAAGTGTTACTGTCTTTGCCGCTGTGTATTTTCTAAGTCCCGCGTGCCTGGAGTTGTTGGTGTAAGTGTTACTGTCTTTGCCGTTGTGTATTCTCTAAGTCCTGCGTCCCTGGCGTTGTTGGTGTAAGTGTTACTGTCTTTGCCGCTGTGTATTCTCTAAGTCCCGCGTGCCTGTCGTTGTTGGTGTAAGTGTTACTGTCTTTGCCGCTGTGTATTTTCTAAGTCCCGCGTGCCTGGAGTTGTTGGTGTAAGTGTTACTGTCTTTGCCGTTGTGTATTCTCTAAGTCCTGCGTCCCTGGCGTTGTTGGTGTAAGTGTTACTGTCTTTGCCGCTGTGTATTCTCTAAGTCCTGCGTCCCTGGCGTTGTTGGTGTAAGTGTTACTGTCTTTGCGCTGTGTATTCTCTAAGTCCCTCGTGTCTGTCGTTGTTGGTGTAAGTGTTACTGTCTTTGCCGCTGTGTATTCTCTTAGTCCCGCGTCCCTGGCGTTGTTGGTGTAAGTGTTACTGTCTTTGCCGCTGTGTATTCTCTAAGTCCCGCGTGCCTGGCGTTGTTGGTGTAAGTGTTACTGTCTTTGCGCTGTGTATTCTCTAAGTCCCTCGTGTCTGTCGTTGTTGGTGTAAGTGTTACTGTCTTTGCCGCTGTGTATTCTCTAAGTCCCGCGTCCCTGGCGTTGTTGGTGTAAGTGTTACTGTCTTTGCGCTGTGTATTCTCTAAGTCCCTCGTGTCTGTCGTTGTTGGTGTAAGTGTTACTGTCTTTGCGCTGTGTATTCTCTAAGTCCTGCGTCCCTGGCGTAGTTGGTGTAAGTGTTACTGTCTTTGCCGTTGTGTATTTTCTAAGTCCCGCGTGCCTGGCGTTGTTGGTGTAAGTGTTACTGTCTTTGCCGCTGTGTATTCTCTTAGTCCCGCGTGCCTGGCGTTGTTGGTGTAAGTGTTACTGTCTTTGCCGCTGTGTATTCTCTAAGTCCCGCGTGCCTGGCGCTGTTGGTGTAAGTGTTACTGTCTTTGCCGCGGTGTATTCTCTAAGTCCCGCGTCCCTGGCGTTGTTGGTGTAAGTGTTACTGTCTTTGCCGCGGTGTATTCTCTAAGTCCCGCGTGCCTGGCGTTGTTGGTGTAAGTGTTACTGTCTTTGCCGTTGTGTATTCTCTAAGTCCCGCGTGCCTGGTGTTGTTGGTGTAAGTGTTACTGTCTTTGCCGCGGTGTATTCTCTAAGTCCCGCGTGCCTGGCGCTGTTGGTGTAAGTGTTACTGTCTTTGCCGCTGTGTATTCTCTAAGTCCCGCGTGCCTGGTGTTGTTGGTGTAAGTGTTACTGTCTTTGCCTCTGTGTATTCTCTAAGTCCGGCGTGCCTGGCGTTGTTGGTGTAAGTGTTACTGTCTTTGCCGCTGTGTATTTTCTAAGTCCCGCGTGCCTGGCGTTGTTGGTGTAAGTGTTACTGTCTTTGCCGCTGTGTATTTTCTAAGTCCCGCGTGCCTGGCGTTGTTGGTGTAAGTGTTACTGTCTTTGCCGTTGTGTATTCTCTAAGTCCCGCGTGCCTGGCGTTGTTGGTGTAAGTGTTACTGTCTTTGCCGCTGTGTATTTTCTAAGTCCCGCGTGCCTGGCGTTGTTGGTGTAAGTGTTACTGTCTTTGCGCTGTGTATTCTCTAAGTCCCTCGTGTCTGTCGTTGTTGGTGTAAGTGTTACTGTCTTTGCCGCTGTGTATTCTCTAAGTCCCGCGTCCCTGGCGTTGTTGGTGTAAGTGTTACTGTCTTTGCGCTGTGTATTCTCTAAGTCCCTCGTGTCTGTCGTTGTTGGTGTAAGTGTTACTGTCTTTGCGCTGTGTATTCTCTAAGTCCTGCGTCCCTGGCGTAGTTGGTGTAAGTGTTACTGTCTTTGCCGTTGTGTATTTTCTAAGTCCCGCGTGCCTGGCGTTGTTGGTGTAAGTGTTACTGTCTTTGCCGCTGTGTATTCTCTTAGTCCCGCGTGCCTGGCGTTGTTGGTGTAAGTGTTACTGTCTTTGCCGCTGTGTATTCTCTAAGTCCCGCGTGCCTGGCGCTGTTGGTGTAAGTGTTACTGTCTTTGCCGCGGTGTATTCTCTAAGTCCCGCGTCCCTGGCGTTGTTGGTGTAAGTGTTACTGTCTTTGCCGCGGTGTATTCTCTAAGTCCCGCGTGCCTGGCGTTGTTGGTGTAAGTGTTACTGTCTTTGCCGTTGTGTATTCTCTAAGTCCCGCGTGCCTGGTGTTGTTGGTGTAAGTGTTACTGTCTTTGCCGCGGTGTATTCTCTAAGTCCCGCGTGCCTGGCGCTGTTGGTGTAAGTGTTACTGTCTTTGCCGCTGTGTATTCTCTAAGTCCCGCGTGCCTGGTGTTGTTGGTGTAAGTGTTACTGTCTTTGCCTCTGTGTATTCTCTAAGTCCGGCGTGCCTGGCGTTGTTGGTGTAAGTGTTACTGTCTTTGCCGCTGTGTATTTTCTAAGTCCCGCGTGCCTGGCGTTGTTGGTGTAAGTGTTACTGTCTTTGCCGCTGTGTATTTTCTAAGTCCCGCGTGCCTGGCGTTGTTGGTGTAAGTGTTACTGTCTTTGCCGTTGTGTATTCTCTAAGTCCCGTGTGCCTGGCGCTGTTGGTGTAAGTGTTACTGTCTTTGCCGCTGTGTATTCTCTAAGTCCCGCGTCCCTGGCGTTGTTGGTGTAAGTGTTACTGTCTTTGCCGCTGTGTATTTTCTAAGTCCCGCGTGCCTGGTGTTGTTGGTGTAAGTGTTACTGTCTTGTGCGTTGTGTATTCTCTAAGTCCCGCGTGCCTGGCGTTGTTGGTGTAAGTGTTACTGTCTTTGCCGTTGTGTATTCTCTAAGTCCCGCGTGCCTGGTGTTGTTGGTGTAAGTGTTACTGTCTTGTGCGTTGTGTATTCTCTAAGTCCCGCGTGCCTGGCGTTGTTGGTGTAAGTGTTACTGTCTTTGCCGCTGTGTATTCTCTAAGTCCCGCGTCCCTGGCGTTGTTGGTGTGAGTGTTACTGTCTTTGCCGCTGTGTATTCTCTAAGTCCCGCGTCCCTGGCGTTGTTGGTGTAAGTGTTACTGTCTTTGCGTTGTGTATTCTCTAAGTCCTGCGTCCCTGGCGTTGTTGGTGTAAGTGTTACTGTCTTTGCCGTTGTGTATTCTCTAAGTCCCGTGTGCCTGGCGTTGTTGGTGTAAGTGTTACTGTCTTTGCCGTTGTGTATTCTCTAAGTCCCGTGTGCCTGGCGTTGTTGGTGTAAGTGTTACTGTGTTTGCCGCTGTGTATTCTCTAAGTCCCGTGTCCCTGGCGTTGTTGGTGTGAGTGTTACTGTCTTTGCCGCTGTGTATTCTCTAAGTCCCGCGTCCCTGGCGTTGTTGGTGTAAGTGTTACTGTCTTTGCGTTGTGTATTCTCTAAGTCCTGCGTCCCTGGCGTTGTTGGTGTAAGTGTTACTGTCTTTGCCGTTGTGTATTCTCTAAGTCCCGTGTGCCTGGCGTTGTTGGTGTAAGTGTTACTGTCTTTGCCGTTGTGTATTGTCTAAGTCCCGCGTGCCTGGTGTTGTTGGTGTAAGTGTTACTGTCTTTGCCGTTGTGTATTCTCTAAGTCCTGCGTGCCTGGCGCTGTTGGTGTGAGTGTTACTGTCTTTGCCGTTGTGTATTCTCTAAGTCCTGCGTGCCTGGCGCTGTTGGTGTAAGTGTTACTGTCTTTGCCGCTGTGTATTCTCTAAGTCCCGCGTGCCTGGCGTTGTTGGTGTAAGTGTTACTGTCTTTGCCGCTGTGTATTTTCTAAGTCCCGCGTGCCTGGCGTTGTTGGTGTAAGTGTTACTGTCTTTGCCGCTGTGTATTCTCTAAGTCCCGTGTGCCTGGCGCTGTTGGTGTAAGTGTTACTGTCTTTGCCGCTGTGTATTCTCTAAGTCCCGCGTGCCTGGCGTTGTTGGTGTAAGTGTTACTGTCTTTGCCGCTGTGTATTTTCTAAGTCCCGCGTGCCTGGCGTTGTTGGTGTAAGTGTTACTGTCTTTGCCGCTGTGTATTCTCTAAGTCCCGCGTCCCTGGCGTTGTTGGTGTAAGTGTTACTGTCTTTGCCGCTGTGTATTCTCTAAGTCCCGCGTCCCTGGCGCTGTTGGTGTAAGTGTTACTGTCTTTGCCGCTGTGTATTCTCTAAGTCCCGCGTGCCTGGCGTTGTTGGTGTAAGTGTTACTGTCTTTGCCGTTGTGTATTCTCTAAGTCCTGCGTGTCTGGCGTTGTTGGTGTAAGTGTTACTGTCTTTGCCGTTGTGTATTCTCTAAGTCCCGCGTCCCTGGCGCTGTTGGTGTAAGTGTTACTGTCTTTGCCGTTGTGTATTCTCTAAGTCCCGCGTGCCTGGCGCTGTTGGTGTAAGTGTTACTGTCTTTTGCGTTGTGTATTTTCTAAGCTCTGTGTCCCTGGCGTTGTTGGTGTAAGTGTTACTGTCTTTTGCGTTGTGTATTTTCTAAGCTCCGCGTGCCTGGCGTTGTTGGTGTAAGTGTTACTGTATTTGCCGCTGTGTATTCTCTAAGTCCCGCGTGCTTGGCGTTGTTGGTGTAAGTGTTACTGTATTTGCCGCTGTGTATTCTCTAAGTCCCGCGTGCTTGGCGTTGTTGGTGTAAGTGTTACTGTCTTTGCCGCGGTGTATTTTCTAAGTCCCGCGTGCTTGGCGTTGTTGGTGTAAGTGTTACTGTCTTTGCCGTTGTGTATTCTCTAAGTCCTGCGTCCCTGGCGTTGTTGGTGTAAGTGTTACTGTCTTTGCCGCGGTGTATTTTCTAAGTCCCGCGTGCTTGGCGTTGTTGGTGTAAGTGTTACTGTCTTTGCCGCAGTGTATTTTCTAAGTCCCGCGTGCCTGGCGTTGTTGGTGTAAGTGTTACTGTCTTTGCCGCAGTGTATTTTCTAAGTCCCGCGTGCCTGGCGTTGTTGGTGTAAGTGTTACTGTCTTTGCCGCTGTGTATTCTCTAAGTCCCGCGTGCCTGGCGTTGTTGGTGTAAGTGTTACTGTCTTTGCCGTTGTGTATTCTCTAAGTCCCGCGTGCCTGGCGCTGTTGGTGTAAGTGTTACTGTCTTTGCCGTTGTGTATTCTCTAAGTCCTGCGTCCCTGGCGTTGTTGGTGTAAGTGTTACTGTCTTTGCCGCGGTGTATTTTCTAAGTCCCGCGTGCTTGGCGTTGTTGGTGTAAGTGTTACTGTCTTTGCCGCTGTGTATTCTCTAAGTCCCGCGTGCCTGGCGTTGTTGGTGTAAGTGTTACTGTCTTTGCCGTTGTGTATTGTCTAAGTCCGGCGTGCCTGGCGTTGTTGGTGTAAGTGTTACTGTCTTTGTCGTTGTGTATTCTCTAAGTCCCGCGTGCCTGGTGTTGTTGGTGTAAGTGTTACTGTCTTTACGTTGTGTATTTTCTAAGTCCCGCGTGCCTGGTGTTGTTGGTGTAAGTGTTACTGTCTTTACGTTGTGTATTTTCTAAGTCCCGCGTGCCTGGCGTTGTTGGTGTAAGTGTTACTGTCTTTGCCGCTGTGTATTTTCTCAGTCCCGCGTGCCTGGCGTTGTTGGTGTAAGTGTTACTGTCTTTGCCGCTGTGTATTTTCTAAGTCCCGCGTGCCTGGCTTTGTTAGTGTAAGTGTTACTGTCTTTGCCGCTGTGTATTCTCTAAGTCCCGCGTGCCTGGAGTTGTTGGTGTAAGTGTTACTGTCTTTGCCGTTGTGTATTTTCTAAGTCCCGCGTGCCTGGCTTTGTTGGTGTAAGTGTTACTGTCTTTGCCGCTGTGTATTTTCTAAGTCCCGCGTGCCTGGCTTTGTTGGTGTAAGTGTTACTGTCTTTGCCGCTGTGTATTTTCTAAGTCCCGCGTGCCTGGCTTTGTTGGTGTAAGTGTTACTGTCTTTGCCGCTGTGTATTCTCTAAGTCCCGCGGGCCTGGCGTTGTTGGTGTAAGTGTTACTGTCTTTGCCGCTGTGTATTCTCTAAGTCCCACGTGCCTGGCGTTGTTGGTGTAAGTGTTACTGTCTTTGCCGTTGTGTATTCTCTAAGTCCCGCGTCCCTGGCGTTGTTGGTGTAAGTGTTACTGTCTTTGCCGTTGTGTATTTTCTAAGTCCCGCGTGCCTGGCATTGTTGGTATAAGTGTTACTGTCTTTGCCGCTGTGTATTCTCTAAGTCCCGCGTCCCTGGCGTTGTTGGTGTAAGTGTTACTGTCTTTGCCGCTGTGTATTCTCTAAGTCCTGCGTCCCTGGCGTTGTTGGTGTAAGTGTTACTGTCTTTGCCGCTGTGTATTCTCTAAGTCCCGCGTGCTTGGCGTTGTTGGTGTAAGTGTTACTGTCTTTGCCGCTGTGTATTCTCTAAGTCCTGCGTCCCTGGCGTTGTTGGTGTAAGTGTTACTGTCTTTGCCGCTGTGTATTCTCTAAGTCCCACGTGCCTGGCGTTGTTGGTGTAAGTGTTACTGTCTTTGCCGTTGTGTATTCTCTAAGTCCCGCGTGCCTGGCGTTGTTGGTGTAAGTGTTACTGTCTTTGCCGTTGTGTATTTTCTAAGTCTGCGTGCCTGGTGTTGTTGGTGTAAGTGTTACTGTATTTGCCGCTGTGTATTCTCTAAGTCCTGCGTCCCTGGCGTTGTTGGTGTAAGTGTTACTGTCTTTGCCGCTGTGTATTCTCTAAGTCCCGCGTGCTTGGCGTTGTTGGTGTAAGTGTTACTGTCTTTGCCGCCGTGTATTCTCTAAGTCCTGCGTCCCTGGCGTTGTTGGTGTAAGTGTTACTGTCTTTTGCGTTGTGTATTTTCTAAGTCCCGCGTCCCTGGCGTTGTTGGTGTAAGTGTTACTGTCTTTTGCGTTGTGTATTTTCTAAGCTCCGTGTGCCTGGCGTTGTTGGTGTAAGTGTTACTGTCTTTTGCGTCGTGTATTCTCTAAGTCCCGCGTCCCTGGCGTTGTTGGTGTAAGTGTTACTGTCTTTTGCGTTGTGTATTTTCTAAGTCCCGCGTCCCTGGCGTTGTTGGTGTAAGTGTTACTGTCTTTGCCGTTGTGTATTCTCTAAGTCCTGCGTCCCTGGCGTTGTTGGTGTAAGTGTTACTGTCTTTTGCGTTGTGTATTTTCTAAGTCCCGCGTCCCTGGCGTTGTTGGTGTAAGTGTTACTGTCTTTTGCGTTGTGTATTTTCTAAGCTCCGTGTGCCTGGCGTTGTTGGTGTAAGTGTTACTGTCTTTTGCGTTGTGTATTTTCTAAGCTCCGTGTGCCTGACGTTGTTGGTGTAAGTGTTACTGTCTTTGCGCTGTGTATTCTCTAAGTCCCGCGTGCCTGGCGCTGTTGGTGTAAGTGTTACTGTCTTTGCGTTGTGTATTCTCTAAGTCCCGCGTCCCTGGCGTTGTTGGTGTAAGTGTTACTGTCTTTGCCGCTGTGTATTTTCTAAGTCCCGCGTCCCTGGCGTTGTTGGTGTAAGTGTTACTGTCTTTGCCGCTGTGTATTCTCTAAGTCCCGCGTGCCTGGCGTTGTTGGTGTAAGTGTTACTGTCTTTGCCGCTGTGTATTCTCTAAGTCCCGCGTGCCTGGTGTTGTTGGTGTAAGTGTTACTGTCTTTGCTGTTGTGTATTCTCTAAGTCCCGCGTGCCTGGCGTTGTTGGTGTAAGTGTTACTGTCTTTGCCGCTGTGTATTCTCTAAGTCCCGCGTGCCTGGCGCTGTTGGTGTAAGTGTTACTGTCTTTGCCGCTGTGTATTCTCTAAGTCCCGTGTGCCTGGCGTTGTTGGTGTAAGTGTTACTGTCTTTGCCGTTGTGTATTCTCTAAGTCCCGCGTGCCTGGCGTTGTTGGTGTAAGTGTTACTGTCTTTGCCGCTGTGTATTTTCTAAGTCCCGCGTCCCTGGTGTTGTTGGTGTAAGTATTGTTGTCTTTGTCGTTGTGTATTTTCTAAGTCCCGCGTCCCTGGTGTTGTTGGTGTAAGTATTGTTGTCTTTGTCGTTGTGTATTTTCTAAGTCCCGCGTGTCTGGCGTTGTTGGTGTAAGTGTTACTGTCTTTGCCGTTGTGTATTTTCTAAGTCCGCATGCCTGGCGTTGTTGGTGTAAGTGTTACTGTCTTTTGCGTCGTGTATTCTCTAAGTCCCGCGTGCCTGGCGTTGTTGGTGTAAGTGTTACTGTCTTTGCGCTGTGTATTCTCTAAGTCCCGTGTCCCTGGCGTTGTTGGTGTGAGTGTTACTGTCTTTGCCGTTGTGTATTCTCTAAGTCCCGTGTCCCTGGCGTTGTTGGTGTAAGTGTTACTGTCTTTGCCGTTGTGTATTTTCTAAGTCCCGCGTGCCTGGTGTTGTTGGTGTAAGTGTTACTGTCTTGTGCGTTGTGTATTTTCTAAGTCCCGCGTGCCTGGCGTTGTTGGTGTAAGTGTTACTGTCTTTGCGCTGTGTATTCTCTAAGTCCCACGTGCCTGGCGTTGTTGGTGTAAGTGTTACTGTCTTTGCGTTGTGTATTTTCTAAGTCCCGCGTGCCTGGCGTTGTTGGTGTAAGCGTTACTGTGTTTTGCGTCATGTATTATGTATTTTCTAAGTCCCGCGTCCCTGGCTTTGCTGAGCCTCGTTTTCATCTGGTTTCAGAATTTTTACGTTTTTTAAGCCACCATTTTTTTCCCCGCTTCAGCATTTTTTGATCTGTAAAAAAAAACAAAATATGCCTCAAATTAACTCGCACCCGCACTCCCCGGCCCCCAGCTCTCCCCCGGCGCTGTGTGTAAGTGAATTTGAGGCATATTTGTGTGTTTTCTTTTCCAGTTCGTTGGTTCGGCCGTTAAAGTTGTATTTTTTGCGGGCTTGTGCCTAGGCGGCTCGCCTCACTTTGCAAGACTCGCAGTTGCAGCCCTACGGGCAGCAAACGGTTCCCCTCGCTTTGCGACGCGTTTAAGCGTGACGACAACTCGTAGTTTGACAACTATTATATGTGATATGTTTATGGCTTTAGTGTTTGGGTTGTGATCAGAGGACAGTGAGTGTTAATAAGAGGGTGCCAGCATCAAGGTAGTTTGGATATTGATGTCTAATTATGTATGTTTTTTTCCCAGAATTCCCAGCGTTTTGGACATCGGATCTGTCAGGCCATGCGGGATTTGGCCCAACTCCTCACTGGCACACCCTAGGGGCAACCTGAGATCACACAATGCAGCAATGTGACCTACCTATGGGAAATGTAGTAACACACATGGGTTGTATATTTTGTGTTTGTTGTGTAGGACACAATCCCGATACGCTGGTACCAGCACATTATATATGTTATAAAATGTATGTAAATAAGTTACTAAACTTAACATACTGATATATAAGCTCAGACCCTACATCCACACAGACCCTCCACCAGTGAACCAGATCAGCTAATCTCCATTACACTCCACCCCTACACAGACCGGCCAACCAAATACCCAGATCCAGGGGCTCCATTAACCCATTCATTCAGTCCTGCCATATATCCAGCTAACCAGACTCTTCATAAACCCACCAAGGCCTGCCATTCACCAACATGGATCAGCCATCTTTTGGAATCTGTTGTGGAAAAGCCATCTCATTCTCACCCCACTCACGGGCATTGCACCAAAAATAATCATAGTACGTTGGTTATTTCTCATTATTAGAAAGAAATGTGAATTAGCAGCAAAAACATCCAAAATGGCTGCCACTAATTCACTCACCGGACTGCAACTAACAGAAAATCAGCAGACATAGCCTTTTATATTGATTACATAACTAATGGAAAAATCCATATTAACAGCCAATTACCTTTTATTTATATATTATATCCAATAAGCTATAACACACGTGATCAAGACTTATCAAACATGTTATGGGACGTCATGCCTAAATGTTCTGCGCAAAGGGCAAATTATGACCTTGTATATGAGAGAGAAAAACATATAATGTTATGACTAGAAACGCGTGTACTGGCCTCTAAATGACATGGCCAAGTGATGGGCCCGATGTACCAATTCATACCGAATATCTGGTTCACAGCCAGCCCAATATCACACTAACTGGAAATGGTGTGTGTATATGTCCCCTCCTCCCTTCCCCCCTCTCCAATTAACCCTCCCCTCTCACTTACCTTCATCTGAAGATGGAATGGAGAGGAGCAGCTGATGAACTTAAGTGAGGGGAGAGGGGGGAGGGGCTTGCATCACCACCGTTGTCTCCTCCCTTCTTCCCCTCATCCTCCTCTTCCCAGCCTTGCCCCTCATCCTCCTCTTCCCTCCCCTCATCCTCCTCCTCCCTTTCATCCTCCTCCCTTTCATCCTCCTCCTCCTCCTCCTCCCCTCATCCTCCTCCTCTTTTTCATCCTCCTCCTCACTTTCATCCTCCTCCTCCCTTTCATCCTTCTCCTCCTCCTCCCTTTCATCCTCCTCCTCCCTTTCATCCTCCTCCTCCTCACTTTCATCCTCCTCCTTACTTTCATCCTCCTCCTCCTCCTCCTCCTCCCTTTCATCCTTTTGCTCCTCACTTTCATCCTACTCCTCCTCCTCACTTTCATCCTCCTCCTCCCTTTCATCCTTCTCCTCCTCCTCCCTTTCATCCTCCTCCTCCCTTTCATCCTCCTCCTCCTCCTCCCCTCCTCCTCCTCCTCACTTTCATCCTCCTCCTCACTTTCATCCTCCTCCTCCCTTTCATCCTTTTCCTCCTCACTTTCATCCTCCTCCTCCTCCTCACTTTCATCCTCCTCCTCCCTTTCACCGTCTCCAATTAATCAACTCTCTCCCCTCACTTACCTTCATCAGCTGCTCTCCATTCATCCTGCGTCTTCAGTGTTGGGATCAGGCATATGCTAATGACATGATGTCACATGCGCGTCAAGTCATTAGCATATGCCGTGTCCCGACACAGCCGGAGACCAGCAGGAGCAGCTGATCAAGGTAAGTGGGGGGGGGGGGGGGGTGTAATTGGAGAGGGGGAAAGGGAGGAGGAGGATGATGAAAGGGGGGAGGGAAAGGGGAAGAGACCCAGGGGAGGGATATGGAGGGGAAGAGACACAGGGGTGGGGGAAGAGACACAGGGGAAGGAGATGAGGGGGGAAAGGAGACACAAGGGAGGAAGTCGATGGGGAGAGGCTCGCGGTGAGCGCCGAAGGCGCTCATATTGGGTGGCAAACAGCAATGCCACCATTACAATTTTATTGCCATCATTTTTGATGGGCAAGTTGCTAATGTGTATATATATATATATATATATATATATATATATATATATATACACACACACACACACACACACATATATATACATCCAAGTCATCCATTCACCTAGTTAGACACCAAGTCCCTTTACACTTTCCTCCATACAAGATATCAATCCACACTCCAAAGCAAGCCACTCCACAAGTTACATTGATCCTCACACGGCACACCGAGCCACACAATAGCATTACTCTCTGAATACCACAGATTGAATAGAAGACATTTATTTAGATTTGTAAGAGTTGAAATAAAGTACAGCATTTTCCCAAATTTCCTGGTGCCCTCTGGGTAATTTTCAAGGCTTGAATTTACATACAAAGTTATTTTGCATGCGGCATGGAGCATCGTTCCAGTGCTGGAATTCTGGGGAGGGAAGGAAGAGAAAGAGTCACCTGACTTAGTATGTTACTCACTGGACCCCAAAGCTAGCGCTCTATAGTATACATTACTCAATACTACAGTCAACTCTCTAAAGTATATGGTACTCACTTGATCCTGGGGTTTTTCTGCAGTTAGCGCTCTACTCATTGAATGGTAGGCGTAGCTCTCTAGAGCGTGTTATTCATGATATACGAGTACCGACTCCCTACAGTATAACACAGTCTTAGAGTTATTGCTCTGCAGTGTATGTTACAGTGCGTTATTCACGAACGCCAACTCCCTACAGTATGTAACACAGTCTAACATTCCTATTAAATTAGTAGCCTCGGCACACCAGCAAAGGCTGCGGGCTTGAAATTCGGCTGCGTTACAGAGCTATTAAATTAAACCATGCTGCGAGTTACGGGCCGTAGACGGGAACTCATAAACCATTACTGCGCACATGCGGCTTTGAACATGATCAATTAGTCAAACCCGTAATTATAGTATGTATTACTCACTGGATCATACAATCTGCCACCTATAGTATGTATTACTCACTGGATCATACAATCTGCCACCTTTATTATGTATTACTCCCTAGATCATACAATCTGCTACCTTTATTATGTATTACTCCCTAGATCATACAATCTGCCATCTATAGTATGTACTACTCACTAGATCATACAATCTGCCACCTATAGTATGTATTACTCACTGGATCATACAATCTGCCACCTTTATTATGTATTACTCCCTAGATCATACAATTTGCCACCTTTAGTATGTATTACTCCCTAGATCATACACTCTGCCACCTATAGTATGTATTACTCCCTAGATCATACAATCTGCCACCTATAGTATGTATTACTCACTGGATCATACAACCTGCTACCTATAGTATGTATTACTCCCTAGATCATACACTCTGCCACCTATAGTATGTATTACTCCCTAGATCATACACTCTGCCACCTATAGTATGTATTACTCACTGGATCATACAATCTGCCACCTATAGTATGTATTACTCACTGGATCATACAATCTGCTACCTATAGTATGTATTACTCACTGGATCATACAACCTGCTACCTATAGTATGTATTACTCCCTAGATCATACACTCTGCCACCTATAGTATGTATTACTCCCTAGATCATACACTCTGCCACCTATAGTATGTATTACTCACTGGATCATACAATCTGCCACCTATAGTATGTATTACTCACTGGATCATACAATCTGCTACCTATAGTATGTATTACTCACTAGATTATACAGAATACCTCTGGAGTGTGTTACTCACGGGATTGAATAGTCAGTTCTCCACAGTACTCCCCATTGGCAACGTTATTCGGCTCTCCATTTTGCCAGTTCCGGAAATTATACATTGATCCATCATTCCATTTCCATCGCCGATTCTAAAGAAAGAGAGAACAATTAACCTCCATTGGAAATAGCATGGAGACCAGACTAGCAAGCAGAAGGACTGGAGGTACTACTCATTCAGCCCTATTTACAGCCCCTGGCCCATTATATGATGCTCTGCTACCACGGCTTATAGTGATAGAGAATGTGGAAGCATTAGGGTTATGGTGAGGACATTGGGCAATTAATGTGATCCGAGAGCTAGTTGGAAGGCAGCACAGAGCGTCCCAAGACGGTCTCACATATTTAGAGCAAGCACTAGATGACTGTTATACTTACACTACGGTTTTGGTCACACTGGAAGAGAGAGATGTTTAGATATTAGTGTTCCCATAAAACAGAAAATACAGCAGACGTTCAGTTATCCGACACCCACAGGGATCGCCCTATGCCGGATAACTGTAGTCTCCAGTTGTTTGAGAGTCACTATTAAAATAGGCCTAACTAATACTATACCCCATACAAAACCATACACTATGTATTTAATTGCTATTGAAATACAGTCATTAAAAACAAAAAAAAAACAAAAAAACAGAGAGACAAAGTTCACTTTAAAAACACAGTTTTATTATATTTTATATAGAGCCGATTGGCACTTCCAATTGGCTCTTACATGGTCAGGATGCACTTGGGCACTTCCAGGCTGCAGATCAGCTGCTTGTTTTGCCAGTTGCTTCCGATTCTGGTTGCACAGGGTCATTTCTTGTTGCATCCGATTCTGGTTGCACAGGGTCATTTCTGGTTGCATCAGATTCTGGTTGCACAGGGTCATTTCTGGTTGCATCCGATTCTGGTTGCACAAGGTCATTTCTAGTTGCATCCGATTCTGGTTGCACAAGGTCATTTCTGGTTGCATCCGATTCTGGTTGCACAGGGTCATTTCTTGTTGCATCCGATTCTGGTTGCACAGGGTCATTTCTGGTTGCATCAGATTCTGGTTGCACAGTGCCGATTCTGGTTGCACAGTGTCATTTCTGGTTGCATCCGATTCTGGTTGCACAGGGTCATTTCTAGTTGCATCCGATTCTGGTTGCACAAGGTCATTTCTGGTTGCATCCGATTCTGGTTGCACAGGGTCATTTTTGGTTGCATCTGATTCTGGTTGCACAGGGTCATTTCTGGTTGCATCCAATTCTGGTTGCACAGGGTCATTTCTGGTTGCATCCGATTCTGGTTGCACAGGGTCATTTCTGGTTGCATCCGATTCTGGTTGCACAAGGTTATTATTGGTTACATCCGATTCTGGTGGCAAAGGGGCATTTCTGGTTGCATCCGATTCTGGTTGCACAGGGTCATTTCTGGTTGCATCTGATTCCAGTTGTACGGAGTCATTTGCCGGTTTGAGAGTTCCGGATAATCGTGAGTTTACTACAGAGAGCTTGACTGGTGCACTGGCTGATTAACCTAATGTCCTCCTCAGACTCACTCTGATACTTGACCCACTCCACACTTGCAGCCATGTTTGCCCCACTATCTGATACATTTACATTTCTCTTAGGTATTCACCCTCTTGATTTTTTCTACATTTATAGTGTTACAATGTGAAAGGAAAATTGATTTAATTGAGACTTTTTATGATCTACAGAGAATATTCTAGAAACTGGAAAAATACACTTATTCTTCT
This sequence comes from Discoglossus pictus, assembly GCA_027410445.1. NCBI lineage: Eukaryota > Metazoa > Chordata > Amphibia > Anura > Alytidae > Discoglossus > Discoglossus pictus. Next base: position 403,308,613 of record CM050167.1, read on the forward strand.
AAATTATTTACAAATAAAAAAAACTGAAATGTCCTGGTAGACGTACTCACTCCCCTGAATAAAGTTTTGTCTAACTAATTTCCTTCAGAACAAACATAATTTGCTGGATGGGGCCCATATCTCTGCCACGTGATCGTTTCTAAAAAGCCCCAGAGGGGACGTCTAAACGAGCAGCATGAAGACCAAGGAGCTGTCAAAACAACGCAGGATTCTGGAGGAGAACCAAAAAATACCCTAAACCGGAGCATGTTAGATCCTTTATCAATAAAATGGAAAGAATATGGCACAGCAGGGACTTGCCCAAGAGAAGCCTCCACCAAACCCCAGTGATTGACCAAGCAGGGCAGAAGTCAGAGAGGCAACCGAAAGACTAATAGTGACTTTAGTAGCTGAGATGAAAGCAACCAACATTGGACATTATAACTGGGGCGCCCGACTTTATGGGAGATCCAATGCTGTAAAACAGCAACATAAAATATGGTGTAGGGCTTGGGGGATACAGCAAACTTGCGAAATGGTTCTTTAGTCTGTGCTAACCAAAACTGAACTTGTTAGCCTTAGCGCAAAATTTTATTAGACACAACGCCAACACAACACAACGCGGAGAGCACCATCCTCATGGTGACGCATGGTAGTGGTAGCATCAAGGATTTCATTGACAGGAGCCGGGATACCATTTAATTCAGTTTACTTCATTTTCCTGGTGGCGTGTACCCCTCTTTCTCTCTGGTAGTGTTGGCAGTAGTCAATGAGAGATGATACTGGAGTTATGTGCAGGTAAGATAGTCTAGGTGTTCATGATGGAGACCTCTGAGCTCTATTCTCTCACCTGTTTAGGATGGAGACCTCTGAGTCCTATTCTCTCACCTGCTTAGGATGGAGACCTCTGAGCTCTATTCTCTCTCCTGCTTAGGATGGAGACCTCTGAGCTCTATTTTCTCACCTGCTTAGGATGGAGACCTCTGAGCTCTATTCTCTCACCTGCTTAGGATGGAGACCTCTGAGCTCTATTCTCTCACCTGCTTAGGATGGAGACCTCTGAGCTCTATTCTCTCACCTGCTTAGGATGGAGACCTCTGAGCTCTATTCTCTCACCTGCTTAGGATGGAGACCTCTGAGCTCTATTCTCTCACCTGCTTAGGATGGAGACCTCTGAGCTCTATTCTCTCTCCTGCTTAGGATGGAGACCTCTGAGTCATATTTTCTCACCTGCTTAGGATGGAGACCTCTGAGCTCTATTCTCTCACCTGCTTAGGATGGAGACCTCTGAGCTCTATTCTCTCACCTGCTTAGGATGGAGACCTCTGAGCTCTATTCTCTCACCTGTTTAGGATGGAGACCTCTGAGCTCTATTCTCTCACCTGCTTAGGATGGAGACCTCTGAGCTCTATTCTCTCACCTGCTTAGGATGGAGACCTCTGAGCTCTATTCTCTCACCTGCTTAGGATGGAGACCTCTGAGCTCGATTCTCTCACCTGCTCTGGATGGAGACCTCTGAGCTCTATTCTCTCACCTGCTTAGGATGGAGACCTCTGAGCTCTATTCTATCACCTGCTTAGGATGGAGACCTTTGAACTCTATTCTCTCACCTGCTTAGGATGGAGACCTCTGAACTCTATTCTCTCACCTGCTTAGGATGGAGACCTCGGAGCTCGATTCTCTCACCTGCTTAGGATGGAGACCTCTGAGCTCTATTCTCTCACCTGCTTAGGATGGAGACCTCTGAACTCTATTCTCTCACCTGCTTAGGATGGAGACCTCGGAGCTCGATTCTCTCACCTGTTTAGGATGGAGACCTCTGAGCTCTATTCTCTCTCCTGCTTAGGATGGAGACCTCTGAGTCATATTCTCTCACCTGCTTAGGATGGAGACCTCTGAGCTCTATTCTCTCACCTGCTTAGGATGGAGACCTCTGAGCTCGATTCTCTCACCTGCTTAGGATGGAGACCTCTGAGCTCGATTCTCTCACCTGCTTAGGATGGAGACCGCTGAGCTCTATTCTATCGCCTGCTTAGGATGGAGACCTCTGAGCTCTATTCTCTCACCTGCTTAGGATGGAGACCTCTGAGCTCTGTTCTCTCACCTGCTTAGGATGGAGACCTCTGAGCTCTATTCTCTCACCTGCTTAGGATGGAGTCCTCTGAGCTCTATTCTCTCACCTGCTTAGGATGGAGACCTCTGAGCTCTGTTCTCTCACCTGCTTAGGATGGAGACCTCTGAACTCTATTCTCTCACCTGCTTAGGATGGAGACCTCGGAGCTCGATTCTCTCACCTGTTTAGGATGGAGACCTCTGAGCTCTATTCTCTCTCCTGCTTAGGATGGAGACCTCTGAGTCATATTCTCTCACCTGCTTAGGATGGAGACCTCTGAGCTCTATTCTCTTACCTGCTTAGGGTGGAGACCTCTGAGCTCTATTCTCTCACCTGCTTAGGATGGAGATCTCTGAGCTCTATTCTCTCACCTGCTTAGGATGGAGACCCCTGAGCTCTATTCTCTCACCTGCTTAGGATGGAGACCTCTGAGCTCTATTCTCTCACCTGCTTAGGATGGAGACCTCTGAGCTCTATTCTCTCACCTGCTTAGGATGGAGACCTCTGAGCTCTATTCTCTCACCTGCTTAGGATGGAGACCCCTGAGCTCTATTCTCTCACCTGCTTAGGATGGAGACCTCTGAGCTCTACTCTCACCTGCTTAGGATGGAGACCTTTGAGCTCTATTCTCTCACCTGCTTAGGATGGAGACCTCTGAGCTCTATTCTCTCACCTGCTTAGGATGGAGACCTCTGAGCTCTATTCTCTCACCTGCTTAGGATGGAGACCTCTGAGCTCTATTCTCTCACCTGCTTAGGATGGAGCCCTCTGAGCTCTATTCTCTCACCTGCTTAGGATGGAGACCTCTGAGCTCTATTCTCTCACCTGCTTAGGATGGAGACCCCTGAGCTCTATTCTCTCACCTGCTTAGGATGGAGACCTCTGAGCTCTATTCTCTCACCTGCTTAGGATGGAGACCTCTGAGCTCTATTCTCTCACCTGCTTAGGATGGAGACCTCGGAGCTCTATTCTCTCACCTGCTTAGGATGGAGACCTCTGAGCTCTATTCTCTCACCTGCTTAGGATGGAGACCTCTGAGCTCTATTCTCTCACCTGCTTAGGATGGAGACCTCTGAACTCTATTCTCTCACCTGCTTAGGATGGAGACCTCTGAGCTCTATTCTCTCACCTGCTTAGGATGGAGACCTCTGAGCTCTATTCTCTCACCTGCTTAGGATGGAGCCCTCTGAGCTCTATTCTCTCACCTGCTTAGGATGGAGACCTCGGAGCTCTATTCTCTCACCTGCTTAGGATGGAGACCTCTGAGCTCTATTCTCTCACCTGCTTAGGATGGAGACCTCTGAGCTCTATTCTCTCACCTGCTTAGGATGGAGACCTCTGAGCTCTATTCTCTCACTTGCTTAGGATGGAGACCTCTGAGATCTACTGTCTCACCTGCTCAGGGTCATGTAGTCCAATCCACACGTCTGTCTTCGCTGAGTATGCGGACAAGTGACTCGCAATAATGGACGCTTCTGAGGGATCCATGATAGAAGCCAAGTGTGCACCATGTCCGTAACTGACACATTCAAACTACATGATAGAGGAGGATAGAGAATTAGAAATACTGGTACTAAAAACAAATGGACCACACAATGAGAAAGTGGTCACGTACTACACTAAATAGTCTAAGACCTATCGGGAGGAGGATGTCCACTCATCTGCTCACCCTCCTCTGCACAATGCCCTCACACGGTCCTCACATGGTCCTCACACGGCCCTCACACGGCCCTCACAATCTGCCCCCTTCCTTCTGTATCAGTTTGACGTCTGAGGATTTTTTTTACTTTTTTGGTATTTTATGTTCACTTTATAATTTGTTCACTAGTGTTTTTTGTTTTTATATTTTATTCTTTCCCTTATTCATGTGAAATATTGGGGAATTATAAATAAAGACTACTGATAGAAACAGTAGATACCATTAAAATGGCACATATAGTCAACCCATTATCTCTACCTAAAATGCCTGGCCTATAATCCTCAGTTTAACCTTTGCATCTCCTGGGCACCCACAGTGAGGATGTATTTATTGCTAGGTGGCCAGGCAAGGTGGCCAGGCAAGGTGGTCAGGCAAGGTGGTCAGGCAAGGTGGCAACGATATCTACAGCCACTTGGTGGAAGGAAATCTCTTTAAAGGCCATCGGCTGCCATCGCCCGCGGCGCCTTTGGTGAGGTCTAGTGGTGCCGTGTTAAGGGAATGTCATGGGCAATGGATCTTATCCCTGTACAACAGGTCACCCTCCCAAATATACACACAGTATACACTCACACTATACACAGTCTATTCACACACTCCATACACACACTATCAATGGCACACCATTGGTGGGAAGCAACATGATGGCCACCCTGGCTCCATTATGGTCAGCCTCATGGGCACAGGAACAAGCACTCGCTCTACAACTTACTGTTAACTTTATACCTTTTTTGTGTTGTCAGATTCACAACTTGTTTTATTTACAAAACAGGTGTGAGCTCACTGGTCTAGCGAGAGGGTCACTAAGTGATGGCCAAACATACAGTGGGCAGGTCAGATGCCCCCCCACACACACACTGCCCCCCCTACACTATTCACACACTGCCCCCCTCCTTACACTATACACACACTGCCCCCCTCCTTACACTATACACACACAATGCCCCCCTCCTTACACTATACACACACACAATGCCCCCCCTCCTTACACTATACACACACACTGCCCCCCCTCCTTACACTATACACACACACTGCCCCCCCTCCTTACACTATACACACACACTGCCCCCCTCCCCTCCTTACACTATACACACACACTGCCCCCCCCCCCCCCCCCCCCCCCCTCACCTCGGCCTCAGACCAGGTCAGTTGGTATCGGAAGTAGCCGTAGCACTGAGACTTGTAATAAAACCATCCGGGCGGACAAGAGGAGCGCGGGGCGGCTGAGGAGGTAACATACAGAGCTTTATAATCAGGGTGTGAGGGATATTGTACTGTAGAGTGTGCAGTTGTGTAGATTGTGAGTGATATTATACTGTATGTGGCACTGTGATTGGCTGGTATGGTTGGCACATGGCACTGTGATTGGCTGTATGGCTGGTATGTGGCACTTTGATTGGCTGGTTTGGTTGGTACGTGGCACTGTGATTGGCTGGTATGGTTTATACGTGGCACTTTGATTGGCTGGTATGGCTTGTACGTGGCACTGTGATTGGCTGGTATGGCTGGTACGTGGCACTGTGATTGGCTGGAATGGTTGGTACATGGCATTGTGATTGGCCGGGATGGTTGGTACGTGGCACTGTGATTGGCTGGAATGGTTGGTACGTGGCACTGTGATTGGCTGGTATGGCTTGTACGTGGCACTGTGATTGGCTGGTATGGCTTGTACGTGGCACTGTGATTGGCTGGTATGGTTGGTACATGGCACTGTGATTGGCTGGGATGGTTGGTACGTGGCACTGTGATTGGCTGGTATGGTTGGTACGTGGCACTGTGATTGGCTGGTATGGTTGGTACGTGGCATACGTTGGCCACTTCATCTTACTCACCTGTTGTCAGTGATATGATCACAAAGCCCAAGAGGACAAAACACAAGGAGGAGACGGACATCCTGAAAATAACACAACAATGTTACACACAAAGAGTGCACAAGGGGGTGCTACAGCGAGAGGTCAGGTAGTGTCCGAGGGGGTGCTACAGCGAGAGGTCAGGGAGGGTCCGAGGGGATGCTACATCGAGAGGTCAGGGAGGGTCCGAGGGAATGCTACAGCGAGAGGTCAGGCAGGGTCCGAGGGGGTGCTACAGTTAGAAGTCAGGGAGGGTCCGAGGGGGTGCTACAGTGAGAGGTCAGGGAGTGTCCGAGGGGGTGCTACAGTGAGAGGTCAGGGAGGGTCCGAGGGGGTGCTACAGCGAGAGGTCAGGGAGTGACCGAGGGGGTGCTACAGTGAGAGGTCAGGGAGGGTCCGAGGGGGTGCTACAGCGAGAGGTCAGGGAGTGACCGAGGGGGTGCTACAGCGAGAGGTCAGGGAGTGACCGAGGGGGTGCTACAGCGAGAGGTCAGGGAGGGTCCGAGGGGGTGCTACAGCGAGAGGTCAGGGAGGGTCCGAGGGGGTGCTACAGCGAGAGGTCAGCAAATGTCTGAGGGGGTGCTACAGCGAGAGGTCAGCGAGTGTCTGAGGGGGTGCTACAGTGAGACGTCATGGAGGGTCCGAGTGGGGGTGCTACAGCGAGAGGTCAGGGAGTGTCTGAGGGGGTGCTATAGCGAGAGGTCAGTGATAGTCTGAAGGAATTCTACAGTAAGAGGTCAGCAAGTGTCTGAGGATGCTACATCAAGAGGTCAGGGGGGGTGCTACAGCGAGAGGTCAGCGAGTGTCTGAGTGGGTGCTACAGTGAGAGGTCAGCGATTGTCTGAGGGGGTGCTACAGTGAGAGGTCAGCGATTGTCTGAGGGGGTGCTACAGTGAAGGGTCAGGAGGGTCCGAGGGGGTGTTACAGTGAGAGGTCAGGGAGGGTCCGGCGGGGTGCTACAGTGGGAGGTCAACGAGTGTCCGGGGGGGGGTGCTTCAGCAAGAGGTCAGGGAGTGTCTGAGGGGGGTGCTATAGCGAGAGGTCAGTGATAGTCTGAAGGAATTCTACAGTAAAAGGTCAGCGAGTGTCTGAGGATGCTACATCGAGAGGTCAGGGGGGGTGCTACAGCGAGAGGTCACAGGTGTCTGCGGGGGTGCTACAGCGGGAGATCAGCGAGTGTCTGAGGGGGTGCTACAGTGAGAGGTCAGCGATTGTATGAGGGGTGCTACAGCGAGAGGTCAGCGATTGTCTGAAGGGGTGCTACAGTGAGAGGTCAGGGAGGGTCCGAGGGGGTGCTACAGCAAGAGGTCAGGGAGTGTCTGAGGGGGGGTGCTACAGTGGGAGGTCAGCGAGTGTCTGAGGGGGTGCTACAGCGAGAGGTCAGGGAGTGTCTGAGGAGGTGCTACAGTGAGAGGTCAGCGAGTGTCCGAGGGGGTGCTACAGCGAGAGATCAGGGAGTGTCCGAGGGGGTGCTACAGCGAGAGGTCAGGGAGTGTCCGAGGGGGTGCTACAGCAAAAGGTCAGCGAGTGTCCGCGGGGTGCTACAGCGGGAGGTCCTCGAGTGTCTGAGGGGGTGCTACAGCGAAAGGTCAGGAAGGGTCCGAGGGGGTGTTACAGTGAGAGGTCAGGGAGGGTCCGGCAGGGTGCTACAGTGGGAGGTCAACGAGTGTCCGAGGGGGGGGTGCTTCAGCGAGAGGTCAGGGAGTGTCTGAGGGGGTGCTATAGCGAGAGGTCAGTGATAGTCTGAAGGAATTCTACAGTAAAAGGTCAGCGAGTGTCTGAGGATGCTACATCGAGAGGTCAGGGGGGGTGCGACAAGGAGGGGTCACAGGTGTCTGCGGGGGTGCTACAGCGGGAGGTCAGCGAGTGCCTAAGGGGGTGCTACAGTGAGAGGTCAGCGATTGTCTGAAGGGTGCTACAGCGAGAGGTCAGCGATTGTCTGAAGGGGTGCTACAGTAAGAGGTCAGGGAGGGTCCGAGGGGGTGCTACAGTGGGAGGTCAACGAGTGTCCGAGGGGGGTGCTACAGCGAGAGGTCAGGGAGTGTCTGAGGGGGGGTGCTACAGTGGGAGGTCAGCGAGTGTCTGAGGGGGTGCTACAGCGGGAGGTCAGGGAGTCTCTGAGGAGGTGCTACAGTGAGAGGTCAGGGAGGGTCCAAGGGGGTGCTACAGCGAGAGGTCAGCGAGTGTCCGAGGGGGTGCTACAGCGAGAGATCAGGGAGTGTCTGAGGAGGTGCTACAGGGAGAGGTCAGGGAGGGTCCAAGGGGGTTCTACAGCGAGAAGTCAGCGAGTGTCTGAGGGGGTGCTACAGCGAGAGGTCAGCGAGTGTCCGAGGGGGTGCTACAGCGAGAGATCAGGGAGTGTCTGAGGGGTTGCTACAGGGAGAGGTCAGGGAGGGTCCAAGGGGGTTCTACAGCGAGAAGTCAGCGAGTGTCTGAGGGGGTGCTATAGCGAGAGGTCAGTGATAGTCTGAAGGAATTCTACAGTAAGAGGTCAGCGAGTGTCTGAGGATTCTACATCGAGAGGTCAGGGGGGGGTGCTACAGCGAGAGGTCAGCGATTTTCTGAGGGGGTGCTACAGCGAGAGGTCAGCGATTGTCTGAGGGGGTGCTACAGTGAGAGGTCAGGAGGGTCCAAGGGGGTGTTACAGTGAGAGGTCAGGGAGGGTCCGGCGGGGTGCTACAGTGGGAGGTCAACGAGTGTCCAAGGGGGGGAATGCTTCAGCGAGAGGTCAGGGAGTGTTTGAGGGGGTGCTATAGCGAGAGGTCTATGATAGTCTGAAGGAATTCTACAGTAAAAGGTCAGCGAGCGTCTGAGGATGCTACATCGAGAGGTCAGGGGGGGTGCTACAGCGAGACGTCACAGGTGTCTGCGGGGGTGCTACAGTGGGAGGTCAGCGAGTGTCTGATGGGGGGTGCTACAGTGAGATGTCAGCGATTGTCTGAGGGGTGCTACAGCGAGAGGTCAGCGATTGTCTGAGGGGTGCTACAGCGAGAGGTCAGCGATTGTCTGAGGGGTGCTACAGTGGGAGGTCAGCGATTGTCTGAGGGGTGCTACAGTGGGAGGTCAGCGAGTGTCTGAGGGGGGTGCTACAGCGAGAGGTCAGGGAGTGTCTGAGGAGGTGCTACAGGGAGAGGTCAGGGAGGGTCCGAGGGGGTTCTACAGCGAGAGGTCAGCGAGTGTCCGCGGGGTGCTACAGCGGGAGGTCCTCGAGTGTCTGAGGGGGTGCTACAGCGAGAGGTCAGGAAGGGTCCGAGGGGGTGCTACAGCGAGAGGTCAGTGAGTGTCTGAGGGGGTGCTACAGTGAGAGGTCAGCAAGTGTCTGAGGGGGTACTACAGCGAGAGGTCAGGGAGGGTCCAAGGGGGTGCTACAGCGAGAGGTCAGGGAGTGTCTGAGGGGGGGGTGCTACAGTGGGAGGTCAGCGAGTGTCTGAGGGGGTGCTATAGCGAGAGGTCAGTGATAATCTGAAGGAATTCTACAGTAAGAGGTCAGCGATTGTCTGAGGATGCTACATCGAGAGGTCAGGGGGAATGCTACAGCGAGAGGTCAGCGAGTGTCTGAGTTGGTGCTACAGTGAGAGGTCAGCGATTGTCTGAGGGGGTGCTACAGCGAGAGGTCAGCGATTGTCTGAGGGGGTGCTACAGTGAGAGATCAGGGATGGTCAGAGGGGCTGTTACAGTGAGAGGTCAGGGAGGGTCCGGCGGGGTGCTACAGTGGGAGGTCAACGAGTGTCCGAGGGGGGGTGCTTCAGTGAGAGATCAGGGAGTGTCTGAGGGGGGTGCTACAGTGGGAGGTCAACGAGTGTCCGAGGGGGGGTGCTTCAGTGAGAGATCAGGGAGTGTCTGAGGGGCTGCTATAGCGAGAGGTCAGTGATAGTCTGAAGGAATTCTACAGTAAAAGGTCAGCGAGTGTCTGAGGATGCTACATCGAGAGGTCAGTGAGTGCCTGAGGGAGTGCTACAGTGAGAGGTCAGCGATTGTCTGAGGGGTGCTACAGTGAGAGGTCAGCGATTGTCTGAAGGGGTGCTTCAGTGAGAGGTCAGGGAGGGTCCGAGGGGGTGCTACAGTGAGAGGTCAGCGATTGTCTGAAGGGGTGCTACAGTGAGAGGTCAGCGATTGTCTGAAGGGGTGCTACAGTGAGAGGTCAGCGATTGTCTGAAGGGGTGCTACAGTGAGAGGTCAGGGAGGGTCCGAGGGGGTGCTACAGTGAGAGGTCAACGAGTGTCCGAGGGGGTGCTACAGCGAGAGGTCACAGGTGTCTGCGGGGGTGCTACAGTGGGAGGTCAGCGAGTGTCTGAGGGGGTGCTACAGCGAGAGGTCAGGGAGTGTCTGAGGAGGTGCTACAGCAAGAGGTCAGCGATTGTCTGAAGGGGTGCTACAGTGAGAGGTCAGCGATTGTCTGAAGGGGTGCTACAGTGAGAGGTCAGGGAGGGTCCGAGGGGGTGCTACAGTGAGAGGTCAACGAGTGTCCGAGGGGGGTGCTACAGTGGGAGGTCAGCGAGTGTCTGAGGGGGTGCTACAGCGAGAGGTCAGGGAGTGTCTGAGGAGGTGCTACAGTGAGAGGTCAGCGAGTGTCCGAGGGGGTGCTACAGCGAGAGGTCAGGGAGTGTCAGAGGAGGTGCTACAGGGAGAGGTCAGGGAGGGTCCGAGGGGGTGCTACAGCGGGAGGTCCTCGAGTGTCTGAGGGGGTGCTACAGCGAGAGGTCAGGAAGGGTCCGAGGGGGTGCTACAGCGAGAGGTAAGTAAGTGTCTGAGGGGGTGCTACAGTGAGAGGTCAGCGAGTGTCTGAGGGGGTGCTACAGCGAGAGGTCAGGGAGTGTCCGAGGGGGGGTGCTACAGTGGAAGGTCAGCAAGTGTCTGAGGGGGTGCTACAGTGAGAGGTCAGCAAGTGTCTGAGGGGGTGCTACAGCGAGAGGTCAGCGAATGTCTGAGGAGATGCTACAGCGAGAGGTCAGGGAGGGTCCGAGGGGGTTCTACAGCAAGAGGTCAGGGAGTGTCCGAGGGGGGTGCTACAGTGGGAGGTCAGCAAGTGTCTGAGGGGGTGCTACAGCGAGAGGTCAGCAAGTGTCTGAGGGGGTGCTACAGCGAGAGGTCAGGGAGTGTCTGAGGAGGTGCTACAGTGAGAGGTCAGCGAGTGTCCGAGGGGGTGCTACAGCGAGAGGTCAGGGAGTGTCTGAGGAGGTGCTACAGGGAGAGGTCAGGGAGGGTCCGAGGGGGTGCTACAGCGAGAGGTCAGCGAGTGTCCGCTGGGTGCTACAGCCAGAGGTCCTCGAGTGTCTGAGGGGGTGCTACAGTGAGAGGTCAGGAAGGGTCCGAGGGGGTGCTACAGCGAGAGGTAAGTAAGTGTCTGAGGGGGTGCTACAGTGAGAGGTCAGCGAGTGTCTGAGGGGGTGCTACAGCGGGAGGTCAGCGAGTGTCTGAGGGGGTGCTACAGTGGGAGGTCAGCAAGTGTCTGAGGGGGTGCTACAGTGAGAGGTCAGCAAGTGTCTGAGGGGGTGCTACAGCGAGAGGTCAGGGAGGGTCCGAGGGGGTTCTACAGCCAGAGGTCAGGGAGGGTCCGAGGGGGTGCTACAGCAAGAGGTCAGGGAGTGTCTGAGGGGGGGTGCTACAGTGGGAGGTCAGCAAGTGTCTGAGGGGGTGCTACAGCAAGAGGTCAGCAAGTGTCTGAGGGGGTGCTACAGCGAGAGGTCAGGGAGTGTCCGAGGGGATGCTACAGCGAGAGGTCAGGGAGGGTCTGAGGGGGTGCTACAGTGAGAGGTCAGGAAGTGTCCGAGGGTGTGCTACAGTGGGAGGTCAGCGAGTGTCTGGGGGGGTGCTACAGCGAGAGGTCAGGGAGGGTCCGTGGGGGTGCTACAGCAAGAGTTCAGGGAGTGTCTGAGGAGGTGCTACAGGGAGAGGTCAGGGAGGGTCCGAGGGGTGCTACAGCGAGAGGTCAGCGAGTGTCCGCGGGTTGCTACAGCGGGAGGTCTTCGAGTGTCTGAGGGGGTGCTACAGCGAGAGGTCAGGAAGGGTCCGAGGGGGTGCTACAGCGAGAGGTCAGGGAGTGTCTGAGGGGGTGCTACAGTGAGAGGTCAGGGAGTGTCCGAGGGGGGTGCTACAGCGAGAGGTCAGGGAGTGTCCGAGGGGGGGTGCTACAGTGGGAGGTCAGCAAGTGTCTGAGGGGGTGCTACAGTGAGAGGTCAGCAAGTGTCTGAGGGGGTGCTACAGTGAGAGGTCAGCGAATGTCTGAGGAGATTCTACAGCGAGAGGTCAGGGAGGGTCCGAGGGGGTTCTACAGCCAGAGGTCAGGGAGGGTCTGAGGGGGTGCTACAGTGAGAGGTCAGGGAGTGTCCGAGGGGGGTGCTACAGTGGGAGGTCAGCAAGTGTCTGAGGGGGTGCTACAGCGAGAGGTCAGCAAGTGTCTGAGGGGGTGCTACAGCGAGAGGTCAGGGAGTGTCCGAGGGGATGCTACAGCGAGAGGTCAGGGAGGGTCTGAGGGGGTGCTACAGCGAGAGGTCAGGGAGTGTCCGAGGGGGTGCTACAGTGAGAAGTCAGGGAGGGTCCGAGGGGGTGCTACAGTGGGAGGTCAGGGAGGGTCTGAGGGGGTGCTACAGCGAGAGGTCAGGGAGTGTCCGAGGGGGTGCTACAGTGAGAGGTCAGGGAGGGTCCGAGGGGGTGCTACAGTGGGAGGTCAGTGAGTGTCTGGGGGGGTGCTACAGCGAGAGGTCAGGGAGGGTCCGTGGGGGTGCTACAGTGAGAGGTCAGGGAGGGTCCGAGGGGGTGCTACAGCGAGAGGTTAGGGAGGGTCCGAGGAGGTGCTATAGCGAGAGGTCAGGGAGGGTCCGAGGGGGTGCTATAGCGAGAGGCCAGGGAGGGTCCAAGGGGGTGCTATAGCGAGAGGTCAGCAAATGTCTGAGGGGGTTCTACAGCGGGAGGTCAGGGAGTGTTTGCTCTGAGTTACATGTTCTCCTCTAACTGTCTATAAATGTAATATAATAATTATACACTGCAGAGCATTGCACCACTAACACAACTTCAGATCTGCAGAATATTGCTCCACTAACACAACTCCAACCCTGCAGGCCATTGCACTACTAAAACAACCCCAACCCTGCAGAATATTGCTCCACTAACACAACTCCAACCCTGCAGGCCATTGCACCACTAAAACAACCCCAACCCTGCAGAATATTGCTCCTCTAACAAAACCCAGCCCTGAAGAATATTGCTCCAATAACACAACCCCAACACTGCAGGCCATTGCACCACTAACACAACCCCAGCCATTACTCCATGTGGATCCTCTCTCTGCAGTATCCCGCAGAGTATCTCACCTGCAGCTGGTTTCGTCTCTGTGTCTCTGTGTCTGTACAGGGAGCCTCTTTATAAGAGACCCCGAGGTCAGAGACAGCTGGTGAGCAGCGGGGAGGGACACCAATAAGGATGAGTTTAATACTGGGAGTAACAGGACAGCCCTGATAAGAGCCGCACAAAGCACACAAGGCGTGCGAGAGACAGGAGGGTGTGTGTGTATGTATATATTATATGTATGTGTGTGTGTATGTATATATATATATGTGTGTGTGTGTGTGTATGTATATATATATATATATATATGTGTGTGTATATATTATATGTGTGTGTGTGTATGTGTGTGTATGTATATATATATATATATATATGTGTGTGTGTATGTATGTATATGTGTATGTATATATTATATGTGTGTGTATGTATATGTATATATATATATTATATGTGTGTGTATGTATGTATATATATGTATCTGTGTGTGTATATGTATGTGTATGTGTATGTATATATATATATGTATATGTGTATGTATATATATATGTGTATGTATGTGTATATATTATTAATATTATTATCGTTTATTTGTAACGCACCAACATATTCCGTAGCGCTATACATAAGTTAAGTTACAGGCAATGACAAGTTAAAGATTCATACATTGCAAAGAGTGTATGGCCCTGTCTTTGAGCTTGGAATACAGTGTCCATAGCGCTTTCCCTAAAGCACTGCGCAGGATTGAAACTCGCAGACTTACAATCTAAAGGTTAAAGTGTGTATGTGGTACAGTAGGGAGAGAGTAGCGCTGAGCATGTTAGGGAGGAAGGTTATAGGCTTCTTTAAAGAGGTGCGTTTTTATTGATGTTTTGAAGGATTTAAGGCAGGAGGATAGTCTGGTGAAGCGAGGCAAGGAGTTCCAGAGAATAGGGGCAGCGCGAGAAACGTCCTGGAGGCGGGAGTGAGAGGAGGTGACAAGAGTGGTAGAAAGAAGAAGGTTGTTAGCAGAACGAAGAGGGCGTGTGGGGGAGTATTTGGAGATGAGAGCAGAGATGTATGGGGGTGTGCTGTTGTTGAGGGCTTTATAAGTTAGGGTCAAGATTTTAAACTTTATTCTTGAGGCTAAGGGAAGCCAGTGGAGTGATTGACAAAGAGGAGCTGCCGACACTGAACGATGTGTACAGAAGATGAGTGTGGCAGAGGCATTCATTATGGATTGAAGTGGGGAGAGGCGAGTGATGGGCAGGCCAACAAGGAGCGAGTTGCAATAGTCAAGACGAGAAGTGATGAGAGAGTGTATTAGAATCTTAGTAGTAGCTTGTGTAAGGTAATGGCGTATTTTGGATATGTTTTTTAGATGGAGAAGACAGGATTTGGTTAGAGACTGTATGTGTGGGATGAAAGAGAGGGCAGGGTCCAGTAGGACCCCGAGACAACGGGCTTGGGAGGTGGGAGTGACAGAGAGAGAGATGTGAGGAATTGAAGCTGTAGTAGAGGGTGGGAAGATTAAGAGTTCAGTCTTAGACATGTTGAGTTTCAGATGGTGGGTGGACATCCAAGAGGATATACTAGAGAGGCAGTCGGAGACGTGTGTTAGAAGAGAGGGGGATAGATCTGGTGCGGAGTGGTAGATTTGGGTGTCGTCTGCATAGAGATGGTACTGGAACCCAAAAGAGTTTATTAGGGTGCCGAGTGAGGATGTGTAGATGGAGAAGAGGAGGGGGCCTAGGACTGATCCTTGGGGTACGCCAATAGACAGGGGGTGAGGAGAAGAAGATGTGCCGGAGAAGGAGACGCTAAATGATCGTTCTTGGAGGTATGATGAGAACCACAAGAGAGCAGTGTCTCGAATGCCGAGGGAGGAGAGAATGTGGAGTAGAATTAAATGGTCAACGGTGTCAAAGGCGGCAGAGAGATCCAGAAGAAGCAAAATAGAAAAGTGACCTTTAGACTTGGCGGTGAGCAGGTCATTGGTGACTTTTATGAGGGCTGTCTCAGTGGAGTGTTGGGGCCGAAAGCCGGATTGGAAAGTGTCCAGAAGAGAGTTAGAGGAGATGAAACTGGTGAGGCGGTTATAGACGAGCCGCTCCAGCAGTTTGGAAGCCAGGGGAAGTAGAGAGATAGGGCGATAGTTAGATGCAATGTCAGAATCGGATGAGGGTTTCTTGAGAGTGGGTGTAATTATGTCATGTTTTAGAGATGATGGAAATGTGCCAGTGTTTAGGGAAAGGTTGAAGATGTGTGTGAGAGCCGGGATTAGTGTAGTAGAGAGGGGAGAGATGAGCTGAGATGGAATAGGATCTGAAGGACAGGTAGTGAGGTGAGAGGATGATATTAGGATGGAGACTTCATCTTCTGTTGCAGGGGTAAAGTAGTCCAGAGTGGCTGTGGGAATGGAAGGGGGGTAGATTGGGTGTTGTTGGTTAGTAGAGTTAGTTGAGAGAGTGAAGTGTGTGTGCCACGGTGAGAGGAGAGTTCATTGTGGATAGATTGAATTTTATGTGTAAAATGGTTGGCAAAGCCTTCAGCCGTGAGACAGGAAGGGATGGGGGGAGGTGGTGGGCGAAGGAGAGTATTGAAAGTGGCAAAAAGACGTTTTGGGTTAGAGGACAGAGTTGATATTAGTGATGTAAAGTACTGCTGTTTGGCCAGGTTGAGGGCAGAGGAGTAGGAACGTAGCATAAACTTGTAGTGAAGGAAATCTGCTGCGGAGCGTGATTTCCTCCATAGTCGTTCAGCAGTGCGGGAGCGCCTCTGAATGTAACGTGTGTGTGTAGTGTGCCATGGTTGTGGATGAGATTGAGGGTGTCTGCGTGTAGTTATGGGGGCCAGAGTGTCAAGAGTGGAAGAGAGAGTAGAGTTGTGGTGTGTGGTGGCAGTGTCAGGGCAGTTGAGGTTGGTGATAGTGCTGAGAAGAGGTTGGAGCACGGTGGAGAGTTGGGTAGGGTCGAGTTCTAGCAGGTTTCTGTGGGTTATTGTGGCTGGGGTTGAAGAAGGGTGATGGGAGGAAGATGTGTTGAGGTTGAAGGTAAGGAGGTGATGGTCAGATAAAGGGAGAGGGTGGATGACTAGGTTGGAGGTGTGGGTAATATTGGTAAAAATAAGGTCAAGAGAGTGACCAGCATGGTGAGTTGAAGAATCTGTAAGTTGTGAGAGGCCGAGGGAAGAGGTGAGTGCAAGTAGTTTGGCGGCTGCTGAGGAGGTGGGGAAGTCAATGGCAATGTTGAAGTCACCAAGTATCAGTGTGGGAATGTTGGAGGAAAGAAAGTGTGGGAGCCAGGCAGAAAAGTGATCAAGAAATGGAGAGGAAGTACCTGGGGGGCGATAGATTACAGCAACACGTAGAGAGATAGGAGAGAAGAAGCGGATAGTATGAGCTTCAAAAGATTGGAGGGATGGGACAGGGGGTATGAGGTGGAACGTACAGCGAGAAGAAAGTAATACACCCACACCACCACCTTGTTTGTTCCCAGGTCTAGGTGTGTGACTGAGGTGAAACCCCCCATGCGAGAGTGCTGCAGGGGAGGCAGTATCAGAAGAGGAGACCCAGGTTTCAGTAAGAGCCAGTAGATTGAGGGAGTTGGTAGTGAAAAGGTCGTGAGTGAAAGTGAGTTTATTGCAGATAGATCGTGCGTTCCAGAGAGCACAGGAGAAAGGAAGAGTGGAAGGTTTGTGACAAGTGATGGGTATGAAATTTTGTGTTTTTCTGGTGTTTTCTGCCCTTGGAGTAGAGCGTGGCTGAAAGCAGGTAGAAATGAGGGAGGGACCTGGGTTAGGGGATATGTCTCCAGCAGCTAGCAGAAGGAGGAGTGAGAGTGAGAGAATATGGGAGTGGGAAGAAGATGTGCCGGAGAAGGAGACGCTAAATGATCGTTCTTGGAGGTATGATGAGAACCACAAGAGAGCAGTGTCTCGAATGCCGAGGGAGGAGAGAATGTGGAGTAGAATTAAATGGTCAACGGTGTCAAAGGCGGCAGAGAGATCCAGAAGAAGCAAAATAGAAAAGTGACCTTTAGACTTGGCGGTGAGCAGGTCATTGGTGACTTTTATGAGGGCTGTCTCAGTGGAGTGTTGGGGCCGAAAGCCGGATTGGAAAGTGTCCAGAAGAGAGTTAGAGGAGATGAAACTGGTAAGGCGGTTATAGACGAGCCGCTCCAGCAGTTTGGAAGCCAGGGGAAGTAGAGAGATAGGGCGGTAGTTAGATGCAATGTCAGAATCGGATGAGGGTTTCTTGAGAGTGGGTGTAATTATGTCATGTTTTAGAGATGATGGAAATGTGCCAGTGTTTAGGGAAAGGTTGAAGATGTGTGTGAGAGCCGGGATTAGTGTAGTAGAGAGGGGAGAGATGAGCTGAGATGGAATAGGATCTGAAGGACAGGTAGTGAGGTGAGAGGATGATATTAGGATGGAGACTTCATCTTCTGTTGCAGGGGTAAAGTAGTCCAGAGTGGCTGTGGGAATGGAAGGGGGGGTAGATTGGGTGTTGTTGGTTAGTAGAGTTAGTTGAGAGAGTGAAGTGTGTGTGCCACGGTGAGAGGAGAGTTCATTGTGGATAGATTGAATTTTATGTGTAAAATGGTTGGCAAAGTCTTCAGCCGTGAGACAGGAAGGGATGGGGGGAGGTGGTGGGCGAAGGAGAGTATTGAAAGTGGCAAAAAGACGTTTTGGGTTAGAGGACAGAGTTGATATTAGTGATGTAAAGTACTGCTGTTTGGCCAGGTTGAGGGCAGAGGAGTAGGAACGTAGCATAAACTTGTAGTGAAGGAAATCTGCTGCGGAGCGTGATTTCCTCCATAGTCGTTCAGCAGTGCGGGAGCGCCTCTGAATGTAACGTGTGTGTGTAGTGTGCCATGGTTGTGGATGAGATTGAGGGCGTCTGCGTGTAGTTATGGGGGCCAGAGTGTCAAGAGTGGAAGAGAGAGTAGAGTTGTGGTGTGTGGTGGCAGTGTCAGGGCAGTTGAGGTTGGTGATAGTGCTGAGAAGAGGTTGGAGCACGGTGGAGAGTTGGGTAGGGTCGAGTTCTAGCAGGTTTCTGTGGGTTATTGTGGCTGGGGTTGAAGAAGGGTGATGGGTGGAAGATGTGTTGAGGTTGAAGGTAAGGAGGTGATGGTCAGATAGAGGGAGAGGGTGGATGACTAGGTTGGAGGTGTGGGTAATATTGGTAAAAATAAGGTCAAGAGAGTGACCAGCATGGTGAGTTGAAGAATCTGTAAGTTGTGAGAGGCCGAGGGAAGAGGTGAGTGCAAGTAGTTTGGCGGCTGCTGAGGAGGTGGGGAAGTCAATGGCAATGTTGAAGTCACCAAGTATCAGTGTGGGAATGTTGGAGGAAAGAAAGTGTGGGAGCCAGGCAGAAAAGTGATCAAGAAATGGAGAGGAAGTACCTGGGGGGCGATAGATTACAGCAACACGTAGAGAGATAGGAGAGAAGAAGCGGATAGTATGAGCTTCAAAAGATTGGAGGGATGGGACAGGGGGTATGAGGTGGAACGTACAGCGAGAAGAAAGTAATACACCCACACCACCACCTTGTTTGTTCCCAGGTCTAGGTGTGTGACTGAGGTGAAACCCCCCATGCGAGAGTGCTGCAGGGGAGGCAGTATCAGAAGAGGAGACCCAGGTTTCAGTAAGAGCCAGTAGATTGAGGGAGTTGGTAGTGAAAAGGTCGTGAGTGAAAGTGAGTTTATTGCAGATAGATCGTGCGTTCCAGAGAGCACAGGAGAAAGGAAGAGTGGAAGGTTTGTGACAAGTGATGGGTATGAAATTTTGTGTTTTTCTGGTGTTTTCTGCCCTTGGAGTAGAGCGTGGCTGAAAGCAGGTAGAAATGAGGGAGGGACCTGGGTTAGGGGATATGTCTCCAGCAGCTAGCAGAAGGAGGAGTGAGAGTGAGAGAATATGGGAGTGGGACTTACAGTGATGTTTCTGCTTATGAGTGTTGGGGAGGGGATGAGATTGTGATTGGAGGAGAGAGAATAGCTCATGGGGGCAGAGAAGAGGAGAGGAAAGCAAGGAAGGTGAGATGGTTATAGTATTGGAGGTGTGATAAGGATAGGCTGCAAATGATAGTCTGAGAGAGAGGCAGTAGAAGATGAGAAGGAGAAAAAAGTGAGAGAGCATTTCGACACAGTGTGTAGGTGTAGGGAGTAGATGAGATAAAGGTGTGAGAGTAAAAGAAAATTGTTAGTGACCAAGATGGGAGAGTAGCTGGGTTGTGT
Source organism: Discoglossus pictus (assembly GCA_027410445.1). Lineage (NCBI taxonomy): Eukaryota > Metazoa > Chordata > Amphibia > Anura > Alytidae > Discoglossus > Discoglossus pictus. Next base: position 403,327,750 of record CM050167.1, read on the forward strand.
GTAATTATATATATATATATATATATATATATATATATATATTTTTTTTTTTTTTTTTTTGTGTGTATTAAATTAGTTGAATCATTTGAAGCAGGTGATGCTGAGTGAGCAGGTGTAAGTCAGATGAGTATCTGTAAATTGAGACAACGCAAGTGTGGGTGGGAGTGGGGCAGAGAGAGCAGTGTCTGTAGGAAGCCAGGTGAGTGTTTTAAAGATGGATGCTAGAGGCTGGAACAGAGAAGAGATTGTGATATATAGTTTGTGGCTAGCCCAGTATTTATGCATTTAAAAGGAGCATTTGTTGCAGACAGATAAGAAGGTGGGAAGGGGGCAGGAGATTGTGGTGGAGAAATACAGTGTGAAAGCTTAAAATTTACCAGAGTAGTAATAAAGTTTCTATGTGAACAAAAATTATATCAGATATGGATATTTATAATTAATGTTACAGGAGGATACAGTAGAGTCAAAGGTGAATCAGTTAGATGGCTGTAGATACCTTGTGGCAGTGTCTGTAGGAAGCCAGGTGAGTGTTTTAAAGATGGATGCTGGAGGCTGGAACAGAGAAGATATATGTGTGTGTATATGTATATATGTGTATGTATATGTGTATGTGTATGTATATGTGTGTATGTATGTGTTTATATATATATATATATATATATATATATATATATGTGTGTGTGTATGTATATATGTGTATGTATATGTGTGTATATATATATATATATATATATATATATATATATATATATATATATATATATATATATATATATATGTGTGTGTTAATATATCACAGACATACAGTGGATATAAAAAGTCTACACACCCCTGTTAAAATGTCAGGTTTCTGTGCTGTAAAAAAATGAGACAAAGATAAATCATTTTAGAACTTTTTCCACCTTTAATGTGACCTATAAACTGTACAACTCAATTGAAAATCAAACTGAAATCTTTTAGGTGGAGGTAAGAAAAAAAAAAGAAAAATAATGTGGTTGCATAAGTCTACACACCCTCTTATAACTGGGGATGTAGCTGTGTTCAGAATTAAGCAATCACATTGCAAATCGTGTTAAATAGGAGTCAGCATACACCTGCCATCATTTAAAGTGCCTCTGATTAACCCCAAATAAAGTTCAGCTGCTCTAGTTGGTCTTTCCTGAAATGTTCTTAGTCGCATCCCACAGCAAAATCCATGGTCCACAGAGAGCTTCCAAAGCATCAGAGGGATCTCATTGTTAAAAGGTATCAGTCAGGAGAAGGGTACAAAAGAATTTCCAAGGCATTAGATACACCATGGAACACAGTGAAGACAGTCATCATCAAGTGGAGAAAATATGGCACAACAGTGACATTACCAAGAACTGGAGCTCCCTCCAAAATTGATGAAAAGACGAGAAGAAAACTGGTCTGGGAGGCTACCAAGAGGCCTACAGCAACATTAAAGGATCTGCAGGAATATCTGGCAAGTACTGGCTGTGTGGTACATGTGACAACAATCTCCCGTATTCTTCATATGTCTGGGCTATGGGGTAGAGTGGCAAGACGAAAGCCTTTTCTTACGAAGAAAAACATCCAAGCCAGGCTACATTTTGCAAAAACACATCGGAAGTCTCCCAAAAGCATGTGGGAAAAGGTGTTATGGTCTGATGAAACCAAGGTTGAACTTTTTGGCCATAATTCCAAAAGATATGTTTGGTGCAAAAACAACACTGCACATCACCAAAAGAACACCATACCCACAGTGACGCATGGTGGTGGCAGCATCATGCTCTGGGGCTGGAACTGGGGCCTTAGTTAAGATAGAGGGAATTGTAACGGATCTACTGGCACCCCGACCGGGTACCTCCGTTGATGGACGCGTCCTAGCTTGCATCAAGGCCTACAAGCACCGCACCGTACACCAAAACCACCACAGACTCCAAGGATAGTATATCACGAACAAGAGTTCAGTAGTTACAGCTCAAGGGAGTATGCCAAAAGCATAGCAATCCCCAGTATGATATAGCGATCCCTTCAATAACGAGACAAGGCTACGTTTTGAAGGGTCAAGTAGAACTATATTTTAATGACAGGGAATCTCCTTTTATGCAATGGTGCCCTCTGAAGGGCTACACCCACATAATTATCACAACAGCCAATTATCTACATGGTTCAACCCCCACGTCTCCTCCCCTCAGATAACAGGTAACACAATTAAAACAGACACAATTGTAACCACATTCTGGATGTACCCCAAATACAGGGGGTACACCTTTAAGTCCCGCACCATTCAATATCTCTCACCCAGGGGAACAACATATACAAAAATGGCATGAATCAGACCAGGGGTTCAAAAGTTAGTAAAAGTATGTTTTTACACATAACACACAGACATTGCACATATCCCCCATACAATACACATATAGGACAATAGGTGAGTCACACCTCCCTGGCAACTTGGATACAATCAGACATTAATTAGATCATTCTTCTTTGTTCTTATCAGAGAATGAAAACACTTTGGAAAATGCAAGGATCCTTTACAACTTTCTTATCTCTTGAATCTCTGTAACAGGATTATCTTTTAGCCTAGGTCTGCAAAAGTCTGGCTAATATTCTGAGCCAATATATTCTGTAGAACATAAAACAACATATCTACAGTACAGCAATGTGATCATATTTTAACCAAGAATTAAATAATCATAAAACAGGGTAAAACAGTGATGGGTTCCGCTACACACCTTCCCCGTGACCATAAGCCGGCATACACGGTCTGATCCCAACGGATCGGCCTGGGGATGTCCGGACAAAAGTATTTGTTGGTCAATTCTCTAGTTTGACAACCCATCAGCATTACTGCAATTCACCCTTACTCACATTTCCCCTATCCCCAGATAGCTGGGATCTGAGCGCACAAAACCACTGAATAGCGCTCAGATCCTCTTCACACAGTTCAATTGCCATGTAGCTAAAGTCTTTCCCATAGTCTTTCATTATATGAATGGGCTTCATGGCACAGTTATCTGGGGTATCATGGTTCACACAGGGCAAGTACAGAATGACCCCCCTGTATGTAAAGGGCCAGAATGAGTGACTTACACTCTGGTATGGCCGAACACTGGTTCCAAAGGGCAATATGTACCAGGGCCATAGTCGCATGGAAGGAGGCTGGCAAACAGTCCTCTCCAAGCCAAAGTGGCGAAGGGCACTTCGTCACACATCTCTCCTTTGGGGGGAAGTCTAACCAGGTACCTGGATATTTTGCTGTGGTGATGGGGCAACACGCTGAGGGGACTTGAGGGGCAGAGGCCAGCGGCACTCTGCCCTGATGCCAGCTCTTCTGCTGGTATAACCTGCAGGACATCCTGCTCTGTACAAGGGACAAAGGGAGGGCAGAGGCCGACTGCACTCTGCCCCGCTGTCAGCTCTTCTGCTGTGGTACTTGGGACATATTCCGGCTCAGTAGCCAGGGAAACGTGGGGGTCAGTGGGGGTTAACATTTCCTCTGTTAACCCTGGGGCCACATTAGAAGTTAGCTGGGGAGGGGAATTTGTACTTACCCCCTCCTCCGGTTGTCCCAGTGACGGTAGTTGGGGATCTGGACAAGCTGTGGGCGCAGAGACCACGGTCCCATCTGCGCTGTCTGGGAGATTGGTGTCTCCCCTGGTTAGGGTAAACTGTCGCTGGGGGGGAAGGACGACACCTTCTGCCCCCTGTGTTTCACACTGCCGCTGGGGGGGAAGGACGACACCTTTGGCCCCCTGGGGTACCCACTACCACTGTGGAGGAAGGTCGACACCTTCTGCTCCCTGGGGTACACACTGCCGCTTGGGGGGAAGGACAACACCTTCTGCCCCCTGGGGTTCACACTGCCGCTGAGGGGGAAGGACGACACCTTTTGCCCCCTGGGGTTCACACTGCCACTGGGGGGAAAGGACGACATCTTCTGCCCCCTGGGGTTCACACTGCCGCTGGGAAGGAAGGACGACACCTTCTGCCCCCTGGGGTTCACACTGCCGCTGGGGGGGAAGGACGACACCTTCTGCCCCCTGGGGTTCACACTGCCGCTGAGGGGGAAGGACGACACCTTCTGCCCCCTGGGGTTCACACTGCCGCTGGGGAGGAAGGATGGCCCCTTCTGCTCCCTGCGGTACACACTGCCGCTGGGGAGGAAGGACGACACCTTCGGCCCCCTGGGGTACACACTGCTGCTGGGGAGGAAGGACGACACCTTCAGCTCCCTGGGGTACACACTGCCGCTGGGGAGGAAGGACGACACCTTCGGCTCCCTGGGGAACACACTGCCGCTGGGGAGGAAGGACGACACCTTCAGCTCCCTGGGGTACACACTGCCGTTTTGGAGGAAGGACGACACCTTCGGCCCCCTGGGGTACACACTGCTGCTGGGGAGGAAGGACGACACCTTCAGCTCCCTTGGGTACACACTGCTGCTGGGGGGGAAGGATGACACCTTCGGCCCCCTGAGGTACACACTGCCGCTGGGGAGGAAGGACGACACCTTCGGCTCCCTGGGGAACACACTGCCGCTGGGGAGGAAGGACAACACCTTCGGCTCCCTGGGGTACACACTGGCGCTGGGGGGGAAGGACGACACCTTCGGCCCCCTGGGGTACACACTGCTGCTGGGGAGGAAGGACGACACCTTCAGCTCCCTGGGGTACACACTGTCGCTGGGGAGGGGAATTAGTTGGAGTATTCCACGTGGAGTGGTTTCTGTTTCTGGGACAGTCTCTCTGCATGTGACCCTGCTGGTTACACGTGTGGCACCTGATGTACCGTGCAGGGGTTTGGTAGTTCCCACCACCCGGACGCAGTGCTGGGGGGGGTTAATGGTGGGAGGTGGGTTAGCAGCTCCCAAGATGGACCGTGCCCGCTGCTTTTCCATTATGAATTTGTGGACATCTGTCATTAACCATTCCAAGGTTTTCATGGGAAGCGTACCTGGGAAAAAGGCCAGTCTGCTTTGGAGTTCTCTTCCAAACTCATTCTGCGGGGTAATACGAGGTACTGTAAAAATGATTTCCTTTCTGTCTGCATCCCTGTAGTCCGTGGCCGCCTCCTCCTCCTCATGATGGAACGCTGTCTGAAAACTAGCCGGTTCCATCCTGCTGTAGCCAGGGGCGCTGTACGGATACTAGCGTTGCCCTCAATTTGTAACTCCAAACGTTACCGGTGTCTCCATGCTGCTTTTCCTCTTACTAGGAAGCCATCCCACCACTGCCAGCCAATGTAACGGATCTACTGGCACCCCGACCGGGTACCTCCGTTGATGGACGCGTCCTAGCTTGCATCAACGCCTACAAGCACCGCACCGGACACCAAAACCACCACAGACTCCAAGGATAGTACATCAGGAACAAGCGTTCAGTAGTTACAGCTCAAGGGAGTATGCCAAAAGCATAGCAATCCCCAGTATGATATAGCGATCCCTTCAATAACGAGACAAGGCTACGTTTTGAAGGGTCAAGTAGAACTATATTTTAATGACAGGGAATCTCCTTTTATGCAATGGTGCCCTCTGAAGGGCTACACCCACATAATTATCACAACAGCCAATTATCTACATGGTTCAACCCCCACGTCTCCTCCCCTCAGATAACAGGTAACACAATTAAAACAGACACAATTGTAACCACATTCTGGATGTACCCCAAATACAGGGGGTACACCTTTAAGTCCCGCACCATTCAATATCTCTCACCCAGGGGAACAACATATACAAAAATGGCATGAATCAGACCAGGGGTTCAAAAGTTAGTAAAAGTATGTTTTTACACATAACACACAGACATTGCACATATCCCCCACACAATACACATATAGGACAATAGGTGAGTCACACCTCCCTGGCAACTTGGATACAATCAGACATTAATTAGATCATTCTTCTTTGTTCTTATCAGAGAATGAAAACACTTTGGAAAATGCAAGGATCCTTTACAACTTTCTTATCTCTTGAATCTCTGTAATAGGATTATCTTTTAGCCTAGGTCTGCAAAAGTCTGGCTAATATTCTGAGCCAATATATTCTGTAGAACATAAAACAACATATCTACAGTACAGCAATGTGATCATATTTTAACCAAGAATTAAATAATCATAAAACAGGGTAAAACAGTGATGGGTTCCGCTACAGGAATTATGAACAGTTCCAAATACCAGTCAATATTGGCACAAAACCTTCAGGCTTCTGCTAGAAAGCTGAACATGAAGAGGAACTTCATCTTTCAGCATGACAACGACCCAAAGCATACATCCAAATCACCAAAGGAATGGCTTCACCAGAAGAAGATTAAAGTTTTGGAATGGCCCAGCCAGAGCCCAGACCTGAATCCGATTGTGATCTGAAGAGTGCTGTGCCCAGGAGATGCCCTCGCAATCTGACAGAGCAAAGAAGAGTGGGCAAATCTTGCCAAGTCACAATGTGCCACATAGACTCATACCCAAAAAGACTGATCACAAGGGGCTTCAACAAAGTATTAGTTTAAGGGTGTGCAGACTTATGCAACCATATTATTTTATTATTATATTTTTTTCTTCCCTCTACCTAAAAGATTTCAGTTTGTTTTTCAATTGAGTTGGACAGTTTATAGGTCACATTAAAGGTGGAAAAAGTTCTGAAATGATTTATCTTTGTCTCATTTTTTTACAACACAGAAACCTGACATTTTTACAGGGTGTGTAGACTTTTTATATCCACTGTATATATATGTGTTTGTGTGTGTATGTGAATATATATATATATATATATAATATAGATTTGGGCTTTCTAACACATTATCAGAATTTCATGTGATTTTTTTTCCCTATACAATAACAGACTTAGCTCTCTTAGTGAGGTGTTTGTCCAACAGGAAAGATATCACTGTGGACTACGGTGCTCTACTTTTTCATGTATATATTGATGTATATGTGTATATATGTTTCCTTTGCTATGTTGTGTTTATTCCCCATATATGTATTTACCTGATGATGTCAGAGGCTGTCTCCACTCTCTCTGCATCTGCTGTTATTATTCACACTGAGGGTCCCATCTCATGTTAGTATTGCTTGAGACTTGATAAAGGGAGGTTAAACCTCTCGAAAGCTCGTCATTATAAATGAGACGTTTGTCGAATACAAAAGGTATCAAATTATATTGCAATACTCATTATTATTCTATACTAGCCACTTGCCCGTCAAAAATGACGGCAATAAAATTTGAAGTCTGGCAATGGTGTTTGCCACAAATTGCAAGCCTCTCCCCCTCTACTTAACTGGCCTTGCGATGAGCGCCTTTGGCGCTCATTGCGAGCCTCTCCCCCTCTACCTTTTCCCCCCTCTACTTGACGGTAGGAGCTCAATGAGAGCCACTCCCCCCTCTACTTTACTAAGCACCTTTGAAGCTCATCATGGATCTCGCAATAAGCGCCAAAGGCGCTCATTGCGAGCCTCTCCCCCATGTTTCTCTTCCCCCCTCTCCACCCCTGTATCTCTTCCCCCCCTCCCCCTCCCATGTGTCCCCTTTCCCCTCTCTCCCTCCCGTGTCTCTTCAACCCCTCTCCCCCTCCCTTGTGTCTCTTCCCTCCCTCCCGTTTCTTTTCCCTTCTCTTCCTCCCTGTGTCTCTTCCCCCATTTCCCTTTCCTGTGTCTCTTCCCCCCCTCTCCCTACCCTGTCTCTTCCACCCCTCGCCCTTCCCTTGTCTCTTCTACCCCGCTTTCCCTCCCCTGTCACTTCCACTCCACTTTTCTCATCTCTCTGTCCCTCCTTCCTGTCTGTCTCTCTGTCCCTCCTTCATGTCAATCTTTCTCTCTGTCCCTCCTTTATGTTAATCTTTCTCTCTGTCCCTCCTTCCTGTCTCTCTCTCTATCCCTCCCTCCTGTCAATCTTTCTCTCTGTCCCTCCTTCATGTCAATCTTTCTCTCTGTCCCTCCTTTATGTTAATCTTTCTCTCTGTCCCTCCTTCCTGTCTCTCTCTCTATCCCTCCCTCCTGTCAATCTTTCTCTCTGTCCCTCCTTCATGTCAATCTTTCTCTCTGTCCCTCCTTCATGTCAATCTTTCTCTCTGTCCCTCCTTCATGTCAATCTTTCTCTCTGTCCCTCCTTCATGTCAATCTTTCTCTCTGTCCCTCCTTCCTGTCTTTCTCTCTGTCCCTCCTTCATGTCAATCTTTCTCTCTGTCCCTCCTTTATGTTAATCTTTCTCTCTGTCCCTCCTTCATGTCAATCTTTCTCTCTGTCCCTCCTTTATGTTAATCTTTCTCTCTGTCCCTCCTTCCTGTCTGTCTCTCTGTCCCTCCTTCATGTCAATCTTTCTCTCTGTCCCTCCTTTATGTTAATCTTTCTCTCTGTCCCTCCTTCATGTCTTTCTCTCTGTCCCTCCTTCCTGTCAATCTCTCTCTCTATCCCTCCCTCCTGTCAATCTTTCTCTCTATCCCTCCCTCCTGTCTGTCTCTCTGTCCCTCCCTCCTGTCTGTCTCTCTATCCCTCCCTCCTGTCTGTCTCTCTATCCCTCCCTCCTGTCAGTCTCTCTCTGTCACTCCTTCCTGTCTGTCTCTCTCTCTCTGTCCCTCCTTCCTGTCTGTCTCTCTCTCTCTCATGTCTCTCTCTCTGTGTGTCTGTGTCCCTCCTGCCTCTCTCTGTGTCCCTCCTGTCTCTCTCTGTCCATCCTCTCTCTCTCTCTCTGTCCCTCCTGTCTCTCTATCTCTGTCTGTCTCTGTCCCTCCTGTCTCTGTCTCTCCTGTCTCTCTCTCTGTGTGTCCTTCTGTCTCTCTCTCTGTGTACCTCCTGTCTCTCTATCTGTGTCCCTCCGGTCTCTCTATCTGTGTCCCTCCTGTCTCTCTCTCTGTCTGTGTCCCTCCTGTCTCTCTGTGTACCTCCTGTCTCTCTCTATCTGTGTCCCTCCTGTCTCTCTCTATTTGTGTCCCTCCTGTCTCTCTCTATCTGTGTCCCTCCTGTCTCTCTCTGTCTGTGTCCCTCCTGTGTCTCTCTGTCTGTGTCCCTCCTGTCTCTCTCTGTCTGTGTCCCTCCTGTCTCTCTCTGTGTCCCTCCTGTCTCTCGCTGTCCCTCCTGTCTCTCTGTCTGTGTCCCTCCTGTCTCTCTATCTGTGTCCCTCCTGTCTCTCTGTCTGTGTCCCTCCTGTCTCTCTGTCTGTGTCCCTCCTGTCTCTCTGGGTCTGTGTCCCTCCTGACTCTCCCTGTCTGTGTCCCTCCTGTCTCTCTCTGTCTGTGTCCCTCCTGTCTCTCTCTGTCGGTGTCCCTCCTGTCTCTCTCTGTCCCTCCTGTCTCTCTCTGTGTCCCTCCTGTCTCTCTCTGTCTGTGTCCCTCCTGTCTCTCTCTGTCTGTGTCCCTCCTGTCTCTCTCGGTCTGTGTCCCTCCTGTCTCTCTCTGTCTGTGTTCCTCCTATCTCTGTCTGTGTCCCTCCTGTCTCTCTCTGTCTGTGTCGCTGTCTCCCTCTCTCTCTGTCTGTGTCCCTCCTGTCTCTCTCTGTCTGTGTCCCTCCTGTCTCTCTCTGTCTGTGTCCCTCCTGTCTCTCTCTGTCCCTCCTGTTTCTCTCTGTCTGTGTCCCTCCTGTCTCTCTCTGTCTGTGTCGCTCCTGTCTCTCTCTGTGTCCCTGTCTCCCTCTCTCTGTGTCCCTTCTGTCTCTCTCTGTCCCTCCTGTTTCTCTCTGTCTGTGTCCCTCCTGTCTCTCTCTGTCTGTGTCCCTCCTGTCTCTCTCTGTCTGTGTTCCTCCTGTCTGTGTCCCTCCTGTCTCTCTCTGTCCCTCCTGTTTCTCTCTGTCTGTGTCCCTCCTGTCTCTCTCTGTCTGTGTCCCTCCTGTCTCTCTCTGTCTGTGTTCCTCCTATCTCTGTCTGTGTCCCTCCTGTCTCTCTCTGTCTGTGTCGCTGTCTCCCTCTCTCTCTGTCTGTGTCCCTCCTGTCTGTGTCCCTCCTGTCTCTCTCTGTCCCTCCTGTTTCTCTCTGTCTGTGTCCCTCCTGTCTCTCTCTGTCTGTGTCGCTCCTGTCTCTCTCTGTGTCCCTGTCTCCCTCTCTCTGTGTCCCTTCTGTCTCTCTCTCTGTCTGTGTCCCTCCTGTCTCTCTCTATCTGTGTCCCTCCTGTCTCTCTCTGTGTCCATCCTGTCTCTCTCCGTGTCCCTCCTGTCTCTCTCTGTGTCCCTCCTGTCTCTCTCTGTGTCCCTCCTGTCTCTCTCTGTGTCCCTCCTGTCTCTCTCTCTGTGTTACTCCTGTCACTCTCTCTCTCTCGGTCTGTGTCCCTCCTGTCTCTCTGTCTGTGTCCCTCCTGTCTCTCTCTGTCTGTGTCCCTCCTGTCTCTATCTGTGTCCCTCCTGTCTCTCTCTGTGTCCCTCCTGTCTCTATCTGTGTCCCTCCTGTCTCTCTCTGTGTCCCTACTGTCTCTATCTGTGTCCCTCCTGTCTCTCTCTCTGTCCCTCCTGTCTCTCTCTCTGTGTCCCTCCTGTCTCTCTCTGTCTGTGTCCCTCCTGTCTCTCTCTGTATGTGTTTCTCCTGTCTCTCTCTCTCTCTGTGTGTCCCTCCTGTCTCTCTCTCTCTGTGTCTCTCTCTATCTGTGTCCCTCCTGTCTCTCTCTGTCTGTGTCTCTCCATCCGTGTCCCTCCTGTCTCTCTATCTGTGTCCCTCCATCCGTGTCCTTCCTGTCTCTCTCTGTCCCTCCTGTCTCTCTTGGTCTGTGTCCCTCCTGTCTCTCTCTGTCCCTCCTGTCTCTCTCTGTCTGTGTCCCTCCTGTCTCTCTCTGTGTCCCTACTGTCTCCCTCTCTCTGTGTCCCCTCCTGTCTCTCTCTGTCTGTGTCCCTCCTGTCTCTCTCTGTCTGTGTCCCTGCTGTCTCTCTCTGTCTGTGTCCCTCCTGTCTCTCTCTGTCTGTGTCCCTCCTGTCTCTCTGTCTGTGTCCCTCCTGTCTCTCTCTGTCTGTGTCCCTCCTGTCTCTCTCTATCTGTGTCCCTCCTGTCTCTGTCTATCTGTGTCCCTCCTGTCTCTCTCTAACTGTGTCCCTCCTGTCTCTCTCTGTGTCCCTCCTGTGTCTCTCTCTCTGTCTGTGTCCCTCCTGTCTCTCTGTCTGTGTCCCTCCTGTCTCTCTCTGTCTGTGTCCCTCCTGTCTCTCTCTATCTGTGTCCCTCCTGTCTCTCTCTGTGTCCCTCCTGTCTCTCTCTGTCTGTGTCCCTCCTGTCTCTCTCTGTCTGTGTCCCTCCTGTCTCTCTCTATCTGTGTCCCTCCTGTCTCTCTCTGTGTCCCTCCTGTCTCTGTCTATCTGTGTCCCTCCTTTCTCTCTCTAACTGTGTCCCTCCTGTTTCTCTCTGTGTCCCTCCTGTGTCTCTCTCTCTGTCTGTGTCCCTCCTGTCTCTCTGTCTGTGTCCCTCCTGTCTCTCTCTGTCTGTGTCCCTCCTGTCTCTCTCTCTGTCTGTGTCCCTCCTGTCTCTCTGTCTGTGTCCCTCCTGTCTCTCTCTGTCTGTGTCCCTCCTGTCTCTCTGTCTGTGTCCCCTCCTGTCTCTCTCTGTCTGTGTCCCTCCTGTCTCTCTCTGTCTGTGTCCCTCCTGTCTCTCTCTCTGTCTGTGTCCCTCCTGTCTCTCTCTGTCTGTGTCCCTCCTGTCTCTCTCTATCTGTGTCCCTCCTGTCTCTCTCTGTGTCCCTCCTGTCTCTGTCTATCTGTGTCCCTCCTGTCTCTCTCTAACTGTGTCCCTCCTGTCTCTCTCTGTGTCCCTCCTGTGTCTCTCTCTCTCTGTCTGTGTCCCTCCTGTCTCTCTCTGTGTCCCTCCTGTCTCCCTCTCTCTGTGTCCCTCCTGTCTCTCTCTGTCTGTGTCCCTCCTGTCTCTCTCTGTCTGTGTCCCTCCTGTCTCTCTCTGTCTGTGTCCCTCATGTCTCTCTCTCTCTGTGTCCCTCCTGTCTCTCTCTGTCTCTGTGTCCCTCCTGTCTCCCTCTCTCTGTGTCCCTCCTGTCTCTCTCTGTCTGTGTCCCTCCTGTCTCTCTGTCTGTGTCCCTCCTGTCTCTCTCTGTCTGTGTCCCTCCTGTCTCTCTCTGTCTGTGTCCCTCCTGTCTCTGTCTGTGTCCCTCCTGTCTCTCTGGATCTGTGTCCCTCCTGTCTCTCTCTGTCTGTGTCCCTCCTGTCTCTCTGTCTGTGTCCCTCCTGTCTCTCTCTATCTGTGTCCCTCCTGTCTCTCTGTCTGTGTCCCTCCTGTCTCTCTCTGTCCCTCCTGGCTCTCTCTATCTGTGTCCCTCCTGTCTCTCTCTATCTGTGTCCCTCCTGTCTCTCTCTGTCTGTGTCCCTCCTGTCTCTCTCTGTCTGTGTCCCTCCTGTCTCTCTGTCTGTGTCCCTTCTGTCTCTCTCTGTCTGTGTCCCTCCTGTCTCTCTCTGTCTGTGTCCCTCCTGTCTCTCTGTCTGTGTCCCTCCTGTCTCTCTCTGTCTGTGTCCCTCCTGACTCTCTGTCTGTGTCCCTCCTGTCTCTCTGGCTCTGTGTCCCTCCTGTCTCTCTCTGTGTCCCTCCTGTCTCTCTCTGTCTGTGTCCCTCCTGTCTCTCTGTCTGTGTCCCTCCTGTCTCTCTGTCTGTGTCCCTCCTGTCTCTCTCTGTCTGTGTCCCTCCTGTCTCTCTCTGTCTGTGTCCCTCCTGTCTCTCTCTGTCTGTGTCCCTCCTGTCTCTCTCTGTCTGTGTCCCTCCTGTCTCTCTCTGTCTGTGTCCTTCCTGTCTCTCTCTGTCTGTGTCCCTCCTGTCCCTCTCTGTCTGTGTCCTTCCTGTCTCTCTCTGTCTGTGTCCCTCCTGTCTCTGTCTGTGTCCCTCCTGTCTCTCTCTCTGTCTGTGCCCCTCCTGTCTCTCTCTGTCTGTGTCCCTCCTGTCTCTCTCTGTCTGTGTCCCTCCTGTCTCTCTGGGTCTGTGTCCCTCCTGTCTCTCTCTGTCTGTGTCCCTTCTGTCTCTCTCTGTCTGTGTCCCTGCTGTCTCTCTCTGTCTGTGTCCCTCCTGTCCCTCTCTCTCTGTGTCCCTCCTGTCTCTCTCTGTGTCCCTCCTGTCTCTCTCTGTCTGTGTCTCTCTCTGTGTCTCTCCTGTCTCTCTCTCTATGTGTTTCTCTCTCTGTCTGTGTCCCTCCTGTCCCTCTCTGTCAGTGTCCCTCCTGTCTCTCTCTGTCTGTGTCCCTCCTGTCTCTCTCTGTCTGTGTCCCTCCTGTCTCTCTCTGTCTGTGTCCCTCCTGTCTCTCTCTGTCTGTGTCCCTTCTGTCTCTCTCTGTCTGTGTCCCTGCTGTCTCTCTCTGTCTGTGTCCCTCCTGTCCCTCTCTGTCTGTGTCCCTCCTGTCCCTCTCTGTCTGTGTCCCTCCTGTCTCTCTCTGTCTGTGTCCCTCCTGTCCCTCTCTGTCTGTGTCCCTCCTGTCTCTCTCTGTCTGTGTCCCTCCTGTCCCTCTCTGTCTGCGTCCCTCCTGTCTCTCTCTGTCAGTGTCCCTCCTGTCTCTCTCTGTCTGTGTCCCTACTGTCTCCCTCTCTCTGTGTCCCTCCTGTCTCTCTCTGTCTGTGTCCCTCCTGTCCCTCTCTGTCTGTGTCCCTCCTGTCTCTCTCTGTCTGTGTCCCTCCTGTCCCTCTCTGTCTGTGTCCCTCCTGACTCTCCCTGTCTGTGTCCCTCCTGTCTCTCTCCTGTCTGTGTCCCTCCTGTCTCTCTGTCTGTGTCCCTCCTGTCTCTCTCTGTCTGTGTCCCTCCTGTCTCTCTCTGTCTGTGTCCCTCCTGTCCCTCTCTGTCTGTGTCCCTCCTGTCTCTCTCTGTCTGTGTCCCTCCTGTCTCTCTCTGTCTGTGTCCTTCCTGTCTCTCTCTGTCTGTGTCCCTCCTGTCCCTCTCTGTCTGTGTCCTTCCTGTCTCTCTCTGTCTGTGTCCCTCCTGTCTCTGTCTGTGTCCCTCCTGTCTCTCTCTCTGTCTGTGCCCCTTCCTGGTCTCTCTCTGTCTGTGTCCCTCCTGTCTCTCTCTGTCTGTGTCCCTCCTGTCTCTCTGGGTCTGTGTCCCTCCTGTCTCTCTCTGTCTGTGTCCCTCCTGTCTCTCTCTGTGTCCCTACTGTCTCTCTCTGTCTGTGCCCCTCCTGTCTCTCTCTGTCTGTGTCCCTCCTGTCTCTCTGTCTGTGTCCCTCCTGTCTCTCTGTCTGTGTCCCTCCTGTCTGTGTCCCTCCTGTCTCTCTGTCTGTGTCCCTCCTGTCTCTCTGGGTCTGTGTCCCTCCTGTCTCTCTCTGTCTGTGTCCCTCCTGTCTCTCTCTGTCTGTGTCCCTCCTGTCCCTCTCTGTCTGTGTCCCTCCTGTCTCTCTCTGTCTGTGTCCTTCCTGTCTCTCTGTCTGTGTCCCTCCTGTCTCTCTGTCTGTGTCCCTCCTGTCTCTCTGTGTCCCTCCTGTCTCTCTATCTGTGTCCCTCCTGTCTCTCTGGGTCTGTGTCCCTCCTGTCTCTCTCTGTGTCCCTCCTGTCTCTCTCTGTCTGTGTCCCTCCTGTCTCTCTGGGTCTGTGTCCCTCCTGTCTCTCTCTGTGTCCCTCCTGTCTCTCTCTGTCTCTCTCCTGTCTCTCTCTCTCTATGTGTTTCTCTCTCTGTCTGTGTCCCTCCTGTCCCTCTCTGTCTGTGTCCCTCCTGTCCCTCTCTGTCTGTGTCCCTCCTGTCTCTCTCTGTCTGTGTCCCTCCTGTCTCTCTCTGTCTGTGTCCCTCCTGTCCCTCTCTGTCTGTGTCCCTCCTGTCTCTCTCTGTCTGTGTCCCTCCTGTCCCTCTCTGTCTGTGTCCCTCCTGTCCCTCTCTGTCTGTGTCCCTCCTGTCTCTCTGTCTGTGTCCCTCCTGTCCCTCTCTGTCTGTGTCCCTCCTGTCTCTCTGTCTGTGTCCCTCCTGTCTCTCTCTGTCTGTGTCCCTCCTGTCTCTCTCTGTCTGTGTCCCTCCTGTCTCTCTGTCTGTGTCCCTCCTGTCTCTCTCTCTCTGTCTGTGTCCCTCCTGTCTCTCTCTGTCTCTGTGGTCCCTCCTGTCTCTCTCTGTCTGTGTCCCTCCTGTCTCCCTGTCTGTGTCCCTCCTGTCTCTCTCTGTCTGTGTCCCTCCTGTCTCCCTGTCTGTGTCCCTCCTGTCTCTCTCTGTCTGTGTCCCTCCTGTCTCTCTCTCTCTGTGTCCCTCCTGTCTCTCTCTGGGTCTGTGTCCCTCCTGTCTCTCTCTGTCTGTGTCCCTGCTGTCTCTCTCTGTCTGTGTCCCTCCTGTCTCTCTCTGTCTGTGTCCCTCCTGTGTTTCTCTGTCTGTGTCCCTCCTGTCTCTCTCTGTCTGTGTCCCTCCTGTCTCTCTCTGTCTGTGTCCCTCCTGTCTCTCTGTCTGTGTCCCTCCTGTCTCTCTGTCTGTGTCCCTCCTGTCTCTCTCTGTCTGTGTCCCTCCTGTCTCTCTCTGTCTGTGTCCCTCTGACTCTCCCTGTCTGTGTCCCTCCTGTCTCTCTCTGTCTGTGTCCCTCCTGTCTCTCTGTCTGTGTCCCTCCTGTCTCTCTGTCTGTGTCCCTCCTGTCTCTCCCTGTCTGTGTCCCTGCTGTCTCTCTCTATCTGTGTCCCTCCTCCTGTCTCTCTCTGTCTGTGTCCCTCCTGTCTCTCACTCTCTGTGTCCCTGCTGTCTCTCTCTGTCTGTGTCCCTCCTGTCTCTCTGTCTGTGTCCCTCCTGTCTCTCTGTCTGTGTCCCTCCTGTCTCTCTGGGTCTGTGTACTCCTGTCTCTCTCTGTCTGTGTCCCTCCTGTCTCTCTGTCTGTGTCCCATGTCCTCTCTCCTGTCTGTGTCCCTCCTGTCTCTCTGGGTCTGTGTCCCTCCTGACTCTCCCTGTCTGTGTCCCCTGTCTCTCTCTGTCTGTGTCCCTCCTGTCTCTCTGTCTGTGTCCCTCCTGTCTCTCTCTGTCTGTGTCCCTCCTGTCTCTCTGTCTGTGTCCCTCCTGTCTCTGTCTGTGTCCCTCCTGTCTCTCTCTGTCTGTGTCCCTCCTGTCTCTCTCTGTCTGTGTCCCTCCTGTCTCTCTCTGTCTGTGTCCCTCCTGTCTCTCTCTGTCTGTGTCCCTCCTGTCTCTCTCTCTCTGTGTCCCTGCTGTCTCTCTCTGTCTGTGTCCCTCCTGTCTCTCTGTCTGTGTCCCTCCTGTCTCTCTGGGTCTGTGTCCCTCCTGTCTCTCTGTCTGTGTCCCTCCTGTCTCTCTGTCTGTGTCCCTCCTGTCTCTCTGTCTGTGTCCCCTGTCTCTCTCTGTGTCCCTCCTGTCTCTCTGTCTGTGTCCCTCCTGCTGTCTCTCTGTCTGTGTCCCTCCTGTCTCTCTCTGTATGTGTCCCTCCTGTCTCTCCCTGTCTGTGTCCCTCCTGTCTCTCTGTCTGTGTCCCTCCTGTCCCTCTCTGTCTGTGTCCCTCCTGTCCCTCTCTGTCTGTGTCCCTCCTGTCTCTCTCTCTGTCTGTGTCCCTCCTGTCTCTCTCTGTCCCTCCTGTCTCTCTCTATCTGTGTCCCTCCTGTCTCTCTCTATCTGTGTCCCTCCTGTCTCTCTCTGTCTGTGTCCCTCCTGTCTCTCTCTGTCTGTGTCCCTTCTGTCTCTCTCTGTCTGTGTCCCTCCTGTCTCTCTCTGTCTGTGTCCCTCCTGTCTCTCTCTGTCTGTGTCCCTCCTGTCTCTCTGTCTGTGTCCCTCCTGTCTCTCTCTGTCTGTGTCCCTCCTCTCTCTCTCTCTCTGTCTGTGTCCCTCCTGTCTCTCTCTGTGTCCCTCCTGTCTCTCTCTGTCTGTGTCCCTCCTGTCTCTCTCTGTGTCCCTCCTGTCTCTCTCTGTCTGTGTCTCTCCTGTCTCTCTCTGTCTGTGTCTCTCTCTGTGTCTCTCCTGTCTCTCTCTGTGTCCCTCCTGTCTCTCTCTGTCTGTGTCTCTCTCTGTGTCTCTCCTGTCTCTCTCTCTATGTGTTTCTCTCTCTGTCTGTGTCCCTCCTGTCCCTCTCTGTCAGTGTCCCTCCTGTCTCTCTCTGTCTGTGTCCCTCCTGTCTCTCTCTGTCTGTGTCCCTCCTGTCTCTCTCTGTCTGTGTCCCTCCTGTCTCTCTCTGTCTGTGTCCCTCCTGTCTCTCTCTGTCTGTGTCCCTGCTGTCTCTCTCTGTCTGTGTCCCTCCTGTCCCTCTCTGTCTGTGTCCCTCCTGTCCCTCTCTGTCTGTGTCCCTCCTGTCTCTCTCTGTCTGTGTCCCTCCTGTCCCTCTCTGTCTGTGTCCCCCTGACTCTCTCTGTCTGTGTCCCTCCTGTCTCTCTCTGTCTGTGTCCCTCCTGTCTCTCTCTGTCTGTGTCCCTCCTAACTCTCTCTGTCTGTGTCCCTGCTTTCTCTCTCTCTCTGTGTCCCTCCTGTCTCTCTCTGTCTGTGTCCCTCCTGTCCCTCTCTGTCTGTGTCCCTCCTGTCTCTCTCTGTCTGTGTCCCTCCTGTCCCTCTCTGTCTGTGTCCCTCCTGACTCTCCCTGTCTGTGTCCCTCCTGTCTCTCTCTGTCTGTGTCCCTCCTGTCTCTCTGTCTGTGTCCTCCTGTCTCTCTCTCTGTCTGTGTCCCTCCTGTCTCTCTCTGTCTGTGTCCCTCCTGTCCCTCTCTGTCTGTGTCCCTCCTGTCTCTCTCTGTCTGTGTCCCTCCTGTCTCTCTCTGTCTGTGTCCTTCCTGTCTCTCTCTGTCTGTGTCCCTCCTGTCCCTCTCTGTCTGTGTCCCTCCTGTCTCTCTCTGTCTGTGTCCCTCCTGTCTCTGTCTGTGTCCCTCCTGTCTCTCTCTCTGTCTGTGCCCCTCCTGTCTCTCTCTGTCTGTGTCCCTCCTGTCTCTCTCTGTCTGTGTCCCTCCTGTCTCTCTGGGTCTGTGTCCCTCCTGTCTCTCTCTGTCTGTGTCCTCCTGTCTCTCTCTGTGTCCCTCCTGTCTCTCTGTCTGTGCCCCTCCTGTCTCTCTCTGTCTGTGTCCCTCCTGTCTCTCTGTCTGTGTCCCTCCTGTCTGTGTCCCTCCTGTCTCTCTGTCTGTGTCCCTCCTGTGTCTCTGGGTCTGTGTTCCTCCTGTCTCTCTCTGTCTGTGTCCCTCCTGTCTCTCTCTGTCTGTGTCCCTCCTGTCCCTCTCTGTCTGTGTCCCTCCTGTCTCTCTCTGTCTGTGTCCTTCCTGTCTCTCTGTCTGTGTCCCTCCTGTCTCTCTGTGTCCCTCCTGTCTCTCTCTGTCTGTGTCCCTCCTGTCTCTCTGGGTCTGTGTCCCTCCTGTCTCTCTCTGTGTCCCTCCTGTCTCTCTCTGTCTGTGTCCCTCCTGTCTCTCTGGGTCTGTGTCCCTCCTGTCTCTCTCTGTGTCCCTCCTGTCTCTCTCTGTCTTAT